>OZ025294.1:41192075-41792075 GCA_964019185.1 Maratus speculifer
TATAAGTTTAATACATAGAACTTAATATCCAGCAAATATGGTTTTTCGACAGAATATTTTTTACAAGAGATTAATTTACATATTTTTGATTTAATTTATGAATAGATACATATAAAAAGTAATGAATTACTTTTTGAAGTTGGTGCCAAACAATCACAATCAATAATGATTTTTACCATTTTATTTATGGTATTAGGCATAATATAACCACAATTCTTACTATACTTACAATAGTTTGGCACCAACTTCAAAAAGTAATTCATTACTTTTTATATGTATCTATTCATAAATTAAATCAAAAATATGTAAATTAATCTCTTGTAAAAAATATTCTGTCGAAAAACCATATTTGCTGGATATTAAGTTCTATGTATTAAACTTATAACCATTTTTTGTCGGTACATGATATCTGATGTGTGATTATTAGATAACAATTCATCATTAGGGTATTTTAAAGAATTATTTAACTCTTTTTAGAGCGTTGATTGAAGTCGGTTATATATTTTTTTTTGAAAAAGTTTATTTTATTTCTTACTTTTTAGTTATTTATACCGTAATACTTAGTTTAATCGGTTGGATAGTTGCGGTGTAATCGGTGAACATATACACTATATTGCCATTGATTATGGGACACTTGCGATTTTAGACATTTTACTAAATATCTAGAAAAATACATGAGGAATCATCTCGAAACTCTTAGTGTATAAATATAATAGTATAAGTCATACATCTCCGTAAAGATTTTTTCCCGAAACTCCAAAGGGGACCGTCAACAAATTAAAAAAGAATGAATATCTTTTGAATAACCCTGTCAACACTAATGTAGCAAAAGCGCTCAAACTCTAGATTGTGATTGTATGCCTTATTGTAATATGCCTTTTTCATTTTTATGCAAATAGCATGCATACTCGCAGAGTAATTAAGGTTTTTATAAAAATGATCCCAAATTTTTCCAAGTTTTTTCCTTATAATTTTCAGAGTTCTTAATATAAAATATTATTTTTTTCAGAAAATATGACAAACAACATTGCACACAGTACCCTGTAATCAGAATTAAAAAATAATGAAAACTGTATAAAAAATGAGTTGGTTTACTAAATAATTTTTTACTGCGCATGCGTCAACGATATCAAAATTTCATTTGCATATTATGTTAGCTACATGTATAGAGCAACTTTTGTGAAAGTCACAAAATCATAACTTGAAAATTCTGGCAATAATCGTCAATTGAATAAGTCGAAAATCCGTTATTCTCAAAAGGAAGCAAAAACAAGAGGGGTTGTATCCATATATTCATTGATTAGTGTCAATATAGAATACACAATATGGGATGTACTACTGCATTTGGATAAAATCCCTCATTTTTTTGCTTCATTTTGGAAACAACGGATTTTGTCCTTTTTCTATAGACGATTACTTTCAGAATTTTCAAGCTATGATTTTGAGACTTTTACAAAAGTTGCTCTATACATTTAGCTAACATAATATGCAAATGAAATTTTGATATCTTTGACGCATGCGCAGTAAAAAATTATATAGTAAACCTACTCATTTTTCATACAATTTTTATTATTTTTTAATTCTGATTACAGGGTACTGTGTGCAATGTTGTTTGTCATATTTTCTGAAAAAAATATTATTTTATATTAAGAACTCTGAAAATTATAATGGAAAAACTTGGAAAAATTTGGGACCATTTTTATAAAAACCTTAATTACTCTGCGAGTGTGCATGCTATTTGCATAAAAATGAACACAGTGTATTACAATAAGGCATGCAATCATAATCTAGAGTTTGAGCGCTTTTGCTACATTAGTTTTGACAGGGTTATTCAAAAGATATTCATTCTTTTTTAATTTGCTGACGGTTCCCTATGGCGTTTCGGTAAAAAATCTTCACGGAGATGTATGACGTATACTATTATATTTATACACTAAGAGTTTCGAGATGATTCCTCATGTATTTTTCTAGATATTTAGTAAAATGTCTAAAATCGCAAGTGTCCCATAATCAATGGCAATATAGTGTATATAAAAAAAAAGTACATACGCGGTCGAATTGATGATAACCTTCTCTCCTTTTTTAAGTCAGTTAAAGAAATTATAATACGGAAAAAATAATGTATGTTATACATGTATGTTAGGAATGGGGTTCGAACCCACGATCCCTTTCGAGAACCAAAGCTTAAATCGGGCGCCTTAGACCGCTCGGCTATCCTGACTGCAATCTAAAAGGTGAACAACGCCATATTACTTTTCGCAAGTCTATTATTTTAGCACATTTTCACTGATAAAGTACTGAGTTGGTAAAAGATCTCTGATACTCTGTGCTAACGAATGGTTAAAAACAAAATATTCTTAATAGCATAATTAATATTTAATTTGTAAAATATATCTGTAAAAAGAATAATACGGAAAAGGATTTTGTATATATGTATGTCAGGAGTGGGGTTCGAACCCACGTTCTCTTTCGAGAACCAGAGCTTAAATCAAGCGCATTAGACCGCTCGGCTATCCTGATTGCAATCAAGTCAGGAAACTTATTCAAGGTCATGTTATTTTTCGCAAGACTATTAATTTAGCACTCTTTCACTGATAAAGTATTGAGGAGATAAAAGATCTCTGATTCTCTGTGCTAACGGTTAAATACAAAATATTCTTAATAACATAATTAGTATTTAATTTGTAAAATATATGTGTAAAAATTATAATGCGGAGAAAGGTTATTGTATACATGCAAGTCAGGAGTGGGGTTCGAACCCCCGCTCTCTTTCGAGAAACAAAACTTAAACCAGGCGCCTTAGACCGCTCGGCTATCTATTCGGTGAACTTATTCAACGTCATATTACTTTTCGCAAGTCTATTATTTTAGCACTCTCTCACTGGTAAAGTATTGAGTTGGTAAATTATCTCTGATACTCTGTGCTAACGGTTAAATACAAAATATTCTTAATAGCATAATTAGTATTTAATTTGCAAAATATATGTGTAAAAATTATAATACGGAATAGGTTGTTGTATACATGTATGTCGGAAGTGGGGTTCAAACACACGCTCTCTTTCGAGAACCAGAACTTAAATCAGGCGCCTTAGACCGCTCGGCCATCCTGACTTCACTGCATGGTGGAAACTCATTCAACAGTTTTAATTAGCGAAAAATCACTAATTTTAATAGTTTTTGCCCGTTTACTAAAAAATTACTGAACCAATTTCTATGAAATGGTAGTGGTACCAATCCGAGAGTAAGTTCTTTAATTTAACACCAAAACCAAATTAATCAGTTGGATAGTTTCGGCGTAATCGGTGAACATACATTAAAAAAATATATACGCGATGAATTGATAACCTCCTCTCCTTCTTGAAGTCGGTTAAAAATATTCTTAATAGCATAATAAGTATTTAATTTGTAAAATATATACGTAAAAACTATAATACGGAATAGCTTCGGAAACTTATTCAATGTCATGTTATTTTTTGTAAGTCAATTATTTTAGCACTCTTTCACTGATAAAGTATTGAGTTGATAAAAGATCTCTGATACGCTGTGCTAACGGTTAAATACAAAATATTCTTAATAGCATAATTAGTATTTAATTTGTAAAATATATATGTAAAAATTATAATACGGAAAATTATTGTACACACGTATGTCAGGAGCGGGGTTCGAACCCATTGTCACTTTCGAGAACCAGAGCTTAAATCAGGCGCTTTAAACCGCTCGGCCATCCTGACTTCGCTCTATTGTAGGAACTAATTCAACAGTTTTAATTACCGAAAAAACACTAATTTTAATAGTTTTTGCTTAATTACTAAAAAACTACTGAACCAATTTGTATGAAATGGATGTGGTACCAATCCGAGAGTAAGCTCTTTAATTTAACACCAAAACCAAATTAATCGGCTGCATAGTTTCGGAGTAATCGGTGTACATACATAAAAAAAAAAAATACATACGCGTCGAATTGATAACCTCCTCTCCTTTTTGAAGTCGGTTAATAAATAAAGCCCCTATGTTTAATTCAGATAAGTATATTATTACAATATCAACTAAATTCCAATTTTGGTAAAATCCGAAGTTATAACAATGGTAGATATTTCCAAAAAGTATGAAAGAAGCAGCAAGAATACAAGAATAACAAATTGAATAAATACATCATTTCATGCGCTGTGCAGCATTAAAGTAATGTATTTAAAAAAAATTTAAAATAAGGTTAATTTATGCCAAAATAGGCTTTATATATATATATATATATATATATGTATATATATATATATATATATATATATATATATATATATATATATATGTGTGTGTGTGTGTGTGTGTGTGTGTGTGTCATAGGGGGGGGCAGAAACATCATCGCCAGGTTTTCCTTTCTCCTCACAGAAGTCATAGCCAGCGAGAAAAAAAAAAAAATAAAAAAAAAAATAAATAAATGTAGAGGGTCAAAATAAACACTCCTTGGCTGCTGCAAGTTCATTTTATTAAACGGTAGCAATATTTAGGGAAAAGCTCCTGTTACAGACGCTATTTTACCGAAACATCCGAAAAATATTCCATGCTTTACTACATCAAGTCGTACTCACTCATGCAAGAGCGCACCCAAAAATCCTTCTTCTCATCTCCCTTACCACCTCTCGAGCTTCCTCTTTTTAAATCTAAAAAGAAAATTCTAGAACATTCTGTAACCTCAAACCATCATTCTTTTATGTAAACAGAATTTTTGTCCAGCTACGAGATTAAACACTTCATTCAAACGATAATTTTATTTTTAAAAAATATTATTTAACCAATTTATAATCGACTCATGATTTTAAATATCTTAGGCAGGCGATTTTTATAGATGATTAATTTTAAGAGAAAAAGGAAAGAAATGAATTTATTGATATACACACGCTATCAAAGGTTGACGGAGGAAAAATAAATAAATAGATAACATAAAATAATGATATTTTTTGAAAGGTATGGTTTTGGAATAAATTTAATAAGACTTTCTTAAAAAGGGTTGATAAAACATAGAAATGAGTGTTATTTGGAATATTAAGAAATAAAGTTTAATTAAAAATATTTTTAATTTAGAGCCATCTTTTTAAATTTACGCATACTGGAATAATGTTTTTTAAGACAAATTAAGAAATTATATCGTCTGCATAAAGATTAACAGATTAGATCTAGAAACAAGATTTTAATTTAATAATTTGAAGTACGTACGGAATATTATTATAAGAAAATTAAGATAGTATAAAGGTTAGTTTTGGCGAAAAAAAATTTAAATTTGTAATATCATCCCCCCTCCCCAAAACTTTGTATGAAATTGATAGTTAAATAAAACTACAAGTTCAGACAACAGAAATATAATAATTTAGAAAAGTTAAATTTTGGAATAAAACTGTCAAACTCAGGAAGCCAAGAGATGGAAGAAAAGAAAATTAACGCAATATAAAAAATATCAGCGATTAAAAAAAATAGTTAAGAGAAAATTAATCTGAATTAAATTTAGGTAGGAGCATTTCCCTGAAAGAAATACAATAATGTTATAATATCACTTACTATTTGCAAGTGCATAGGAGATAATACATACAATAAAAGTAAATAAGTTATAAATATTAATAAGCAAGAAATTTTAAAAATATAATAAAAACAATAAGAAATCTCTTTCATTTGAGTTTATAGAATTTCACTGACTTAAAAACAGACTTTTAAACAAAGTCCTTCAGTGAAAAAAGTCTTTCAAGAATATATAAAAGAGTCTTTTTCAATGTCCAGTAAATACAGTCTCTTTAATTAAAGACCTTCAAATCTTGTTTAATCTTTGGTTTTAATCTTATGTTTTTTATTGGATTCCAACATTTTTTAATAATATGTCAAATTTCTAATAATAAATATTATCACTTCAAAAATTAATAATAAATAATATAGAAAAATTTAAATAATAATAACAACAAAAACAATAATAAGTAGTATAATAAAACTCCATGTCCTAATATTTCTCAATAAGAGTATAATTAATATTAAACTTCATTATAGAAATCATAATAATAATAATAATAGTAAAACAAGAGTATAATCAAAAGAAAATATCACTATTTGTTTATTATTGATAGGGAAAATATTGGTTGAGGATAAAAATAATTACATAGCAACTAAATAATTTTCTTATTTTCTAATAACATAAGAAAGTCTTTTTTGCTAGCCGAAAGTACACATAAAAAAATAATAATTCCAAAATCCAAATAAAATTAAATCTAACTTTTTAGAAAATGGACTCTCAACCAGTATTTCCTTACAATAGTTCCTCTCTGATACTCTTTTACAAAATTGTCAAGTTTGGTTATAAGTTTTCAAATGCCAAATGTAGAATAAATTTTTATCTACACATGGTTTATAAACTTTTATAATAAAAACAAATAGGAATAAAAATTGTCATTCTTAATTGAGAAATGGAAATAAAAATAGTGTGCTTTTTTGAAAAACTTTTAATATCTGTAGTTTTGAAAACCACTGAAAATCACATATTAAGTTATAGGTTTAAGTAAAGTCATCAAATTTTATAACTGTTATCACATAATATCTGTTGAATAAGTAGGATAATATTAATGTCAAATAAATGAGTAAATATAGTTAGACTTAAATACATTTAAAATTAATTTATCAACATCAATTTGAAAGCTTATACAATCAAAGTGTACATCTTATGCCTGCATAAGGAGCCCAATTTAATCCCAAAAAACTCCCAAAAACAAGCAATATTCTTGTTGCGCACCAAGAACATACCTGCTAATGTTGAAAATTATGGTGATAAAATATTTAAAGAATAAGAATTAAAATTTAATCTACTGTCTTGACTTTAGTTTGATCTAGTGATTGTGATTGTATCTGAGGTTTTGTTTGTTTTTTGGGTTGCTCATGAAACAGTTTAAAATTTTCGAGTGAAAAATAGGGTCTTAATTTAGAAACATGCACAATAACGGAATTCTGTCCTGTCTCATAATTAAATTTATCTATTTCATAAGCTACATCAGAAAGTTTATTTATAATTTTGTATGGTCCAGAGAAAGTAGGTTCTAATTTTCGAGTGCTAGGGTATTTAAATTCTTCATAAATTACAGAGCTTATTGTATTTTTAATGGGCATTCGACAAAATTTCGATCATAGAGTCTTTTACTTTTAAGGTGAAATTCATGAGTTCGCGCTTTCGCAATTTTGAGGGCTTTGTCTACTGGTGTTGTATACATTTTAACTGTCTCACACAGAACCATTATCCACCTTTTTAAAAATCTGAATCAAAATTATCGCGAAAATTATAACTATATTTAGCTGCTAACTTTAACCAGAAATTTTATCTAATAAAACAGAAATTGTAAATATCATAGATATACCTTAAATTGGGATCAACTTTTAATTCTATTATATTATAGATCTTAAACAGATTCAAAAACTTTAATTATAGGTAATTTCTTACTTAAAATCACAAAATTTACTGAAAAAATTGATCATATTTATCAGTCAAAATTCTAGCAACAGCCTTGCTCAGTTCCATCTTTCTTACTAAATTTAAATTAATTATAAGAATCCGGTAAAGCTCACTGTAACCAGAAACTCTAACAAATAAAAGGGAAAACATAAATGTTAACTTAATTTTCAGCTCAAATGTCTAGTTGTAGGAACATTATCATGAAAATACTGCATTCTGAGAATAGTTCTTTATAACTAAAAAATATCAATATATTAGAAAATGTACTTTTTTGAAATAAATTTGAGCTTTTAAATTCTTTTATACTTCATTATTATTACAAACTTGCTTTCAATCGTACATAAAAATATCATAAATAATAGTCAGTAATACGTAACAGTAAGTGACTTAAGAACATCATACTCCTGAATTAAATTTTTAAGAACAAACACGTTTTCATTCCAACAAGTAATAATAATAATAATAAGACTCATAAATAGATAAAAAGATAAATAAATAAGGCTCACAGAAAAATAAACAAACAAATAAATAAACCTCACAAACAGAGCATAAATAGTCTACACAAATACGACAAAAGGATACACATAATAATTAAATACATCTAAAAATAACTCACTGATAAGGAGAAATTCTCAAGATGATCCTAAAGGGGACAAGAATCCCGAAAATTATCCAAGTTATCAGCAACCGACGTTCAGTTGTCCCTGTAAGTGTTTTTTTTTTTTTTTCCTTTTTCTTGTCATCACTACCAGTAATACCTAAAGTCATTGATCCAGTATTTGGACGGCAACAAGATGAATGTCAGTCATCGTGGAACTTCTTTAATAAAGCTAACAAAATCTCTCAGAGTAGTGTCTTTCCAAGCATAGATTTGAAGTACTTTAGAAAGAACATTCTTTTACTTTAATTAAGTAAGAAATTACGGCGATTTTGGCATAAGAACATTCACGAGAAGTCGATTTTCGGCGATTCGCAAACCTATCATCATTTCGTTCCACAGCAGACTTCATTAGTAAGCTGAAAATACCATATAGAATGTCCTTCAAAACATAGAATTCAATCGAACTTCGGCGATAGCATGTTCTTCTTCGTTCCATAGCAAATTTCTTTAAAATCCAAAAAAGGCAGCACAGGCATAAGCAATCCTGTCGGACTTTCGAGTAGATTGTGACGATTTAAAGTTAGGGAGACAGAAACATCATCGCCAGGTTTTCCTTTCTCCGCACAGAAGTCATGGCCAGCGAGAAAAAAAAACAAAATAAATAAATGTAGAAGGTCAAAATAAACACTCCTTGGCTGCTGCAAGTTCATTTTATTACACGGTAGCTATATCTAGGGAAAAGCTTCTGTTGCAGACGATATTTTACCGAAACATCCGAAAAATATTCCATGCTTTACTACATCAAGTCGTACTCACTCATGCAAGAGCACACCCAAGAATCCTTCTTCTCATCTCCCTTACCACCTCTCGAGTTTCCTCTTTTTAAATCTAAAAAGAAAATTCTAGAACATTCTGTAACCTCAAACCATCATTCTTTTATGTAAACAGAATTTTTGTCCAGCTACGAGATTAAACACTTCATTCAGACGATAATTTTATTTTTAAAAAATATTATTTAACCAATTTATAATCGATTCAGGATTTTAAGTATCTTAGGCAGACGATTTTTATAGATGATTAATTTTAAGAGAAAAAGGAAAGAAATGAATTTATTGATATGCACACTCTATAAAAGGTTGACGGAGGAAAAATAAATAAATAGATAAAATAAAATAATGATTTTTTTGAAAGGTATGGTTTTGGAATAAATTTAATAAGACTTTCTTAAAAAGGGTTGATAAAAACATAGAAATGAGTTTTATTTGGAATATTAAGAAATAAAGTTTAATTAAGAATATTTTTAATTTAGTGCCATCTTTAAAAATTTACGCATACTTGAATAATGTTTTTTAAGGCAAATTAAGAATTTATATCTTCTGCATAAAGATTAACAGATTAGATCTAGAAACAAGATTTTAATTTAATAATTTGAAGTACGTACGGAATATTATTATAAGAAAATTAAGATAGTATAAAGGTTAGTTTTGGCGAAAAAAAAATTAAAATTTGTAATATACCGGGTGATCCAGAAGTTTCGGGAGTTTTGAAAAGTTAATAATTAGGAAACTATGTATAATACAAAGATTCTGTTTTCAGATATATGCTCAGAAACATGTGGGATTTTTGTTTACAATGAATTTTTTTAAATATATATAGTTACCATTTTTAGCAACAGGTGGCGCTGTTGTATAAGACTGAATGTAGCTATACCATGCGTTAAATAGACACATGAGTTCATTGCGAAACTTCTTTTCTATGATATTGATGAGATTTCGTTTAAAGGGTGGTTTATGTTCAAACATTTTTTGTAAGGTAAATGAAATTGCATTGTAAGGGAAATTTGATACAAAATTTCACGAGCAACTGCACTGTTTAGACATTGTCTAGACTATGTTTAGACACATCTTTGCATGTCGCGTTGTTTTCATATCGTACAATACGCCAAGTTAAAACTGCAAAAGAATCGATGGCCATTGCAAATGTGAAATGCTATGGTAAGCAAGGTTTGAGAAAAAGGCTCATTGTAAGATCGTAATAGAAACAAGAGATCCCAAATGTCTGTTACAATCGTAAATTAGGTAGGATTCTATACCAATAATCTGTAGAAATCACTAGTTCATGGTGAGTGCAGTAAACTTGTGATATCACGATGAACTAAAATTTCTTCTGGAATTTCTTTCTCCACTGAGGATAATGTGCACGCTGTTTTGCATCGGCTCACGGCGGTACGTTTAAGCCATGAACGTCATGATTAAACTTTGTAACCCTTGGACACTAATTCGTTCTTTTAAATGAGCTGTATCATACTACAAAAACAATATTATCAATTTTAGCGCCACCTGCTGTCAAAAAGTGCAACTAACGTATGTTTTTTTCATCGAAAAAACAAATCCCACCATTTTTTCAGCATTTCTGTGAAAACCGCATACTTCTATTGTTTATGGTTTTCTAATTATTAGCATTTCAAAAGTCTCGGGACTTCTGGATCACCCGGTATATATATATAACTCTTAATTGTATTACAAATGACACCCTTAATACTTGAAAAAAAATGATTTAAAAGGAATATAATACAAACTTGTAGAGCCAAAGTAGATTCATCAGATTCCAAATACTATGGAAGTACAAATAAAGTGTATGGTTTTATCGTCGTATCAGCCATGAAAAAGCAAAATAATACGAATTTGGGGTTACTAGCACACACACATATATATATGAGGATTTGGAATTACTAGTACACATATATATATGAGGATGTGAGTTTCAAAACTCTCTTATCCAGAAATTAAATTTTAAGAAATCCGAAAAACTTCTTATTGCACCCATTGATTTTCATTCTAAGTCAATGCCAGAAATACATTATATAAAACTAGTTTTTTGGGTTTCGTTCATCTGACCAAACCTTATTCTTCTCTATCCCCTGTCTGTCCGCCACAGAGTCCATATATAAAAAATGTATAAGTCAAAGACTTCAAATTTTGTGCACTTACAACTGACTACCTCGTGTCACAAGATAAATAATAAAATTTTAAAAAAGTCTATTATTTTAATTAAATTATTTTTTTTAATGTCATCCGCTCATTTTTTTCGCTTTAAATTTCAAAAGAGAACCTTAATTTCAACGTTTTACGTGTAGACATCATGGCTTGGAGGTAAAGCATCTAGCTAGTAAAGCTCTTAGTTCGATCCCCAATGCTGGAACTTGAAAATTTCATCCTAAGATAGATTTAATAAGAAGAAATTTAGTATACTTGGCCAATTTAAGGGTTTCTCTTATCAGGTTTCGTTTTTCTGACAATCATAATAATTTTTGAAAAAATCCAGTTCTTTCTATTAAAAAAAAAAAAAAAAAAAAAAACTTGTGGTTTATTAAGGGTTTAACATTTTAAATTTAATTTTAAACAATTCTTTTTTTGGTTTTTGAAATTTAAAATTTTATTTATTTCTCCGCTAATTTTTTAAAATTAGAATTTGGATTTTATTTAAATAATTTGATGTGAACATTTTTAATTTGACTAAAATAAATAACTTCATTTTATAATTTTCTTAAATTAGATTTATTGGTTATATTAATACTTGGAAATTTTTCCGGAGAGAAAATTCGCTTTGAATATTCTATATTCGCTATTCTATATGCTGATAAAATTCCTTTTGAATCATATTAAAACAGAATATTTTGTTGATTCAAGTAAATTTTATTGTCATTTTAACTAAAATTTGTTTGATACAACAATTTTGTGAGTGTGTGCTTGGTAAATTTTGTTGAATAACAATTTTACTGTGCAATTTTATTTAAACAATATTGTTTTCTTGCGTGTTTTAAAAAAAGCTTTTTTTTATTTTTCAATTATAAGCTTAGAAAAGCACGTGTCATTTTGTTTGTACGCACTTTTTGATTTAAAATGTTTTTGAATTCTTTTTATCCTATCTTTATTTAATGTATTTTTCACATATTTTCAAATACGTGATTTACTTTACTACTGGAGTTTTGTTTCTTTTCACAGTTCATTTCATGTTATAGTAATTTAACATGGTTTCTTCAATTTTTTAAATGCACAGTTTTTTTTAATTTATTGGTCTATCATTTCTTTTATTATTGAAGAGACCGATAATCATTTCAGTTTAATAGAATATAAGCGCAAGCTTCACTGTTATTTCATACAAAGTTTGTATGCATTAATCCATGAAAAAGTTTCATAATCGGGTCCATAGCCAATTGGCATATCTTGGCGAGCATTGTTTGGTGAAAAATTAATTTCCTTGTTCTAACATGCATATATTACGTGAGTTTTACAGATATTTATCAAAGTATTTTACGAACAGAGCGAAGCCGCAAACACTTTAAAAAATTGGAAACATACAAGAAAGTTTAATAATCACTTAAATTTATACGTGTCCCTCAGCTTCCCCCCCCCCCCAAAAGAATATCCTTATCATGTTACGATTTTGATGTTTTGTAAATCATGGTATGGTGATTCCTTCTTACTACTACTACTTCTACTACGGCGAATTGGCTTACTACAAAATGTATAGTTTGGCGCAAAACCAATTTATTTTTAAACTGTATACTTTCAGCATCGCATTTTTTGCAGCTAACTTTAGAAAATCAGCTAACAGAAAATTAATTAGTATTAAATTATATAATAGTAAATCTGTACATTTCAATCTAGGGGCCATGGCCTTTGGTGAAAAAATGATATTAGACAACACGGTTTCAGATTTTTTTTTTTTTTTTTTTTTTTTTTTTTTAAGAACAATATTGTTCAATATTTATACAATTTTTTTAATATAAAAAAGCTATTTATCTTTTTTTATAGATGCAAGTATAAATAAATTGCGTATAAAAAGTTATAATAATATCTATAAATTATATGTAATATGCCATCTATACCTATATTATAAAAATGTAAAGTTTGTTTATTTGTTGCTTATTTGTTTGTTAATTTATTTGTTCAAAAATACCGAACTGATTTAAAAAATAATGGTACCAAAATGATGGTGTTCACCCCGATTCAAACATAGGATATATCTTATGTCGATGCCACTAATTCAAAGGAGATGCAGAAGCAAAAAAAGTTCTAAAAATGCTATTTTTGTGTTACTGTAGGGCTTAGAAACATCAAATTTGGCATATTAATTACTTATAAAGCACATATGATCTCTAAGAACATTTGCTAAAAAAAAAAAAAAAAAAAAAAAAAAAAAAAAATGAAAATGCGCGAAAAAAATTCTAATTAGGGTTTTTAAAACAATCTTGGAAAGTAACGAACCGATTAAAAAATAATGATGTCAAAAAGATGGTAACAGTCCTTGCTTCAACATAGGCAATGTCTTATGTCGATATCACTAACCGAAATGGGATGCAGGAGCAAAAAATGCTCTAAAATGTGATTTTTGTGTTACTGAAGTGCTTAGAACCATAAAATTTAGCATGTTAGCTACTTATAAGGTATGAATAATCACTAACATTTCCTTAAAAAATTCAAAATTTCAAAGAGGTGAAAATGCGCGAAAAAGCATCCTTTGCTGTGAAAAATTTGCGGTATTTGCTGCATCTGGACTATGACTATACATTGAAGCATTCTCATTGACCAGAATAAAGATAAAAGAGGTTGAGTGACGATATAGCAAATGTTGCATATTTTTAACAATCTAAAAATGTTCTAAATGGCGATTTGTTAGCAATCTGAACGCGTATTCAATCGATTTCAAAAGTAACTTGGGGGTGATAGAAACTGTTAAAACATAACAAACTAAGCTACGTTTCATGCGGGTGACACTATCAACAGAGGTTTGTAGGAGCCAAAAATAATCAAAATGGTGATTTCTATTGTAGTACTTTAATATGGCATAGTAGTTACTTATAAAACAGAAATGTCTTCTAAGAACAGTGGGAAGTAAATTTGAAATTTAGCAGTTATGAAGTGAAGGGACAGAGCAAAAAGCATTCTAAAAAATTCCTAAATTACGATTTATATGCAAGCTCAGGAAGTAATAAATTGATTGTAAAAATTATGGTTTCGAATCAATGGGGACACTCTCTGATTTCACATTGTACATGTTCTATGCTGGTGTCACAACCACCTAGGAAAACAATAAATGGTCTAAAAAAATTTTACAAAATTTTCTAAATTTCTTTTTTGTGGAATATTAGAAAATATCCGACGGATTTCAAAATTAACATTTGCAAATTAATGGTAACAGTCATTTTTTTGCCATATAGGCCATTTATGGTAATGTCACTTACCCCTCGAGAGATGATAGACCCTTAGAAAAGAAACTTGGATTTTGACATGATTAATTTTAACATGTAAATGCATACGGAGATTGTTTCTAAAAAATTAACGGCTACATGTGAATGCTGAAAGAAACGTATGAATAGAGCATAAAATTTCCAAAATATTTTCTAAATTAACGTTTATTTAAAATTATCTTTTATTTTTCTTATTATTTTAAGTCTCATTTCAGAATAATGCATGTAAGGTACCCTGGGGTAATAACGTCAGGCGGGGTAATAACGCCAAGTGCTTATACAGGGTGATTCAGCTCGTCGGTGACAAACTTTAAGGATCGATAGAGCACACCTAGACGAACATTTTTGAATAGGGAATGTAGGGTCCCTGACGCGATGGTAAGGCGCTAGGCGCTTTCGAAAATTTGGGTGCCGAAATTCGAAACGTCATAAAAACTAGGGAAATGGTTAGATTTTCTTGCTTGTTGCGTCGAAATGATTCTGTTTGTTTAGACTTTCTTCAGTACCAATTTGATAAGCGTATCTCTTAAAACATGGATAGGGGGCGCTGCAGACTTTGGAGAGCTAGACAACAACTTTAAGCCCGTTATTTTGATAATTTAACACATGCTCGCCAAAGTTTATACTCTAACTTAAAGTTTGAACCCAAAAGTAGAGCCCTGCAAAAAGCGTAAGAGCCGGAATAAAATGTCAAAGTACAGGGTGGTCGAAACTCGAAGGCTCCTAAGAGATAAACAAACAGATTTCTTGACTTATGGCATGCATTTTCATGATTCTGTTTGCTGGGGCTCTCTGCAACTCAGTTGAACGGTACAAAAAGAAACATCGATAGGGGGCGCTTTGGGCAAAAAACATAATTCGTTGACATTTCGGACGCTAACTGGAAACGGGGCGCTACGATCAGTTAGAAACAAAACAAGAGAGCAATTTACTTATCATAAGAAGCTATTAAAACTGCAGTTTGTTTGTTTTTTTTAACAAACATAGCTGGTTTCAATCATGCACAATGCGCGCAATAAAATTTACATAAGGTGCTTTTTGCTGATTTATGCAAAAGATATCGTACCATATCGATATGCAAAAGATACGTAATGCGTAGACGACAACGCGAGATGACGTAGTTGTATGCGCAGACACGTCTTTTGAACGTGCGGTACCTACTTAAGCTTCGGGTTACTTGTCTGCAGATCGGTAGTAGGATGGAACGGTACACAAACTCTGAATTGGCTGACATGCATTTGGCGTATGGCGCTGCTGGTTGTAATGGACGAGCCGCTCAGCGGTTGTACGCCGAGCGTTACCCCAACAGGCAAATCCCCTGCCATGCCTTCTTCGCTCGAGTACACCAGAGGTTGTCCACAACGGGATCTTTCGACGGAGGCAGGCCTGAACGGGAGCGATCAGTGAGCACCCCCGACAACGAAGAGGCTGTGCTTAACCTGGTTGAGGACAACCCAGGTCTTAGCACGAGAGATATCGCCAGACATGTTGGCATTTCGCAAGCAACTGCGTGGCGCATCTTACGTTCCCGGAATCTGCACCCCTACCACACCCAGCGGGTGCAGTTGCTCAGAGAGCAGGATTTTGGCCCTCGAGTGGAATTCTCAAGATGGTACTTGGCGATGAGATCCAGGGATCCCCGTTTTGTAAACAGCATTTTGTTTACGGACGAGTCCACCTTCAGCCGGGAGGGAATGTGGAACGCCCACAACAGTCATGTGTGGTGTGATGAAAATCCACATGAAACCAGAAGCCGAGCAGCCCAGGAGCGTTTCTCAGTAAATGTGTGGGCCGGCATTCTGGGGGATTGCCTCATTGGCCCTTATTTGTTACCTGAACGGCTGACAGGTGGAAATTACCTGATTTTCCTGGATCAAGTGCTGCCGCAGCTTCTGGAGGAGGCGCACGTACCCGAAGGTTCGCGTCGCCAGATGTGGTTCCAGCACGATGGAGCTCCGGCCCATTACACGAACGACGTGCGTCTCCATCTAAACGCAAGGTATGGCCAGCGGTGGATCGGGCGTGGGGGTCCAGTTCACTGGCCTGCCCGATCACCAGACCTCACCTGCTTGGATTTCTTCCTTTGGGGTTACCTGAAGGCCGAGGTATACCATACACCTGTCAGCAGTGCTGAAGAACTTGTGGCGCGCATTGTGGCAGCTGCAGGGCAGATCAGAGATACTCCTGGCATTGTTGGAAACACACACTCCTCAATGCGACAGAGGTGCGAAGCCTGCATCATGGCCCAAGGTCGAAATTTCGAGCATCTTCTGTAGTGTTATTTTTTGTAAATAAATTTCCAGTATCATTGATGTTTTTGGTCTAAATTTATTCAGAAGTGTTGAGCAGAGGTAGAAAATGTGTTTTCATTATTACTAACTGATCGTAGCGCCCCGTTTCCAGTTAGCGTCCGAAATGTCAACGAATTATGTTTTTTGCCCAAAGCGCCCCCTATAGATGTTTCTTTTTGTACCGTTCAACTGAGTTTCAGAGAGCCCCAGCAAACAGAATCATGAAAATGCATGCCATAAGTCAAGAAATCTGTTTGTTTATCTCTTAGGAGCCTTCGAGTTTCGACCACCCTGTACTTTGACATTTTATTCCGGCTCTTACGCTTTTTGCAGGGCTCTACTTTTGGGTTCAAACTTTAAGTTAGAGTATAAACTTTGGCGAGCATGTGTTAAATTATCAAAATAACGGGCTTAAAGTTGTTGTCTAGCTCTCCAAAGTCTGCAGCGCCCCCTATCCATGTTTTAAGAGATACGCTTATCAAATTGGTACTGAAGAAAGTCTAAACAAACAGAATCATTTCGACGCAACAAGCAAGAAAATCTAACCATTTCCCTAGTTTTTATGACGTTTCGAATTTCGGCACCCAAATTTTCGAAAGCGCCTAGCGCCTTACCATCGCGTCAGGGACCCTACATTCCCTATTCAAAAATGTTCGTCTAGGTGTGCTCTATCGATCCTTAAAGTTTGTCACCGACGAGCTGAATCACCCTGTATTTTGCATAATTATGAAATAATCAGGTAAATGACACCCATGTGCTCTGCGCAGAAGGGTTCTGAGTCATATAAATCGCAAAAAACAGCTTCAAGTTAATTTGTTTCATTTTTAGGTCTTATTGTTTTTACAAGCAACTAAAATTAACGCTTGATCTAAAATTTGCGAAATAAGGTTTTTGATATGAAGACTATGCTTTTTATTCGGAAATACTTTGTTTATTACATAAATTTGTAGTGTATTTCATGTACTTTCAAATTGTTGTAGAAGATTTTGGATATCTTCTCGAGATAATTTGTAGTTTAGGATTTACTGCGCAGTAAGTATCCCGGGGTAATAACGCCAGCGATTGGCGTTATTACCCCGGTTGATTCCCAGCAGTGGCCGAACTATATCCGAAGGGGGTTTATATATTAATATGGGACAGCATTATTATCATTGTTGAAATGGTAAGATTAAGGGGGGCAATACTTAAAAATAATCTCTCTATTTTATTTTTTATTCTATTATTATTATTATTATTTTACTAATGTAAAAAATAATTTTTAACTCTTGTAAATAAAAGTATATAAAAATGTTTTCGAGATTCAAATTCGAACATCTTCAAAATCAAGTTTCTTTTAAATTTCCACTGGATTGTTCAATTGAGTTCGAAATTTTAACTGTCTGCTTTCTCAGCGTTTAGTTTTTCAAAAAATTATAAATTTAACCTTTAACTGATGTGACAGAAATTGTAACGTATGAATGTGATGCGGTTTGTGAGACCGCAAAATTGAAAGATGAATAAAAGGCGGAAATAACTCATAGGATTGTGTTTTTGTACTAAACTTTTTATACAAAAGTATTATACTTAATATTCACCTATTTAGTCTCTGGTGATAGTACTAAAATTCCAAATGAAACAAAATTTTGGTAGTGTTTGCAGTTAAACTGAAAATTACAAGTTAAAATAAAAAATTAAAAGAAAAATAGTGGTTTACGAGACCGGTATTATTAGTTAAAGGTTAAAAGGCGATCCATGATTAAAAATCATAGAATACTGTTCCTGCGCTAAACTTTTTGTACAGAATTAATTCTAATTAAATTTAATCTATACAAATATTTCTAATAATATTACGAGAACTCCAAACGAAAAAGAATTTCAGTTGTAACTATGGTTAAACTGGAAAATACAAGTTAAACGCTATTTTTTTGGGGGGGAGAGGGGGTACAGTGTTCAGTCAGATTGCTAACAGCAGTTAAAGGTTAATTTTGTTGCTAATATAGAGATAATGATATATAACCATATGAATTATGTATAAAATTGAATAAGAGATCTCTTTGGGATAATATTTTTTAATCAAAAATTTTATTCAGTTTATTAAAAATTTATTAAAGCATGTTCTTTAAAACGTCGAAAATTTAACTGTAGGTTTGGAGAATCCGCATTAGTGTGGAGTTATGGTTTAAAAACTATTTACTAGATTACTATAATAGTATTAACCCTTAACTGCAATGACAAAAATTGTCGCATAACTTACTGTGAGCGGCCTGTCAGACCGCTTAATCTAACGATGAATAAAATGTTAAATTAACTTTTAGAATATTATTTTTGTATTGAACCTTATATACAGGACTATTATAAATAAAATTCAGTTATTCAAAAGTCTCTAGAGATAGTAATAGGACTCCAAATGAAACAAAATTTTCCCGGTATCTATAGTTAAACAAAAAATTGCAAGTTAAACTCTGAAACTTGAAAAACTCAGCGGTATGTAAGACGCTAACAGCAGTTTAGGTTTAACAAAAATGTTTATTACATATAACTCTAATTATGAAAATATTACATTATGAATGGTTAAAACCATGCAATGTTTCTTATAATCATATTTAAGCGGGACTTTTTAAGCAAAGAGAGACACAGGGTGTTATATTCTGTTGAAGCTCCCCCTCACTCCTTTTTCTTTCACTTTCACAAAAAAATCAATATTTTCTATCGCATAGAATGCATACATGGGAATATAAATACTGATTCAAATAATCCGTGCAATGTTTCTAATAATTCTATTTAGATGGTCATTTTTAAGCAAAACGTAGCTTAGAATCTGATATTCTTTTGCCTCCTCCCGCCGTCACCACCACACCTTTCTTTTTCTTTCAGAGTCACAAAAAAATTGTACATTTTCAATAGCTTAGATTGCAATTTGTCAATTTCTAGAGCTGTAGAGTTTGTATTTTTAAAATTGGGTAATCTACATGCCATTATTCCATCTTATTTTATAGTTTTGTTTGCATGGCGTTATTACCCATATAGGTGGGTATTAACGCCAAATAGCATTGGTCAAGAAAAAACGCCATTACATTTTATGAATACATATCTGTTAAATTATTTTATTTTATATAGATAGTCAATGAGTTGCTGTATCAGATCCTATATTTGTTTGAAAAATACAATCTAAAACTAAGCTGTGAAAATTGGTAAAACCTTAACGTGGCGTTATTACCCCAGGGTACCTTAATAAGGAAATTTAGTCAAATTGTGGCTTAAATAGGAGATTGTGAGTTATTCGTTAATATATTATTACATCTAATAAAAATCCGACATACAAATATCACTTGGCATGTTTCCACTATTAAACGCGAGCAAAGCCGCAGGTTTTGCTAGTTTCTTATAAAACCAGTTACCAGTTTTTAGCTCACAGGCTATCATAGCCTGAGAGCTTATGTGCCCGTCCGTTCTGTATGTACGTGCGTTCGTGCGTAACGCGATAACTCATGATAAAAATACCCGATCCACTTGAAATTTTGTATGTAGGTATATCCTGACAAGGCGCTTCCCTGATCAGTTTTTGGAGTTCATTCGATATGTATAAGAGGGGGAACGGGGAGCTCATGCCTCTCCCCTTAGTTGATATAAATGGGATTTTCATGCAGAATTAAGTTTTCGTTCAAAATTTAGATTAGGATCATTCTGATGAGGCGATTTCGTGACTGTTATTAGGTGTTCATTGAATAAGTATAAATAAGGGGAACAGGGGTTCTAATCCCCCCCCTTAATTTATATAAATGGATTTTTCAAGCAGAATTTTCAGATTTCGTTCAAATCTCTGAATAGTTTTGGAAGTTTAATGGTTAAGTATAAAAGAGGGGGATAACTCTTTTTAAATTATATAAATGCTAAATGGGTTTTTATTAAGAATTATCTCATTTGCTCTGAATTTGGGTTATAGATTTTTTATATGATAAAGCATGTCTTTGATAGTAAAGGAGGTTCAATGATTAAATATAAAAAAAAAGAGGAAAGGGGAGAGCTGTTTCCCCTTCTTAATTTTTTTTTCGAACGGAATTAACCCTTGAAAATATAAGGCTTTAATGTACAATTAGTATTTGTAGCCTGTGAGCTCAATGCCATCAGTTTAAGTGGGCAGTATTCTTTATTATTTAGTTGCGTTTTCATTACTGTTTATATCATTTGACAACAAATCACACTTTCTGAAGCTCGAATTGCTCATCGAATTGCACACTTGGCTCTCCAGTTGCGCAAATATATATATATATATATATATATATATATAATTCATTTTGAAAAACCAATTCTTTTATGGGTACCTTATATATTATTAAATTAATATATAATCGTATAGTTATATGTTTATCATTAGCAAATTGTTTAGTTTTTATACACAATGTCTAATGCTGCTGTGCGCATTATCATTGTGTATTATTTGGATTTCTACTTTGTAGTCATTTGATACCCTTCTTTAAGAATTTCCATTTGATTGCTACTTGTTTTTCATCACTCTGATTCATGTTGTATTATATAACTGTCTTATTAAAATTAATTATTCTATTAATGTATATGTAGCTAAATACCACATTTCCAATTTTATTTCTAATTCTGACAACTCCTCTGTATGATATAATTTGGCATTAACAAATTTTTACAGTAATTGATGTTGATTTGTAGTATTGTCTAATGGTTCTATATAAGCATTCAAATTGCTTTAATGCTCACTGTAAAAAAATTTTCCGTTAAATAACGAAAATAGTTCTGGTAATCTAGACGCCAGTACTATTTCCGTTATTTAACGGAAAATTTTTTCCGTTTTTTCCAGCAATATTTCCGTTTTTTTTACAAAATGTTTCCGTTTTTATATTTTTTTTATATAAAAATTTTCGCTTGAAAGCCAAAAAAGAATTTTCAGGGACAAACTGGCTTTTTTATTCTTTAAACAAGGACACGTCAGATTAGAACACATACATTTAATTTAAACAACTTTGAATAAATGTCACTTACCCTCGATGGGGATCGAGCCAAGCACCTGTCCCATGGCAGCTTGTAGTAGTGTAATACCATTACGCCATAGTTACGCATACAGTGCTTGCAAATATCTTTACTTATTTCGAATGATTTTATAAAGCAAAGGCCTTATGTTGAACGCGGCATTAATTTTTATTGAGAATTATTTTCTATATGAGTGTATAGTTCTAAATGTTTAAGAGATTTTATTTCCATAATTTCGAATATTTAGTTTTTAATTTCAGTTCTATAAAAATAAATTTTAGACTTTAAAGTATTACATGTATTAAGAGTTGAATGCATTAAAAAGTTTTTTTTTTTTTTTTTTTTTTTTTTAAGGAGATTTTTAAAAGTTTATTATAATATTATTCATATTTATTTACTTATTAATTTTTGAAAGGATATTTTTAAAGTAATATTAAAATATGTTAAAATTAAAGTTATTTTATTAATATTTTATTATTACTTTTATTAAAATATATTAAAATTAAAAGTCGAACGTTTTTCCATTATCCAGATTCCAGATTTTATTTCCATAATTTCGAATACTTAGTTTTTAATTTAAGTTCTATAAAAAATAAATTTTAGACTTTAAAATATTACATGTATTAAGAGTTGAATGATTTAAAAAGTTTTTGTTTTTGTTTTTTTCATTTTAAGGAGATTTTTAAAAGTTTATTGTAATATTATTCATATTTATTTACTTATTTATTTTTGAAAGGATATTCTTAAAGTAATATTAAAATATATTAAAATTAAAATTATTTTATTATTATTTTATTATTACTTTTATTAAAATATATTAAATAAAAGTCGAACGTTTTTCCACTATCCTACGCATACTTTAAAAAATAGGCTATAAATGTGCTAAACATTATTTAAAAATGATAATGGAAATAAACTAACTGAAAATAAACTAACTAACTAATCTCAAACTTAAAAGAGATTAATAAAATTTTATAATTTTTATTATTTTTTTAATATTGCAAAAATATGTTTATGTAATATGCTTTATATTATTAAAACAGAAAGAAATAAAGAACATTATTATACAAAGTTGTTCATGAAACAACTTTATAATGTTTTTGTATCCCAGATATAGATGACGACACTGGTGTTATTTATGGAATTTATGCTGTTTTAATACGGAACTCCTCCGTTTTCAGAAAATTTTACGGAAAAGTTACTGTTTTTATAATCTCAAAATATCAATAACGGAATTTCTGCCGTTTTTTCGGAAAAACGGAACTATTCCGTAGAATTTTAGGGAACAATTTCTGTATATTATCGGATATTTTTTACAGTGTAAAGCGCAAGTAATTATGAATGTACTTTCATTTTTATTTCACTATGATTTTTTATTTCACTATGATTTGTAAAATTCATTTTGAAAAACCAATTCTTTTATGGGTATCTTATATATTATTAAATTAATATATAATCGTATAGCTATATGTTTATCATTAGCAAATTGTTTAATTTTTATACACAATGCCTAATGCTGCTGTGCGCATTATCATTGTATATTATTTGGATTTCTACTTTGTAGTCATTTGATACCCTTCTTTAAGAATTTCCATTTGATTGCTACTTGTTTTTCATCACTCTGATTCATGTTGTATTATATTACTGTCTTATTAAAATTAATTATTCTATTAATGTATATGTAGCTAAATACCATATTTCTAATTTTATTTATAATTCTGACAACTCCTCTGTATGATATAATTTAGCATTAACAAATTTTTACAATAATTGATGTTGATTTGTAGTATTATCTAATGGTTCTCTCTCTCTATATATATATATAGACTAAGGTGATGTTTAATTCATTTACATCAAAAAAGAAAATTGTCTACAAGAACACTGAGATTAAAGAAGTGCAAAGTTATGTGTACCTGGGACAGGAAATATCATCAGATAATAGTATCATGAATGAAATCAATAGAAGAATAAGAAATGGGTGGAGTGCTTTCGGGAAGAACAGTATTATTCTGAAGAGTAATATGCCTCTTTGTTTGAAAAGAAAAGTTTTTAATCAATGTATTTTACCTGCATTAACCTACGGAGCAGAAACATGGACACTAACAAAACGGATGATACAAAGATTACAAACAGCACAGAGAAGCATGGAAAGATGTATGCTAGGCATAACTAGAAGAGACAGAAAGAGGATAACCTGGATAAGAAATCTAACAAAAGTTTTTGACATCCTTGAAAGAATCAAGCAGCTAAAATGGAAATGGGCTGGTCACATTGCAAGAAGACAAGACAATAGATGGAGCACAAATATACTACAGTGGTACCCTAGAGATGTAAAACGACCAAGAAGACGACCACAAGTAAGATGGAGTGACGAAATTAGAAAAGTGGCTGGTGTAAATTGGATGACGAAAGCACTAGACAGAAAACATTGGAAAAATCTGGGGGAGACCTACATCCAGCAGTGGATCGAAAACGGTTGATGATGATGATGATGATGATATATATATATATATATATATATATATATGTGTGTGTGTGTGTGTGTGTGTGTGTGTAATAAAGTAAAAAAAAATTGCGCCATTTTGTTCGCTCTTAACTTCAATTCTAAAATTTATGGAACATATTTCAATCTTAGTTTCGTAATGTATTAACTTGTGACAGCTAAAATTCTTTTTCTTATTTTATTTATTAATAAATTATTGCTTGCTTCTCAAAAAAATACGGGAAGTATTTCGTAACCTTTTTACTTTCTGGAATATTCCCGGGATTTTAATTTTATTTTTTATTTAACATCGCGTGATCGGTGTTATTGTGCGTTATTAAAGGGCTTGTTATTTGCGAGGTAAAAAATAGATCCTGCCCGAGGACACGCCTTCTTAATCCAATCAGAGCTGATCATCTTTTGACGTTTAAGCTCGAGTTAATCCTAATTGGATTTTTAAATTGATTGACGCGGAGTAGGAGGGAGCTAGTTTTGTCGTGAAAATGTTCTTTTTTCATTTGGTTTTTTAGGAGCGTTAGAATTCATCTTTCCTTTAAACTGCTCGGAAGCCATGTCATTTTTTCCGAGAATGTAGAACGCCGGAATGTTGCAGCTTAGTGAGCGAAGGCCGTAGTGATAGATGTGTGGAACGGTGATATGTGGAGTAACTTAAGTTCGTGCTCTAAATAATAAAGAACTAAAACTGATTTTCTTGCATTGTTATGGGAGAAACTCCTACGAGAACAAATTCATGGCTTATCCACTTACCAGAACGACTGCTCTGCTCATCCCGCTATTGATTCTTAGTGAATAGTAGTATTCTACAGCCAACATGGTATTCTACTAGAGCTTATACACTATTATAGAACATCGTCGTCGTATCATGACATTGATTAGGCGGTAGGATGAAAAATGAACATGCGTTTGAGAAAAGTAAATTAACGTGGCTTAACAACTACCAACTGCTTTAAGTCTGAAAATTGCTTCACCGCGCTCATTGTGCATGCGCCATTTCGCCGAGCTTGAAACTAATTGCTGGAACTTCTGCCTTGCTTTTTTTTTTCATCTTAAACAATCCTGAGTTTGGCTAAGAGATGTACAACAGGAATTTTCCACAGAGAAAGAAAATTGAAGGTGCACCTTCTCTCGCCTACGTATGGGTGATCTTTTTATTGTGAAATATGCGTCGCATTCGTATGAGAAAACGTTCAGTTGTAAGATATGCTAGAAAAAAATTTTTCTTATAAAAGTAACTTGAAACAACATCTTCACGTGCGTACAATGATAAACCTTTCAGCTGTGAAAAGGGATCGTCCTATAAAGTTTTGTTTGTGATATTGTTTGACATCGACAGGTGGGAAATCCATTGTTTGTGAAATATGTCTCCAGTATTTTAGATCCATCGTTTGTGAAATATGTCTCCAGCATTTCAGATCCATCGTTTGTGAAATATGTCTTCAGTATTTTAGATCCATCGTTTGTGAAATATGTCTCCAGTATTTTTTATATATAACTAGCTGACCCGCCCGGCGTTGCCCGGGTCCGTTATAATAATGTTAAACGAACTTGAAATTTTTATGATTTTATCTTCAACTCAAAATATGTGTTAATACACTGTTAAGAATTTGACCCTTTTGCTGCATCGTCACTCCACCGCTTTTATAGAAAATGATTACTTCAGCCTATTTTGGAGCATTGTCATAGGTCAAAAGAGATATATTCTATAAAAGCGGGGGAGTGATGATACAGCAAAAGGGTCAAATTTTTTACAGTGTACATTGTATTAAATACGTGCCCCCTGACTGTGTCAAAAATTGGTTTTTTAAAAAAACTAATATTTAGCTGCAAAAATACCTAAAATGACTGCAATGGGAAACGCAGGACGGAATATGTGTTCAACGATTTCGTGTTGATATTTATCCTTAAAATTACTGTTAAGTGACTTAACTAAATACTTTTTTCACATAGATATTCCAAGTGAAATATTTTGAATTTCAAACTAATTATATATCACTCTTAAATCTGACTATACCGTGAATGAAATCGATTCTCGATGATTCGCTAAAAGGTTAGTATATAATATTATAAATTCAGAGCCATTTTACAAAAATAGGTGTATATTTTTTATCAAACATGCGTAATGTTCATTCTATGAACAAAATCCTAACCGTAACCTAATTGTATCGGAATCATAACTTGTCTGTAACTTAGCTGTATCTTAACAGTAACCTAACTGCAAGTTAAATATACCATAAATGTAACTTGGCCGTCACCTAATCATAACCTACCCATAATCTAACCACAACCTAACCGCAAATTAACCTTAACCTAACTGTAACTTAACCATGACCTAACTGTAACCTAACCGGAAAATAAAATAACAAAAGGGTCACCGGAACGTAATTGCAACCTAACTGTTATCTAACCGTAACCTAGTTCTAATTTAACATTAACTATAAACGAAATATTTTAACCATCTCGCGCTAAGTACTTAGTTTCACTTTCCACCGCTACGGAGCGCATTATGTTTTGTAGAACATCCGAATTTTAGGTTCGGATTGGATTCATGTTCATGGAAATTATTTTGTCTTCTTCGGATACGGTTATGATTGTGTGGAATATTTGTGTTCAGTTTAGATTCGGTTCAATTCAGATTTCGTGGGGTTTTTTTTCCCTTCAAATGGGATTTTTAAGTTCGGGTCGGGTTGTACTTATATGGAAATTATTTTACCTAGTTCCAATGAGGTTATACTTCACTGAAATATTTTTGTTAGGTTCAGATTAAGTTTGGTTCAAATTTCGGGATTTTGTTTTCTTTTTTTTTACAAATTTTTTGGTTTGGAATGGGGATTATGTCCATGGAAATTATATTGTCTTGTTCGTATCTGGTTATAGTTATTTGGACTATTTTCGTCGGATTCAGATTTGGTTCGATTCAGATTTCAGGTATTTTTTTTAAATTGATTTTTAAGGTTCTGGTTGGATTCATGTCCAGGGAAATTATTTTGTCTTGCTCGGATCGGGTTTTGGTTCTTTGGAATATTTTTTTCGGGTTCAGATGTCGTTCAATTCAGATTTCGGCTTTTTAATGGAATTTTTAGGTTCAGGTTGGGTTGCGCATCAACGGAAATTATTCTGCATTGTTCGAATAAGGATATGCTTCTCTGGAATATTTTTGTCAGATTCAGATTTAGTTCATTTTTTAGGTTCGGATTGGGTTCATGTTCATGGAAATTTTTTTGTCTTGTTCAGGTCCGGGTATGGTTCTGTGGAATATTTTTGTCGATTCAAATTTCAGGTATTTTTTTTTCAAATGGAATTTTAGGTTCCGATCGGTTTCATGTCCACGAAAATTATTTTCTCTTATTCGAATCCGGTTATGGTTCTTTCGAATATTTTGATCGGATTCAGATGTAGTTTGCATAAAACTTCAGGCTTTTTTTTCAAATGGAATTTTTTAGGTTCGAGTCAGGTTTATGTTCATGGAAGTTTTTTTGTCTTGCTCTTATCAGGTTATAGTTCTTTGGAATATTTTTATCGATTTCAGGTTTCGTTCTGGTCATTTTTTGGGTTTTTTCAGAGAAAAATTTTAGGTTCGGGTCGGTTTGCATATACACGAACATTATTTTTCTTTGATCGAATTGGGGTATGCTTCATTTGAATATTTTTGTGGGATTCAGATTAGATTCGGGTCAAATATCAAATCCATAGTTTTTTTTCAAATGGAATTTTTAGGTTCGGGTCGCGTTTATGCTCATGAAATTTTTGTCTTGTTTGGATCGGAGTATAGTCTGTTTTTTTCTGGTTGGGATCGGGTTATGTGTTAATACGCCTAAACATTATGTTTTGCTACTATTCTTTTAGTGACTATTTTTTATATATAATTTATTTTGCTATTTGATAATTTATTACTGTGTATGAATCGTTTGCCTATTCGAAAAATTGTACGTCAAAGAGCCATTTCATTTTTGTTTTAAAAACCAATTAAAGTCTTAATAAAATTTTAACTTAAATAAATGCATTCAAATTTAATCAATGATTTAAAAAAACTGCTAAAAAAGCCTCATATATACATATACATATATTAACTGCAACATAGCCAACCACAAATACATTCTAATGTACGAAGTACCAACGATCTGACGTAATAGCTATGTTCAAAAATCCTAAGTTAAACTGACATTTTGCCAGTCTATGAATTTTAAAGGTCTTTGGGAAAAAAACAGTCACTTTTGAAATGTCAAAATCTCAAATTGGTTTCTTTCATAGAGTAAAAAGAAATTAATAGAGTGGAGGTATTATCTCTGGAGATGATGCTTAAGATGTAACCCTACATTAAGTCCAATTAAGTACCAACAAAAGCACGTGCTTTGACACGCCTATCAATTGGCAAAATTTTAAAATGAAGGGCCAAAATCACAGTCAAGTGAAATCCAGCCACCCCATTGGTCGAGTGGTAAGGGTGAAAATCACGAACTTGTTTCTCCATTTGAAAAAGGTGAGGGGGAAAGTATTTTTTAAGCGATTGTTACCGTCTGTTCTTATTTAAGATAAACCATCGAAATTAACTCAGTTAAGATATTTTGATGCCATTTTATAAAATGAGAGTGAAAAATTTAGATTATAAATGAAAAGAGATAAGATTTACTTCAAAACTGCCGCTACGATTTTTTCTCGGAAAAAGGAGTATGACAACATTTACCCAACTGCTAAGAGATTGTTCCCTGAAAAGGACGCGGCTCAATGACCAATGAGGTGTTTGGATTTCACCGGACTGTGATTTTGGCCCTCCATTTTAAAATTTCGCTATCAATTGAAACAGGTTTAAACCTGTATTTTTTTTTTCTCTCGTTTTTAAAAAAAGAACTAATTTATCGCTTCACCGGTAAAAATTTATTAATTATTTTATCATATGTGTTTTAAATATCAATATAAAAAATTATTTTAACGTTTTGCTTGAAAATATAACATTATTTTGTTAGTACATTAAAATCGTCTGCAGTCAGAAATTTATATTTTAGATTAATATTTATTACTTAAGTTTTCATACATGATTTTAAAAGAATGTTTTCATCATTATATTTTAAATATTTATTTACATGCAATTATTAAGTCATAAACATTTTTCATCTACGTTACAAAGTATTGAAAATTACATTAATGAAGGAAACTTTTAGTTATACAATTTTTAATTCGTATTAAATGTTTTCAATATCTTATTTAATTTTAATTTGATATTTAATTATTGCTAATTTTCCAATTTCCTTCATTTTAAAAGCGAATATTTATTCTAATAAATAATAATAGAACGAAGACCATTTTAAAAATTTGCTATTTCCTCTTGAAATATGCTTCAACTGTAATTCATTTCTTTCAATTCGTCTTATAATACAAAATCTCTTCCACGTCCTTTTGTTTGCCACATTAAATTTGAGCGATAAATGGTTTCATATCGCAAACCTTTTTTGAGCTTACTTCACCTCCACTTATCTTGTTCCTCCATGGGTTTCTTTAATTCTGTCTCAGCTTTCTTATTACTTCTGCGAAAATTTTTACACAACCAACCAACCGTAAACAAATGAAAGAGAAAAAAATTGGGAAAAGATGATTTTTTATGAGAGTGACCTCTTGATTTTAATTAATTACTCAGTTAATAATTGGAATTTTGAAATTCTGAAGCTCAGGTGCATCAGGAGAGATATTGGGCTACTCTCAAAAAAATTTTGAGCTTTGTACGTGCTGTAGATTTTGCTAGCCATCGCAGACACACACACAGACACACACACAGACAGAGCGTTTTGTTCTTTTATTAGTATAGATTAACCTCTACGAAACTATCTGATGATTATCAAGATAAAGAACATCTGAGCAGTGAATCATTTTGATAAAGACATTTCTTCATCGATGTTGTTCAAAGGCCGTGAATATTAACTGAATACCACAATTTTTTTTCTCTTTTTTTTTTCTTCCAAATAAAGTCTAGGTTCCGTTATTCTTTTTTAGAGAACAAGATTGTAAGTTATTATTTATTATTTATCTTATTTTGTTATTGTTTACGAAATTTTAATAACAATTTCTTTATTTAAATTCTTGATTTTTTTAAATTTTTATTACAGATATTTAAAAAAAAAAAAATTGTTCTTAATTTATAGTAATTGAAATTTTCTGCAGATAGAAAATTTACTTAAGTTTAAAAAATGTTCAGAGACTAAAGAGAGAAAATTATTTTTGTTCTTAAAATTATTTGTTGTGTATTTCCTATGTATTGAAACCGTGATATTTATTTATTATTTACTTATTTATTCCTTATTTATTTTTTTCACATGAATGCAAACACAGAATTTATTTATTTATTATTTATTATTTTTATTGTTATTTATTGAAGTATTTGAAGTATAGTAATTGAATTACAGTAATTGAAGTGTAGCATTTAAATATTTTCCGTATGAATTATCCCTCTTTCATGTTATTAAAATACGGATTAGTAAAGGAAGAAAAAATGTCAGAAAATAAACTTGATATTGTACCTTTTGACTTTGAGTCAGGCATGGATATTTTTAAGTGGTTTAAACACTTTGATAATGAGTGTTTTGGAGAAAAAAAGATAATGAGTGGAAAAAACACAATATTTCAAAATATTTAAAGGGGGAAGCGCTAAAAGCTTATATAAATGATTGTTTGGATTGTGCTACTTATGAGGAAATTGTTGAGATTTTAACAGAAAAATTTATTCAGATTAGAGTTCCAAAATTTTCTGAGTTTACCTCCTTAAAGTTAAATGATCTAAGTGATTTGGATTCTTATTTTAGAAAGAAAGTTGAGATTGGAAGACAACTTCAGCTTGGGAAAAATTTAATTATCCAGGGATTAACTGATGGGCTTAAGCCGGAGTATCAAAATTGTTTAATGGTAAACCCTCCTTCCAATACTTGTGAATGGTTTCGCATTGCGAAACAATTAGCAGCGATTCCAACTCACAACCCTAATAACAACAACAGAAATTTTCAACAAACTAGACCTATGCACAATCCCAATCCTCAGCCCAGACATTGGACTCGACCCACTCCAAACAACCCAACCCAAAATTTTAATTCTAGATTTTTCACTCCTAGAATGCCTACGACTCATTATCAAAATAGCTACCTAAGTCGTCCGTGCAGGATATGTTTAAACAGAGGTATATAAAATGCTTATCATTGGGAGAGGAGTTGTATATTTAACACAAATTCATTGCAATATCAAACGCCTGCTCATATATAACAGGGTGGAGTGAAAAATCGAAAGTTGGAATTTTGATTTTGGATAGCAGCCAAAAGTTGCCTTTTTGTACCTCTAATACACGTGTAAAATTTCATGAATTTTGAAAAACTGCTTGAGTCCCCTACCAGGCCATTTATATTTTCATTGATTTATATGATAGATTTTTACCATAAATTGTACATCAACAGGGTTTTCTGGTAATATCATTTGATATTTTTATATTTAAAATGTATAGTGTAATTCCTTTCATCATTTTCAAACTTTAAATCTTTATTTTTAAACATTTGAAACGGTTTATTGAGTTTTAAAAATTGTATGTTGTTATTTTTACAGTCAAAATGAGTACGTGTGTAAGCAAATCGAAGTTTACCATTACTAGAAGTTGGTGATTCTTCAAAACTAAATAAAGCTGTTTTGCCAACAATAGCAGAATGCTATAAAATATTATTATTATACAAAACAATAAATAAAACACATCAGTAATTGTAAAGTTTCGTTAAAACCAGAGGTAAAAAAACATCTTGAGAGAAATCATCGAAGGCATCAATTATTGTAGTTTCCCAAAGACGTATTGATCAAATGATAGACAAAAATTTTTCTGAATATCAGAATCTTATGCAATTCCCCAAAATCAAAGGAAATTATGGAAAATTGGAGATATATGGAAGAACTACAAGTTACAAACATAATCTCTGATTTTGACATTCAAATGAATTGTATTTGGGACACATTACACCATCTTTTGGACCAGGAAAGATCATTGCAGGAAGTATTAAAATATTGCACTGAAAAACATTTAAACCTTCATAAATTTATGGCAATAGATTGTGACGGAACAACTGTAAAAAGTAAGATAAAAATCATGCTAATAGATTTTTGAAACTAGGATTTAGTCGTCCGTTTTAGTGGTTAATATGTCAGCTCTCTGCAAACGAATTGCCGCTACCGATTGTTTATCAAGTCGCTGAACTTGATAAACAAAATAAAGGCTCACGAGCTTTTCCTGTTCTAATTGGAAAGTCGTTGGATCAATGTGAACAATAGACAGTTATGGAAATTAAAAAACAGCTGCTCCTACCACGCAGAAATGAACTCTGGAGAGTTAAGTGTAGACCAAAATTATCTCTATGACATGTGTCAAACATTTGCATCTGGTTAATGTTCCTCAAATCTGGTAAATCGTAATCCAGCAAGAATGTCGCACTCTAAATGATTGACAACTGCCAATTGATTACTTGGTTTACAGATTGGAAGTCAGAATTCATCCCAAAATCTGAAGATTATGGCTGAATTTGTAATGAAAGTACATTTGTCTATGTTGTTCCACTTCAAGAAAGATTCTTCTTGCAGCAATAGAGCTCAAAATTTTTTTTATATAAACAATTAAGTTGTTTTGTTATTTGAAGGAATATTTAAAGAAAATTCTCAATCCCGTTATTCAACAAAACGTATACTTCTGTCATTGAGATGAAACTTTACAGGAATGATAATTGATTAAAAAAAATCATGTTTGAGAATTTGGATTCCGAAGAATATTGAAGATGAAGGATATTATATGTTCTACAATAAGACAGTTTCATAGTCCAATATTGAAATTCAGTGTTACAAACTATATAAATATTAATAACTGGCAAGAATGTGAAATCACCCCACATTCTTAAAAGAGTACCAAGAGAGAAACTGGAAATTCTCAGAAAGAATCGTAAGTCCCATCTTTTCAATTGAAAAATTTCCCTGTTAGATTTAAGTATTTGAGAGATGCGTAAACTTAGTTGTTGAAGCGCCATTAGCGGCTGTAGTAGTAGAATCAAGAGCCGGATATATATGAGCAAAATAAAATCACGAAAGGTAATACCTAATTTTGATAACAAAGACTAATATAAATTAGAATGAAATGAAAAATCGTTTTACAATACATCGTAAATATTATTTTCATTTAATTACCATGTATTCAGAAAACTGCATTTCCTTTATATTTAGAGAACTATCTTTCACTGTATTCGAAAAATAAAAGTCGAAGCATGTCTAATTATTAACATTACATTGTGAAATCTTGATTTTCACATAAAAAGGGCATAATCTTTAAGAGCTGGTAGGGAACTAAAATGAATTCCAAATGAAATGAAAATCTTAACAATATATTCAGTGTGCCAAAAAGCAACGTTTTAGACCTATTCAAAGATAAAATTCCAAAAAAAAATTTTTTTGGTTATTTACACTACATAGTGAAATCTTGATTTTCACATATAAAGAGCATAATCTTTAAGAGCTGGTAGGGGACCAAAGATGAATTCCAAACGAAATGAAAATTTAACCTTATATTTAGTGTGCCAAAAGGCAACTTTTTAGACCTATCCAAAGAAAAAATTCCGAAAAATTTTTTTTTTTGATCTTTTTCACTCCACCCTAATATACAACCACCCGCTACTAATAATATTTGACAATTATTTATTCCTGGCTATGTGGACAATAAAAAAGTGTATTGTGTGGTTGACAGTGGATCAACTGTCTCAATTTTACCTCTCAAATTTGTTCGATATTTAAATGGTAATTTACATAATGTTTCCCCTATTACTATTAGACAGTCACAAGAAACTCTTACAATTAATAAATCTTGTCGGTTATGTATTAAATTTTGTAATATAAAGAGGTATATTAAATTTTTAGTAAGTCAGATAGATTTGGACTATGCTATTTTAGGTTTACCTGATTGTGCCAAATTTAAATTGAAAATTGATTGTGCAAAAAGCCAGGTGCTACAAGACAATATTACGTTAAACCAACATGTCAACATATCCAGTGATAATTTAGAATTGCTTCATTTTGATATTATAAAAAATGATACTACTGTGCAACCCGATTATGGAAATACCATAACTCCTCAAAACTTGCCGCGAACTAATAATGATGATTATAATCTATTGGGGGATCTGAATGCTATTCAAAATAAAAATGTAAGGGAACTTTTAAGGGATTATTTAGATATTTTTGTCAAAAATAAATATGATGTAGGAAGAATTAATATTGAACCTCAGCGTATTTTTCTTAAATCTGACCTACCAATATCTTTGAGGCCTTATCGTACATCCACTGCTGATGAAAAAGAAATATCTCAGCAAATCCAATCCTTATTAGCTGCTGGGTTAATTAAAGAAAGTTATAGCCCATATTCTTCCCCGGTTACGTTAGTAAATAAACGAGATGAAGGCAAAAAAAACCCGAATATATATTGATTACCGAAAATTAAATTCTATTATGAAAAATGAAGCTGAACCTTTGCCCCGAATAGATGAAATTTTAGACAAATTAAGTGGTGCCCAATATTTCTCTACACTGGATTTAGCCTCAGGCTATTGGCACATACCTATTCGTATTCACCCAGCCGATTCCGAAAAGTTAGCCTTTACTACTAATTGTGGGCTCTGGGAATGGAATGTTCTACCCTTTGGTGTAAAGGTAGGCCCCCAATTTTCAATAGAACAATTAGAAGAATTCTTACAAAATATAAAACAGACTTTGCTTGTTATTATTTTGATGATATAATTATTTTTTCTAAATCAATAGATGAACATATACAGCATCTCATCCAAATTTTTGATTTATGCCGAATAGAAAATATTAAATTAAAATTATCTAAATGTACTTTTGCTCAAAAACAAATCAATTTTCTAGAGTATAAAATTCAAAATGGAACTTTAACTCCAGCTAATACTAATATAGAAACAATTAAAAAACTAAAACCTCCTACTAATACTAAAGAATTATAAAGATTTCTTGGTTCTATAAATGTATATCATAAATTTATTGAGAAATATGCTGAAATTAGACACCCCCTAAATAAGTTACTTAAGAAAGATACTATTTGGGAATGGAATTCTGAATGTCAAAACTCTTTTCAAAAATTAAAAGATGCCCTCATTGCTAAACCAATTTTAAAGATTTATGACCCAAAATTACTCCTACACATGTTTGTTGATGCTTCTCAGGTGGCGGTAGGTGCAGTTCTTAAACAACCCGACCATAATAACTTTTTACATCCGATTGCTTATTTTTCTAGAGGACTGAGAAATTATGAGAAAAATTATTTCATTACCGAATTAGAGTGTCTTGCTATCATTGATACTTTAGATAAATTTTATCATTACTTTCACGGTGTACAATTTACCATCCATACTGATCATGCATCTCTTGTTTGGTTAAAAAATATCAAACATTTAAGAGATCGATTACTTAGGTGGTCATTGAAGTTAAGTATGTTCGATTACAAAATAGAGTACTTAAAGGGATCTACAAATGTCGAAGCCGGCATGTTGTCCAGAAACCCTATTTCTCATTTTTGTAGACCCCTTACTTTTCTTCTTGACGTTAAAGAGATTATTGAGATGCAAGAAAGAAAAAATGTGTGTGGATCAAATTTTATTAATGACAATGGACTGATTATAGTTAAAAGAAAAGGTTTTCGTAAAGTGGCAGTTCCCATGTCCCTAAGAAAAAAATTGCTTAATGTTGCTCATGAACAGTTTGGTCACCCTGGTGTTCAAAAAATGCAAAATTTAATTTCTCCTAACTATTATTGGCCAGATATGACCCAAGACATTACCAACTTTGTTAAATACTGTTATATTTGCCAGAAAAATAAAAAACCTAGACAGAAAAATTTGGCTTATTACAAGCTATGCCCATTACAGATCAACCTTTTGACTGTCTGTTGATACTGTAGGAGGGTTCAATTATTATAATTCTACAAAAAAATATCTCCATATTATAATAGACCATGCAACAAGATATGTTTAAGCATTTCCTTCCAAAAGTGTCACTACAGAAACTTATACAAATTGTCTAAAACAAATCTTCAATATCAAAATCCCTCAACAAGTATTCTGTTTTAGTAAGATTTCAAGTGTACAATCCCTTCAAAAAATACTAAGTGACAGGAATGCTGCTTTTACTTCTTCAAGATTCAAAAAATTCTTGCGAAATCATAATATTAAACAACGTTTGACCGCTGCCCATCATCCACAAACGAATGGGAAATGTGAAATAGTAAACCAGACAATAGTAACTAGATTAAAATGTAAAGTAAACTCCACTACCTCTAAAATTCCCTGGACTAAGCTTTTAACTGAGGTAATTAATGAATATAATAATACACCCCACTCTATAACTAAATTTCCACCTGCTTACTTACTTTTTTTTTGCCAATTACCCTATGACTCCCCCTTACAACAAAATTATTATCCCCCTGTTCATGAAGCACTTAAAATTGCTAAAGCAAGAACTGATGAATTTCATTTAAAAAATAAAAGATATTATGATAAAGATTATATCGAACCAAAATTTAAAATAGGAGATATAGTTATCTATGAAGAATTTCAGTACCCTAATACTAGAAAGTTATCACAAGTATTTAGTGGCCCTTATAAAATTCTTAACAAGATATCCGAAGTAAATTTTGAAATTGATAGGCAAAACCAGTTCAAAAGTTCAGAAATAGTACATGTATTTAAATTAAGGCCTTATTATTCCCCTGATAAATTTAAATTAAGTCATGAGCAACAACCCCCTATTCAGAAACAACAAACTCAAGTAAAAACTGTAGCTTAGACTCTATCTCTAGTTTATTATCATTTTATAATTTTTTTTTCTTTCTCTTAAACAGTAAATTTCTTTCCATATTTTAATTCAGATAATATCCTGTAATTCTTACAGAATGGCAATGATATCGCTTGACTGCAGCGATGGTGTCACTTGTCTGGAGGTTTTTATATTTGTTTGTTTATGCCGGCGTAGACGGACAAAGTGAAGATTTCTTATTCTGTATTGAATTACTCTAGTTACAGCTTAGAATAATATAATAACAAATAAATATTAAGTCAAAAAAATTTATTTTTCAACTGAACCTATTTGTAATATTAAATTTAATCTATCAAATATTAAATTAATTATTTGCCAAGTAACAAAATTTTTATCACTTTATTTTAATTTTTTTTTCTCTCTCTTTGCTGCTACATTCCAGTCCAAGTACATGTCATTTAGAATTTAATTTGTTTCTTTTTCTCTTTCCTTCTTGCATCTTGTAATGCTTTATCACACCGAGAAAATATTTATTGCGTAATTATTTGACATGAATATTTGACATGAATTGACATGAATAATATTTTCTTTTATTTTTATTATTTATTAATATTTCTTTTTAAAGAATCTTAGTAGTTTAAAGGTCACGGGCATTTTCAAACATGAAATAATTTTTAATTTATTTTTATTTTATTTTATTTTTTATCATATTATATTTTAATATATTTTTTTGTACATATTCCTACTTAATCCTGCACTCGAATTACAAGATTAAGTAAATGATTACATAATTGATTATATTCTTTATTCTATTCCACTCCTCTCTATATTTCATCCCAAAAATACCTGAGATGAGATAAACGAGATTAAGTATATAATTTAAAATTTAAAGAATGGCTTTTGAAATATTTACTGTTACTTATTGGAAGATTTATTTATACCCATTATGAGAGTAACTTATATTTACTATGATATTTATTATCAGTGATATTTTTTTCTTTATTATGTTTCTTTATTATAATGTTTGTTTATTACATTGTTAAAATTTATTATTACTACACTGCTCAAAACAATTAAAGGATATTTGAAGTTTTATATAAAATAAAGATATAAACGAAATTTTTTTTGCCGAAAATAGAAGAAGAGAATCACAAATGCAAATTTTTCTGGTTTTCAAACTGTGGAGTATGCAAATTTTGAGTTCGACGTCAAAAACATCGCTTCAGTGGCAGCGAATGAAATTTGAGTTTCAACTGGATAAAAGAGAATGAAGACAAGGATGATCGGCATTCGGTGATTGCTTTGTTTCGATGAGTACGATGTCTCAGCGAAGTCATTTGACAGATTCAGAAGCTTGGAGAATTGTTGGTAGGTTAGAAGGGGGCCAAACTCAAGCCGAAGTAGCGCAAGCCATTGGAGTGTCACAAAGTGTTATTTCCAGGATCTGGAACTGTTTTTTGGAGAGTGGATGGGCAGGCCGAAGACCGGGGCATGGTCGTAGACGGGCAACAACGCCCATTGAAGATCGGTATTTAGCGTTAACAGCTCGGAGACACCGAAACATGAACGCTGCTCTTCTCCAACACCACCCTTCGCTCGGCTACCGGCACCACGATTTCAACTCAGACTGTCCGAAAGCGGCTCCATGCTGTAGGTCTGTATGCTCGCCGACCGATGGTATGTATTAGATTAACATCAAGGCATCGTCGCGACCGCAGGGAGTGGGCAACCGAGCATGTCAACTGGAGGAGAAATGAATGGAGCAATATTCTGTTTTCTGACGCGTCCCGTTTTTCTGTGCATCCGGATAATAGGCGTATTTTCATCTGGAGGGACTGTGGCAGTAGGAATAATCCTGCGTTCTTGCACGAAAGTGTCAGATTTGGCGGTGGAGGAGTGTTGGTGTATGGTAGCATCTCCATTGACGGACGCACTGACCTCTACATCATTCGAGATGGAGCTCTGACTGGTCGCCGATATAGGGATGAGTTCCTCAGACCTATTGTAGTCCCTTACGCTGCAGCAATCGGAGATAACTTCATTTTATTGGACGATAACTGCAGGCCACATCGTTCAAACCTGGTGGAGGATTTCCTTTTCGAGGAAGGAATCGTTCGAATGGAATGGCCAGCGTGTTCTCCAGACATGAATCCAATCGAGCACGTTTGGGACGCTCTAGGAAGACGAATTTCTGGCCACCAACAACCCCCACAAACTCTCCAAGAATTGGAAAGAGCTCTTCTGGAAGAGTGGGGCAGAATACCCCAGCTCGTCATTAATAGCCTCATTGAGTCCATGCCTCAAAGGTGTTCGACGTTGCTGGCCGCCCGTGGAAACCATACCCCTACTGAAAATGATTTTCTTTGAAGAAAACACCTTTTCTTATTCTTTTTTTCTCATATGCACAAATTGTGTTTTTTTCCTTTTGTACACAAATGAGCAATAAAATGCATTTTTTTCTGCCAAACATGTGTAATTTATTCTCATATAACCTACTATGTCTGTCGACCATGTATCAATCAGCTAAAAAGTTTCCCAGATACAAAATCCACCTAAAGCTGCAATATCCTTTAATTGTTTTGAGCAGTGTATATTAATATATTATAAAATGTGTTACTATATTGAATTACAAGTATAAAGTATTTTCACAAAGATACCCAAATATGGAACTGTTATAAAGGTGCAAGGACTCAGTCACATGAAAACTGAACTGTTGTTATAATATTAGCTGATGAAAATTAGACAATAAATAAAGATATAATTAGACGACTTGAAAAAAGAGGTATGGACTATACCACTCTAATTCTGAGCCTTAGAGAATTTTTTGAAATGAACTCTCAAAATTTATGTCTAGAACTTTCCAGTGAATTTCTTCATATTTAGATTTGTCATTATCATGAATGCATTCAACTTTATTTTATTTTTATTTTTCATGTTAGCATATTAAGATTAGTTGTTTATATTTTCAACTTACTTCCTGGTATGTACTGCTAAACAAGATCATATCTTGTATTTTTATTGATGCCTATTTTATTGTATGTAAATATAAAGTCATTCCACGCATCACCTTAGTGTTCCTAAATTTAAATTCTATATTTATATAAAAAAATTATTTAATTTAATTTTTCTTTTATTTAGTATCTAATTGTTATTACTTATATCAACAACTTCGTGATCTAAGTCTGCACCATCTCCCTTTCTGTGAAATTGCAGGTCTCAGACCTACATTTTCACCCGTCTTTCTGGGAGAGGGGATTTGTAATAAAATAAAAAAAATTTGCGCCATTTTGTTCTCTCTTAACTTCAATTCTAAAATTTGTGGAACATATTTCAATCTCAGTTTCGTAATGTATTAAATTGTGACAGCTAAAATTCTTTTTCTTATTTTATTTATTAATAAATTATTGCTTGCTTCTCAAAAAAGGCGGGAAGTATTTCGTAACCTTTTTACTTTCTGGAATATTCCCGGGATTTTAATTTTATTTTTTATTTAACATCGCGTGATCGGTGTTATTGCACGTTGCTAAAGGGCTTTTTATTTGCGAGGTAAAAAATAGATCCTGCCCGAGGACACGCCTCCTTAATCCAATCAGAGCTGATCATCTTTTGACGTTTAAGCTCGAGTTAATCCTAATTGGATTTTTAAATTGATTGACGCGGAGTAGGAGGGAGCTAGTTTTGTCGTGAAAATGTTCTTTTTTTCATTTGGTTTTTTAGGAGCGTTAGAATTCATCTTTCCTTTAAACTGCTCGGAAGCCATGTCATTTTTTCCGAGAATGTAGAACGCCGGAATGTTGCAGCTTAGTGAGCGAAGGCCGTAGTGATAGATGTGTGGAACGGTGATCTGTGGAGTAACTTAAGTTCATGCTCTAAATAATAAAGAACTAAAACTGATTTTCTTGCATTGTTATGGGAGAAACTCCTACGAGAACAAATCCATGGCTTATCCACTTACCAGAATGACTGCTCTGCTCATCCCGCTATTGATTCTTAGTGAATAGTAGTATTCTACAGCCAACATGGTATTCTACTAGAGCTTATACACTATTATAGAACATCGTCGTCGTATCATGACATATATATATATATATATATATGTATATATATATAAAGACTGTAACGTCTTTTGTGTTGAAAAGCACCAATAAATTTTAACATTCAAATTTTCATTTTCAACATTTTTCGCATTTTTGAAAGCTAGAAAATAATTGTGCGAAATAATTTATTTTTTCGTCTTTATTTTAGTGGAATTCAGAAAACATTTTTTACACTTTTTACCTATAACAAAATATTTTCCATTTTTCCTTTTATCCTTCGCTTATGGAGTATTACAAGTAGTATACGCCAGGTTGAGTTACGGGACAAAGTCAGTTACTAAGAATTCAATGATTAAAACATTATCACCTATAGACTTTCTCCGGATTGTCAAGTCTGTTTTTATGATTAGGGAGTCTTGCTTAAAAATAACCATCATGCCATATCCCGAGGGAGTCGTACCATTAACATAAAATATAGACTATAATGGAGTAGGGATTGTGACCACCAATTTACCAACATTACTTTTGAAATCGGTTTGGTATTCGGATTATTCCATACAAAATCAGCAAAAAATAAAAAAAGTCGTAGCCCCAAGGTAACCGATTTTAATAAAATTTGATATACAGATTTAGTTCATTTAAATAGAGCTATGCAAGATATCTTGACAAAAAGTAAAATAGTTTAGCAGTTCTAGACATAAAAAAAACTTGCGATATAAAATGACATGTCTGCAATCGTTCAAAGTTGCATGTTTGAAGTTCCGTATCTTGAAAAGTATTTAACATAAATTATTTTTTTACATATAATACTAGGGGGCTCTGCTCCCTGCGAACTACGCTCGTCAACCTCCGTCGTGCCTCTAAAAATCAGCTAATTTGATCGGCTTTTAAAAATTTACAGTAAATTAAACTTAAAAAGCAGCGGCGATCGTCCTATAAACGGGCATTTATTCTTTTCCGTTTTACGGAGAGAGTTTAAGGCTGAATGGGTTGCTGCTGATGGCTGTTTTTGTGTTTGATTAAATAAAATTATTTAAAAATTTCAGAATTAGCTAATATATAAAGACCTTAATCAACAAATTCTTAGCTTCCGGTACTTTTTAACATTGCTATAAGGTAATAGTTTTCCACAAGTGATTCTTACGTTTAACGCTTCAAACCTGATGTAAGTTTCACCAAAATTTTCTGTAATATGTATGCCAAAATATTTTTATCGTTAGAAGGAAATATTATTATTTGCACTTCTTTTTCTGATTTTTAAATCTGACGTAATTTTTCTCCATTTACGACTTTTAACGCATATTAATGAATTTGTTATTTTATAATTTTCTTTCTCTTTTAAAGTTCATGTTTATGCCATAATTTTCAGTATTTTTCCTGCTTTTAAAATATAAATATTATTTTAATTTTAATTGAAAGTTTTTTCTATTTATAATAGTAACTCGTCAATAAATTTTTAATTTGAAGGAATATTCATTCTGTGTACTTTTTAATAGTTGGCAACAGTTTAAAATAAATTTCTTTTCTAAAATATGTAAAAAATATATCTCGAATTACTGAAAATTTTAATTTAAAATGGAAATAAATTTTCAAAAATGAGATAAATTAAAAATAAAGAAATAAATAAATGCATCTTGCAAACCGGAAAGTTTTAATATATAAAATGATCTAAAAATGATTAAATTCCTATGTGTATAGTTTTTGCTCCCATGAATCTTGTTTAATAGAACGATTTTGACCAACTTTAGCATTAAACATCACTTAAAATAATTATTCGATTTAAAAAACGCATATACCAGAGTATTTATCAAACATTTCTACATAATATCACCAATCTTTATTTTATTTTATTTTATTTATTTATTTATTTATTTTTTGTACGTAACAGCTCTCTTAATATTTACGAAAAAAGACCTCCAGTCACAAAAAAATAATTGTTAGCGGCGTTGACAGCTTAAGTTACCTAGAATAGAGAGATTCTAACATCTAGAAAATTAACTTCAAATTTATTTAGTAATAAGAATTTGGTTATATCTTGTTTAAAACTTAAACTGATTGTAAAAATTTTAAATTTACCAATTTTGAGAATTTTTTTTTTTTTTTTTTTTTTTAATTGAAGGAATTTAAAAATATTCTTGAAATTAGTGCCTGGTGTAGTGCTGCACAAGGGAATCACATTGCTATAGTTTGGAAGTTGACATTTACTTCTTTTATCTTCAAAATAACTTAGGAATTAAAAGAAAAATTCAAAATCACTATTTTTGCTCCTTTGTAGATGCAGAAATCAAGTGAAGGAATTATCAGACATATACAATAATGCATAGGCATAAAGATCAATGAACTTATGATATGCATGAAAATAATCAAGTTCGCCTTTTGATTCCTAACATAACAAAATTAGGTTAAAAAATGTAACATTTTTTAGATTAAATCAGTCATTGTGCTTCAAAATTTGCGCTTCCTTCATTATCTTCCATGAATTTCAGAAAAAACAAATTACTGCTGCCATCTATATCGAGTTAGGATTACAATTTAATCTTTTTCCCAATTCTGCTCTACTTACAGCATCTATGTTCAACAAAATTTAATGTATGTAGGCAAAAATATACTGAAGGCAAGAGTTTAAAGTTTTTGTGTTTAATAATACACACTTTTATCTATAATGTCAAATAATTAAAAAAAAAAAAAAAAAAAAAAAAAAATTAAAGTTTTTATTTATGTTCAAACAAGTAATAGAAATATTGCATTTTCGTCTTTTTTCGTAGATTATTTTTTCTAATTAATGAATAAAAAAGCAATAATGAAAGTTTCTGTATTTAAAATATATACTCTTGTTTATAGTGTCCAAAAATTTCAAAACTTTCAGTGTTGTTCTTAATGTTCAAACAGATAATAGAAATAATCCATTTTTGTCTCAAAATTTTTCATATTTTATTTATTTTTCATATAAGGAAAATAAAGATAATTACTAAATTACGCCAAACAATTGCGTTTCTTGATATTCTGTAAATTTGTTAACTGTATCTTGTTAACTGTAAAAATTTTTTGATATTACAGTCTTTTTACTCCTAAGGCAAATAATCAAAATAGAAATTTCAAGCATGTAAATAGAACCTCGATTTTATGCCAACTTTTAATGTAAGCTTTGACACATAAATAAACATCATGAAAGCTATTATTTTGCATTTACTTATAAATAAACATGATCTACTTCTATACTGATTTTCAATCCATCGTTCTAAATCGTAATTTAGAACGTTTTAAGAATGCTATTCGCTCATTTTGCCCTTTTAAATTTAGTATCATATAGAAGTTTTTCTTAGTGAGCATTTACATCTTATAACTCTCTACAATCTCAAATTTTATGTTTCTATTTTTAACAATTCAATAGAAATTGTAATTTATAATGCTTTTCGCTTTCAAATTTTGAAAAATTTTTTCGTCTGTTCTTAGAAAGTACTTACATCGTGTAAGTAACTAAAATTTCTATGTCTTCAGTACCATAAAAACCGCATTTTTAGAAGGTTTTTGCTCCTGCACCTGCCATGGGGGCAGTGGTACTAACATAAATTATGGCCTTTGTTGGAACAGGTATTATCACCATTAATTTGCAACCATTACTTTTGATATCCGTTGGTATTTTCTGATATTCTCTAGAAATCGTAATTTGGGAATTTTTAAGAGCACTTATCGCTCTACGGGTTAGGTTCCCATAGAAAGACCCCCCACGAAGGGCACCCCACCCCCTAGGGCGTATATCCCACAGTGTAGATAATTGGCCGACATACATACAACAACATAAACAACAACTTTTCGCTCATTTAATTCTTTTAAATTCGGAATTTTTAAGAAACCGTAGGAAGATTGTGGTAATGCCAACTATATAAAATATGCTTATGTTAGAATAAGGATTTCAATATAAGTTTGCCGTCATTACTGTTGAAAACGGTTCGGTAATTTCACTGATTACCCCCTACCAACACTCAAATAAACTTTACTTCTTTATAACTTTAGTATAGGTAGGACTCGAAGACTGTATAAAATGTTAAAATACAACTCTTTGAAAATAACGGTAGGACCGTTTCATTAATGTAGTTTATAACCCTACCTTGTTTTGAGAATTTTTGCAATTTACATTACCTACAAAAAACATTACAGCATCAACAGATAAAAGCTTAATGCTCTTCAATCTTTTTGGAAAATACTGTGTATGTGTTAATGCTTTTCTGTAGATGGTTAATTGAAAATGTGCAGATTTTTCTTTAGAATGATGTAAATTAAAATAAACAATGTAATTTTATTACGTGTTTTTAAATGATTTCAAATTCAAATTGTTTATGTGTGGTTATTAACTGTAAACATAAAAACTTTAGATGAGAATACAGTTTGTTATTTTTATCTCACAAAAATAAGATTTTTGAGCTGCTTTCCCTTTTAGAATAAATATGCAGCAAAGAATAATACTGAGAAAGAAATAAGGTATTTTTTTTTTCCAAATAGGCAGTTTCATAAGAGGTTTCGTCTATCTCCTGTTCATTAATTTTATTGTTATAAGCATATTGTGAGAATATCATTTTACAAACTCTGATCTACAAAATCTCAGCGTTAGAAAAAATTTCGTGCTAGATGGAGCTTTTTCATGCATTACCACTCGCGTCAAGTAAGTGCTTTCGGAGACATTTATGCTAAGAATATTTTAGTAGTGGGGCAATTCCATACAACAGTAAACTATAACCAAAATTTTTCTTTTATAATTTTTTAAATTAAGTTTTAAAATATATTAAAATATACTCCAAGTTTTCAAATTAATGTTTTAGATTTAAAACTTTTATTTTATTTGCAACTGGCTACAGTCCGAGTAAACAACATGGCTGAAAAGTAAAATGCTCGCAGTTGTGTAAGTGTATTAATAATATTCTTGAAGAAGTCTTGCTAAAAAATATAATTGTCCAAGAGCCGACAGTACCTAAGTTATCGAGCACAAGAAGAAAATCCTATATTTTATGGAAGAGTAGTAATAGGGGAATCTAATGATCCATGTCTGCCGGAAGTCAAAGGGTGCATAAACCAAAAAACAATACCACTGGTGGTATTTACTGGTAGGTTTGTATTTTTTCTACAATCATTTCATATCTTTGATTATAAGATGAACACAATGATAAACCTACGAGTGAACCACTGGTGGTATTAATTTTTGGCTTATGCACCACTTTACTTACTGCAGACATGGATCATTAGATTCCCCTATTACTACTCTTCCATAAAATAAAGGATTTTTTTCCTTGTGCTCGATAACATAGGTTTTTGTGCTGTGGGCTCTTTATTTATATTGCAGCTTTTTAAATAAATGAATATGTGTAGTACAATATTGAATGGTTTATAATAGTCTTAAAGACATATGCTTCATAAAAATGCACGATTTTTTTTTTTTTTTTTTTTTTTTTTTTTTTTTTTTTATGTATATAACAGATAAATCTGACAACCAAATTATAGAATCTTTTGAATTTAAAGCAAGTATATAATGGCTAGTCATGCAATATGTTTAGTTTTTATTAATAATATAATGATTTCCAAATAAGGAGTGTGATGGAATGACAAAAAATTGTTTATTTTCCCTGTAATTTAAAGAAATTATTTTAGTCAAAGTTTTGTACTTATCCAGCTAGACGCAGGGCTGTCCAACGCGGCGCCCGCGGGCGCCATGGCGCCCTTTACAGATTCTTTTGGCGCCCTTTTGAAGTTTTTTGTTATTAGAATTTCTAGAAGTAAAATTGAATTATAAAAAATATTTTCTGTAAAATCATCAATATCTGAATCAGAGATATTTTCAAACCTGTGAAAACACATTAAAAACGAGAAACACATTTTGAAATTTTAATCATGTATATTTTAACGTTTTGTAGTTATTTCTGTAAAGTCTAATTATTATGATTAAGCGTAGTATTTGAAATAGCCCTTTTTAGTAATCTTTAAGTAACAGAAAAATAAAAGCTTTTCCGAATTCCCCGTCTCTTTCAAGGAACATGTGCATGAAAGCTCATATATTTTTATATTTTTGCTGGCCATTGGCTGTTTTAAACCAGGAATAAATGGGCTTAATTTTCTGTGAAATCAACCATATAGATTAGTCTTTAGCATTCTTTTTTATACTATATTTATACAAAACTAAATTTAAGCTTTGAAATTAAATCAAAACACATTTTCACATCCTAAAAAAACATCAGCATCTTTGATTTCCATGTTTATTTCCTTTCTTGTTGTTGTTGTTACAGACGTGATTAAAATTTTTGGCATCTTACCCTACAAACATTTTTGAGATATAGAGCTATCACAGAAAAGTGTATAATATGAAATTTATGTAACTCCAGAATTATAGTAGACTTTTGTCTTCCGCTCTAAAATTCATTTCCATTATCTTAAACAGGCGTGATGTGTACTACTACTGTATGATAGTATTGTAGGGTGTTTTCAGTATCATGAATAATGGCGCCCTTCATTGAGTGCCAGGAGATGAGGTGCGCCCCTGTTTACTAAATTGTTGGACAGGCCTGAACTAGAGTATTAAAAGTAAAGAAAAAGAAAATGAAGCCCGATGATCACTTGTTGCAGCAGCAATTCCAGGCACACGAGATATACATCATCTAAGGGCAATTCCATACATGTGCTAACTTTGATTTTAAAAAAAATTCTTCTTAAATTTTATAAATTAAGCTTTGAAATATATACATGCCAAGTTTTTAAATTAATATTTTAGATTCAAAATTTTTATTTTAATTGCAACTAGCAACAGTCCAAATAAACAACATCGTTGAAAAGTAAAATACCATAAAGTAAAGAGAAATTAATAGAGTGGAAGTACAATGTCTGGGGTAGACGCTAAAAATGTAACCCTAAAATCCGCTATACTAAACCCAATTAAGCGCTGACAAAACCCCGTGCTTTGACACGCCAATCAATTCAAACCAGTTTAAACTCGTATTTCTTTGCTCCTGTTTTTTAAGTCAAAACTGTTTGTGAATAGAGAATTAAAATTTCGTTAATAAACAACGATTTGTGCCAATATTGGCTGTAACACAATCGGAAAATGTAAAAGGAACTAATCTATTGCTTCACTGGTAAGAATTCTTTGATTATTTTATCATATGTGTTTTAAATATCAATATAGAAGATTCTTTTAAGATTTTACTTGAAGAGATAACATTCTTTTGTTAATGTCTTAAAATCGTTTGGACTCGAAAAACTATATTTTAGATCAATATTTATTACTTAAATTTTCATACATGATTTTAAAAGAATGTTTTCATCATTATATTTTCTCTTTATTCTTATTTTACTTACATAATTTTAATCTGACATTTAATTATTGCTATTTTTCCAATTTAAATTATTTTAAAATCAAACATTTATTTTAATAAATAATAATACACCAAAGACCATTTTAAAAATTTACTATTTCTTCTTAAAATATGGTTCAGCTGTAATTCATTTCTTTCAATAGAGCTCATCAGTGTGATGTCACAGACAATTCAACCCCGCATTTCCATGGTAACTGGGTCAATACAAACCGAAAGAGTTTAGAGTTTGTTAGAGATGCACAATATACTTTCAAAAAGGCTTTCAATATGAAATCAGATACCGTTCAAAGGCTGAATTCATTAAATTGCTGAAGTTTTAAAAGTGATATGCAAGTGTTTGGGCTGAATTGTAACTTGTTTAAATCAGTTTCAGGGTTCAATTTTTAGCTTTACGATAAGACAACACACTTCATCTCTATCTTTTTTAACTCTTTGGTTTGTTTTGACCTAATTTCTGGGGTTGTGACGTCACCACTGATGAGCTCTATTCGTCTTATTAATACAAAATCCTTTCCACGTGCATTTGTTTGGGACATTAAAATTTGAGCGATAAATGGTTTCATATTGCAAACCTTTTTTGGGGCTTACTTCACCTCTACCTATCTCTTTCCTCCATGGTAAAATGTTTGCAGTTGTGTAAAAATAATATTCTTAGAACACTTGGAAAAAAAGAGATAATTGTTGCCTATTTATTTTGCATTTTTAAAAATAAATGATTGCATGTAGTATAATATTTAGTGGTTCACAATAGCCTTAACCCCTTAAATGACACTTTTTTCCGTTCAATAAATTGAAAATAACGGATTCTCACCACAATTTTTTAAAGAAAATATTCGTAACATTTAGTCTAAACATTTCCGCCTTTAAATAGTATGAAAATATTAAAAAAAAAAATTGTGGTGTCAAAAAGCTTTAAATGATGAATTAAGCAAATTCGTCTTGCCCGAATGGCGTAAGGACTGAGGGCAAATCAATTAAGGGGTTAAAACCATATTCTTTATAATAATGCATGTAAAATAAAGTCATGTGTTGTATTAAGCTGACATGTCAGATAGTAGGTAATCGTGCTCGATATGTTTTTGAAAAGGCTATCAAATGTGAATAGTTGTCTAATGTAAACTATTACAATCATTCTGGATAATAAAGCAATTATTTAATTTATTAATTTATTAATTTCTTAAATAAATGTTTAAGAAATTTTCAGTCATTCTGTTACGACGTATAATACATAATAAATTCAACCTTAAATCAGATAGGTTGCTGTAAATTATAATTTTGTACTGTTTATACATCATATTAAAGATACGTATGAGTTTAAAATCTGAATGGTTTCGTAATTCACAAAAGTTTCTAGTTTTAAAGTAACATGTTAATTACAAAATGTCATTCCGTCGTACAATAAGAATTTACTCAAAAATAGACGAATAAAATGTGTAAAAAAAAAAGTTTAATATTTTTTGTTTAATTTTTTAATCAGTAACAATCATTTGCAAACTGAAAAGACAGTTTTTGTTTGAAAATAGCTTTAAGGTAATTCCTTTAACTTTATTCTACAACTCAAAATGTCATTCCGTCACGTATGGTATTGTCTAGCGGCCATTTTCATTGTGCTTTGTTCTGCTATATCCCCAGCCTTAAATCCCTGTGACTTTTGGTTCTGCTTTCACCTGAATGATCTGGTCCATGCCGAAAGCGCAAGAAAGTTACCTGAACAGAACGAATGACAAAACTTTCGCGTTATTCCATTAACATTTCAAGGCTTCATTTGACTCAAACATTTATCATTAGATTTTTTTTCCGAATAAAATTATTACATTCCCTCTGGACAATATCTTTAACTAACTTTTTCTTGACTGAATGTCTTTCCCATACCTTAATTAAAGCATATTCGAAGTTTCAGAACATTCCGATGAATAGTTATTTCTATGCACTGTTCTTATAGTCCAAGAGCCGACCACACAAAATCCTAAGTCACCGAGCACAGGAAAAATTCCTTTATTTTATGGAAGAGTAGCAATAAGGGAATCTAATCATCCATGTCTTCCGGAAGCGAAGTAGTGTATAAACCAAATATGAATACTACTAGTGACTGACTCGTAGACTTAGCATTATGTTTTCCTGCACTCAAATTTCTATGTTTTCATAATTTTAACTGTACGGCAAACACCAATGTTAAACGTACGAATGAACCACTAGTGGTGTCAATTTTTGGCTTGCGCACCACTTCGCTTCCGGCAGAGATGGGTGATTAGATTTTCCTATTACTACTCTTCCATAAACTAAAAGAATTTTTCTTGTGCTCATTGACTTAGGATTTTGTGCGGTCAGCTCTTGGACTATTATAGACCGGGAGGAGGCTGCACAGACCATCACCTTATCGAATTCACGTCTGTAACTGCAGGATTAGACAGAACTCAAATTATTACATTAAACTGTAACTGATCTGACAAGTCATATCTTGGTAAAAATCACCTGCTTATACGATTTTAGTAGTTGATCGATAGGTTTATCATTGGATTTTCCTGTAGCCAGAGGTATGAAAATATGGAGGGCTGGGGCACGAAAACGAAACGCTACAGTAAATCTACCAATCAACGTCAACCTCTAGGTGTTTTTACGAAGATATAACTTTGGAAGACCAGTTGTATTTTAATATGGGAATCGATTTTTAACCAATTCTAAAATTTCTGTGGTGAAATCCATGAGGTGATGAATTGTGCAGCTGCCTTTTGGTCTAATAGTGAGTTTTATGTACAAGTTCTGTATCGGTAGAACTTTAAATGTAATATGTTTAAAGAAATTGAAACACCTTTTAAAAGTAAATAAATGAACCAAAATCCAACAGCACGATTACTTGAACATGTTTTGTAAAAAAAAAGGGGGCATAAAATTAACTGCGTTTTACTGTTTCAAAAGGGACAGTAAAATACAAGTTGTTTTGGTTTTACTATTGCTTCTGAAACAGTAAACGATGGCTTTTGTGAATGGTTGTAATGTATATATACTTGAAAAAAGTTCAAACTCACAATTTCTTTTATTATATCATAGTAATGGTATCTATATCAGGGTGGCGAGTGGTCAGGGAAAAAACACAGTCAAAAAAGATGTTTAATACCTGATTTTTTCTAATGAGAAATTCGCCTTCTTTAATCTTGTAACATTATTCGAAGTATTTTCTATAAGAAATATGCTGGTAGTTCCTCCTTTTTTCGACTGTGTTTTTCCCTAACCACTCGCCACCCTGTATATATTTAATAAAGCCTTATACTAGTGAAATAAATATTGAGCTATTTAATTTAAAAAAATATATATAATGTATAAATGTTGGGGCTTTTTTATAGAAAGTTTAAGACAAACATTAAAACAGGGAAGTCAAATTCTTTTCAAGTAATTGCGTTCGTCCTTTAAGAAGAGCCTTTCTTATGTCAACAGATAATGGAAAATTATTAATAATTTTATGCATGTATAGCTAAGGAAAAGCACAGAAATTTATGCATGTTTGTTACTTTTTTTACATACAATGTAATATTCAATCAATGAAAATATATTTGTAAACTTAATTGTGCTGTAAGTAAAAAAAGAAACTGCAAAAACCTAACAAGCTTATTTCGCTTAAAAACAATGGTAATTTCGAGATATAATGAGAGAGTGAACAAATATACTATAGTTTACAAATAAACATTAGAACAAATTTCTACATTTTTAAATATTTATTTTATAAGTGAAAGACAAAAAATAGCGACTAGAGTATGACTGTATTAAATAGCATTAATAAATAGCAGCTGCAACATTACAATACAAACAGAATAAGACTGTAAAACAAGCGTTGTTCCTCTATAATAAAGTTAGCAAAGGAGAGTCTATTTCAACTTGCAAGCCGCGGTCATGCACTTTTATTTATGTGTTATTAAGCATAGTTGTCCTCTTAAAAATCCCTACGTCATTGATTTCTTAAACGATCTTAAAATGTAGAATGTATGAAACGTCTGATGAATGTGAAAATGATTCAATGCATGTTTCTTGGACAAATCATGCTGTAAATTTTTAGAAAATAGATCCAGAAAGTTAGAGTCAGGAAAGCAGTAAACAATACACATTCAGGCATATTCCATTCGAAGACACATAAATTGATTTTTTATACCTAAAAGTATCAAATAAAAAGAACATACAACACATACTAAATACAATTTAAAGCCTGTCAATCTACCTTTTGATGGGTCAAACAATGTTTCATTATAATTAGTTTTTTTCTAATTTGAAATCTGAAATTGTTAAATTTAAGATTTGTACTTAAAATTTGATACTTGCAAAAAATACATTATAAAATTATTAAAAGTGATACAATTTGTCGTTGTGTCTTGGAATTAGGATATATTTTTATGTACGAGAAACATTTGTATATTTCCCTTCATCCATTTAGAAAAAGTTTATCATTGTTAGTTGGTTTGTTCAATAATAAATTATTCCCTGGATCAGTAAGTATGAAATATTATTATTGCGAAAAATGAGGAGAGTTTTTTTTAGATTAGAATCTAAGAAGTTATTTATGTATTTTATTTTTGCGGTGATGAATGTGATTGGAAACATCTTTTGATAAAATACACATAAATACACAAATTAAATCAAAGATTTTACACAGTTTATTTTGGACAAATATCTAGACTGAGAGAACCACAAGGATTTCATTGCCCTGCATCATCCATATTGCAACAAGGAAATATCAAGTAATCTACAGAAAAAGTACCCATATCTGCAGCAGAAAATCTTGCCAACTAAGCTGCAACAAATGTATGTGCATAAGAAGATTGCAGTACTCCAAGTTGGAAGCAACAGACAAACTTTTCTTAGTAAAAAATGCATCTATTTTTTGTCTCCAGAATGTTAGTAAGCGTAGATCTTTTGATTAAATCCGTATGCAATTATTTTAATGTTATTTGAGTAGCACAACAAGCCCAGCGTGTGAGAAAAAAATTCATAGTTTTGCATTTTCGTGAGCAAATAATAAAACTCTGATTTTACAACGTGTTCGCCTTTTATTTTCGTATTTATTGAAATTACTGTATTGCAGAATTATTTTAATACAGTTGGAAAAAAAAACCTATTTCCTCCCGTATAGTTCTTTTCATTGAATAACTTGAGTAATAAAATCTGACAAGTCGCCTTGAAACCCGCGAGGCTCCTTAGTCTAGACTTGGGGAATCTCGGTGTGTAACAAAACAAGGAATCACATGTGACAACAGTTTAAACAGTTCTGACTGTTGTTGACTTCATCTAGTAGTTTTGTGTCATGGAACTGGACGATTCTTCGGTGGTGGTGACGAACACTTGCTTCACGGCTGCGGGTCCGGTCACGATGGTCCTGTGACGTGTTCGAAGGAAGTTCAAGTTGGTCTCGGCTTGATCAGCTCTGTCTTCAGCTGCCTCGAGTTCTCTCTGGAAGCGTCGGACTCGGGTCAGGTTCTGTGCGGTCATGCCCTCCTAAAAAGTCGAAATGGGTATTATAATAAGACAATTCAGGTTTGTGTACCCAACTAAAGTATTAGAATAAAAATAATAATAGTATAATTTCTTTTCCAAAACATTCGAGAAGTATTGTTTATTTTTATTTTCTCTTTTAATAACAGTTGTAAGGACTTCAAGCAAATATTTGTTTTAAAATAATGACTTTCGCATTATTTATTGGGGAAATTTTAGACGTAATTAACAATCAAATACATTACCGATGCACACTCAATCCGGTAACGGATATTTCCTGCTAGATGTTTTTTATTAACATCACATTACTCGCAATTTTAAAATATCATCAGTACTAATTCATGAATGATTGTTAAAATCACCGTGAAAGTTATGATTGTAACCAGTCTGTTTTTGGCATTTATTATAAATACTATAAATTATCACAGCATTACATCAATATGATTATAAACAACTTTCGCCACTGTCTTTTACTCTTATTTTAATTCTTACACCAGATCTTCAGTATTGGGATTTTGACTTATTTTTGACTCAGAAAATTTAATATAGAAGAGGAGAAAATTCCGTAATAAAATAGTGGTTTTTAAATTCAAAAGTTGCGCCTTAAATCTGCTTCTCGTAAATGAAGAATTACTTAAGTAGCTTATTTCCAGTTACCGAATTTATTCACAGTGGCTCTTTTTAATTCAAAAACCGCCAGGAAATTAAAAAAAAATATTTTTTAAATATAAATCTACATTATTAATTATTAAAATTTTTATTATGCATTTTTTTCGGTATCTTTTGCATTTTGAAAATTTTGCATATTGGAGAGCGAGCATGTCTTCTATATTTGATGCAATTACTGAACCATTTGAAGGCAAGAATTCTGTTGCTGTAATGTTAAAATCTCGCAAGAAATTAGGAGAAGATAATTTCAAAGTAAGTAAAAGCAATCTTGACAACTCTTTCACATAAATCAGGGAAGATGAATTTTAGTTCAAAAATCCTGGTACTAATGTTGACTAAAATTAATTTTTTAAAGTTGTAATCACCGCCTTTGAAACTGTTAAAGGATTTAAGGTTCACTGTTTTATTAGGATTTGCACCGTACCTGTTCTGCAAGCTGCCTCTTGTAGACCTTAACCTTCTCAGTCAGTTTCTCGACGGCATCATTGAGCATGGTAATGGTCTTGTGATCCTCCTCTGTCTGAAGTAAGAGTTCCTTGAGGCGGTGCTCCTTCTTGCGCATAATCTTCTGTGTCTCAGAGTGGCGTTTCTTCTCTTCGTCCAGCTCAAGCTCGATGTCTCGGATCTGAAAAAGAAACAGTGTTCATTACTAATACCCTGTTCGCACTGGGGTGCTTAAGATATTTCAGGCTGCCGAACTCTCCTAGAGAGTTGAACAAAATTATAGTTTCAACTTGCTTCAGCTACGTCAGTACGTACTTTCAGCTACTCACTCTCGTTGACTATAAAGCTTAACTTTTACTGATTGGCTGGTGCGGCCGTCTTTAATTTTATCATAGGTGCATACTTCACTTTTTTCCAGATTACAGACACAGTGACATTGACTGAGATATCTTAGATAAGCTTTTCGATGTGAACAGGCATTCATTTTCGGGAAGGTACCGCTTCAAAAAAAAAAAAAAAAAAAAAAAAAAAACGATCTAAGATATCTTATGTTTCTAGTGCGAACTGGGTATAAGAGCATCGCATTATAGCATATACAATGCTACAAGTTTCATTGTTAAAAAATTAAAGAGGGATGAGTGATGGATATAATGAAAGATTTTGATATTCGAATGTATCAGTCTGTCATACTTAAATATCTAGCTATCAACTTTCGTTTTCCTATTAGTTAACTTATACCAGAAATTTCGTAAAAGGAAGAGTTAAATTTAAAGCACTTCATATATACATATATTTTCTTTTAAACAAAACGAAATGTCTGCCTTTAATTGATTAAAAATAATCAGAAAAATTTTGAAGAATAAAATATTTAGTGTTAATAAGATTGAAAATACTAATATGATTTTAAGGTCATCGTAATGTTAGTAACAATTTTGATAATGCTACTAAACGTTAAATGTAATGTGAATGTAAGTTAAATGTAACGCAATGTATGCTAAAAATCTAAATTTAGATATTTTAAATTTCTTTTTACATTGATATTATACAGAACTAATTATTAACCCGTATCCTGTAAAATTGCTTTGGTCTTTTTTTTTCTTTCTAAAAACACAGCTACCTATAAATGATTATAACTCAAGTAATAATTCAGATTTTTGAATACGGTTTCTTTAATATTTTCAAAAAATTTTAAAGATTCAGAATGAAGCAAATGCGAAAAGATAATATTTTGAAAGTTTAAGTGTCTTGTATTTCTTTAAGAACATAGCTGTCAACTTTTCTTTCTTTCTTCTTTTTCTTCTTCTTTTTTTTAATTCAAGACAGTGAAACATTTTTAATGATAACTTTTATTTAATAAAGGAAATCAAATAGATAACACATAGAAACAATATACCTTTTTGAAAACAAATTTTCTGGTTCATAATATGTTTAATCGATTTCGGGGGGAAGAAATGCAAGAACAGAAGCCATGTTTCTAAAAATTTTAATGTATATCTTGAACACACGTAATCTAGTCGAATCCAAATGGAGGATTATGAAACATTAAAAATTTTAAGTTCTGCAAATGGGATTTGTGACAATAAAAGGGTTAAAAAATTATTGTGCACAAAATATTTCGCCTTAGAATCTAAAAAAATAAAAGGTAGGAAAGGAAAATCTTACCCTGGCTTCCAATTTGCTGACGACACGCCTTCCTCCGGCCAAAGCATTGGTCTCGACTTCCTCGATTCTGACTTGAAGGTTCCTGACTTCGACTTCCAAGGATTTTTTAATAGATTCTATCTTCACAACGCGTTCCTGTTCTTCAATCAGCAAGTCCTTTACGGATTTAAGCTCAACGATGGTGCGGTTGTATCTTTCGTCAGACACCTAAACTCGAAAAGATCAAAGTTTCAGAAGATAATGATATGGAACTCTTGTATTTAAGTAAGAAAAATACTGTATTGGTTTAAAGTAGCTTGTTAAATGAAAATCAATTTATAAACAATAATATTTCATACCCTGAGTTCTTTGGAAATTTCTTCATAATCATTGTGCAATGAAAGGTATTCGTTCTCTAATTTGCTCTTTGCAGAGGTCAAGTTGACATTTAATGTGGTTAGTTCTGTGACCTTGCTCTGAGCCTCATCCAAAGTTACTTCTACTGCACGTTTGGCACGCAAAGCCTAAAGGGAAAAAAACAAACAATAAATATGACTGTGAACTAATAAGGTGATAAATTTATAAAAATTCTGTTGTTAATTAAAAATAGTTATGAATAATTTCCATCTATAATTAATGTTTTATTTTTGAGGAATTTCAAATATTTTATGTAGTTAATAAATTAGAGATTTAACAGAGAATCTCAGCTATATCTTTCTGCCCTGTTTTTCTGTCTCCGCATCTTCATACTTTTGGCCTTTTAGAAAAAAGAAAAGATTAGTTTAGGTAGCATGTTTGTAGTTAAACCAGGCTCATAAGAGTATGATAATGTCTATCCAAGGAAAGTTTGAATTGATTTAATACAGTCTGTTTTCTTTGAAAATTCACATTTTCATGTCTTCGATGAAATGAAAGCTCATTTTTGGAAATAGATATGTATGTATTTCGTTATACGAGGGAAGTAAAATGCTCAATATTGCCAAGCGGGACAGAGTTTTGAGTTAATTCAGTAAACCGTCATTTTAATAAAAGAGTCTTTCTATTGCAGGCAATCTCCGTTATACACTCGGATATTCTGAAAAAAGAAAGAAAAACACAGTACAAGTGAGACTTGGGCTTATTGCCACATGGATTGGTATCACGAAATCCATTTCTTCTTTCCTATAAACTTTGCCGGTCATATCGCTTCCATATTTAAGTGTGCGCACTACATTTAACTTTTCTTCACATATATGAGTGCTACTTTCCTTCCCTATGGCGAGTTGTCAGAACAAGAGCTCATTTTAACAGCTAGTATTAATTTATAGGTTCCATTATCTGCTATATCCATAAATAAATTACTTTGTGTGAATTTTAACTATATAAGTTATAAAAATTTCTAAAAGTTTTTAACATACAAATATTTCTTGCACTGAGGAATGTATCTAAAAATCCTTGAAACAGCCGAATGTGCTTTTTGATGTCGTAATGTTGCTCGTAATTATGCGTTTGAACGTTGTGAGAATTTCGATTATGTAAAGCATGGCCAGAACAGTTTTTACCGTCCATCCATCTCACTGACTTTATTAGAAGCATTATCAATTTCGAGTACACATTAGGCTTGATTAATATTTTGTGATTCTTCTGTGAATTTTTTGGTTTATTTCTTTTCGTCTATTTTTATATTGTGTTCGCACAATCATTAAAAAAAGATACATTTTGTAGTACATTTCTTTTGCAAATAATGTCAAAGCATTTGGCGGTTTTTTTTTTAAAAAAAAAGGTCGTGTGAAAAATAATGAAAAATAGTTTCCTGTGGCAGTTCTGATATGACAAAACCAACTTACGACTGAAATAAACTGTCACAAAATTCATAAAATTTTTGAATTTTTCGGAAGCAAATTTTTTTTGTGAAATCCAATTGTTCTGTAAATTAAAATTGAAGGCTATAGAGGAATATTTTTCATTTACAATTTTATGACCCTGCTCTTGAAAAAAAAAAAATGTAATTATTACCTGTTCCATAGATACTCTGACTTCTTCTAATTCGGCAGTCAAAGATTGGCATCGGCGTTGAGATACACCCAATTGGTCAATTGTTTGTTGCAGCTGGCGGGTAACTTCATCATAGTGAGCTTGCAATTCCTAAAATAAAAGTACATAAAAGTTCTTTTAAAATAAAATAAGCAGTTTTAAAATTTTATAAATTTGCAGAAAGACATTTAGCAATACGGCATTTCTTTAAAATCTTGCCAAAATTTAAGACATCTACCTTTTTATTGACGGGTAATGTGAAATATAGGGAGTGGAAATATTTTATTTACGATCTCAATGTTATTATAATGCTTAATTTGCACCGGAGCTCAACTCCTGTACTTTTCTATTTTAGTAATGATTTATATACAAGTAGGAGTTTATAAATGCTGTTTTAATTTATATGCCACACGTGCTTCAATTAACTTCAAAACAATATCAAATTTGAGTTGTTTTTTTCAACTAATCTTTTTATTAATAAATTTCAATTAAGGTTCTATATTCGTTCAGGTTAACAAGTTGTGGAATTGATAGGCAACCAAAGGTAAAAAGACAGTTATCCTGATATGATAGTTCTAGTGAAAAAAAAATCATTCAAATGGTAAGTTTATGCATGCGTATTCGCATTATCATTTTTGGAACTTTTTTATATTTCATTGCATGTTTATATTTATATGTATACATATATTTAAAATATACAAAATATTCTGTTGTTGCTTTAATTTTTTTTCAAATAATGTATGAAATATAAATATGAGGGTGGCAGGGGTTGTGTGGGATATTTCATCCTGACACAGCTAAGCCTTGAAAATATTTAACTATACATTGTCATCAACAATGAACTTGTGTGAAAAATTGCACACAACAAAATCAGTAAGCCAAATATGTTATTAAAACCCAAAAATATAAAAGATTCTTCTATCCCTGAAGCCTATCCCTGATTAGATAAGGCTCTGAAATAATATGAATATTTTACTGTTGTAGATAATGAGCTTGTGTACAAACATTTGAACAAAATATGTTCGATAGACATGGGATTTCAATAAAAGATGTAAAAGGATATGTTTATATCCATGGACCCTGATTATTTTGGGATACGGACCAGATGATACATAAAATTTACACAGTCACTGATGATGAATTTGACAATGGACATCGACCATGACTTTGACAACGAACATCGAGAACAATTAGCTTTGGGAAAAAAATGGTTCGATGTTAGTGAGTCAAAAATACATTGGAAGATTTGATATAAACAAACAAAGAGGCAGACACCAAAAGAATTTAAATGAAAGCGTTAAAATGGACACCTACCGTAATTTTAGTGGATTGTATCTTGATGGTTTTCTGCATATCGATGTTCTGTTTGTTTGCAACGTCCAAGGACATCTCCAACTCTGTGATTTGTACCTGCATCTTCTTCTTGATGCGAGCAACCTCGGTCTTAACCTTGGCTTCTGCCTCGGCCAAGCGCTGGCTCAGCTGATCGATCTCGATGGCCATCTGTTTCCTGTTGAAAATCAAATTTGGAATTAAGATGTGCATGCAGATACTTGGAACCGGAAAAATTTTCAGATGTATATCTTAGATTAGTTTCAATTGTGTATCATCACAATCTTTCAGTTTGTATCGAAACAAGGAAAATTGACAATATGTCAGCTTGTTTTATGAGCCAGCCAATCAAAATCGACAAAAACCGATGAACAAACAAATATTTACCAAGTTGTCAAGTTTGTTAGCAGGGCGAACTCAATTTAAACTGATCAATTGACCGTACAATACGATTTCACTATATTTGATAGGTGTTTCATAAAAAGATTGGCTAGAGCCAGAAATTTATTTGAAAGTATCAAGGGGATTCGAATTCTTGAAACTAACTGTAAACTATATTAAATACAAAATATCAATAATTTTACTGGGAATGGAAACTTCTGTACTTACGATTTAATATCTCAGATTTTTGCTCTTTATGGAGATTAGAAGACTCTTTAGTTAAAATAATTTTCAAAACTGTGATTTATAGAACGTTGTGACAATGATTGTTAGAAATTTCACTTCATTGCCACTAAAACTGGTTTTATTAAAATTTGTGACAATCCAGATTATTATACGAATCAAATCCTGGTATAGTTCAAAATTTCTATATTATTGTTTAATTAGAACAAATAACATAGCTGTAGCTAAGCATTTTTATCTATAAAACATAATTCGCTTTTATTAATGCAAATTTTCGACTAATTTATGAGATCAAAAATCCTTTGTTTTACGAGAAATGAAATTTAGAAAAAAAATCAAAAGTATAGCTTAACACTTTTATATGATTTTTACTCACTTAAATTTTAAGCGTTGAAATATGTTTAGATTATGTAAATTATGATTAATTAATTCGACACAGTAGTACGATCGATGTGCAGCTGGTGATTGATTTATTTTGTCTAATTTCGCTGCCCATGCTGTATACAGTTGCAAGTTATAAACGAGATAATACTTTTAAACTGCTCAAAAAAAAAAAAAAAAAAAAAAAAAAAAAGATTTATTACATTGTAGCATTGTGAGACATTTAATTCCCATTCTATTTATTTGTGACATTTTTCTTTCTTAGTACCCACGGAGTTCGTGTTTCAAATCAAAAATATTTAACCCATATTGCTTTAGAATTTTATCTCAGAAAAAAAGAAAAACTGCTCTCGGCTGGAAAATTAAGGTAAACAATGTTTATGTAATTGGTCATGTACCTGTGATGGGCTACCAGCTTTGAGAAATAAAAAACAAGTGCATATTTGTACAGACGTGCAAATAAACTGACAAGTAAGAATTAATAACCCGTCACTTTAGTTGCCTGTGAGTTAGAATAGTTTAATTTGCATTTGTAAAAGCAGGCGGTTTCTTATAAGTACAGATAATTACTGGGCCGATTACTGGTACACTTATCTTTGATGCTTGTTCGTTAGTATGAACACTTGTTTAGTTTTAAACTGGATGGCTAGAATCTTTCTAACAAAAATCTTTATGAGAATGCTTTATTCTGTTATTAAGAAGTACACTTCCATGCTAACCTGAGAGATTCAAGCTCCTCTTCTTTGGCAGTAAGCCTCCTCTCATATTCATGCCTGGTGGAAGCCAACTCGGAGCTCAGCCTCTGAGCCTTGCTTTCCTCTTGTTTCCTAAGGGTTTCAGCTTCCCTGTAGGCAATGCTGAGCTCTTCCCTCTCGTTCTCCAGACGTTTGATTTCGATTTCCATGTCGTGAATACGGCGGGTTGCATCTCCGAGATGAGCCTTGGCATCGTTTAAGTCGTCTGAAAAAAAAAAAAAAAAATAAATAAAAACATAATAATAAACCACTTATATTTTCAATAATTTTACTTTACAGCCATTCATCGTTGTTATATAAAATTTTTCTCAGTACGAAAAATACAAAAACAAATTCATTTTATTATTTTATTGCATTAGATCGCACTATTTATAAAAATAAGACCAACCACTGATTATTGGTTTGACTCATCATGCGAAGAGAAAATTGTGAACTGTACCTTGAATGTATACATTCTGCTTCTGTGAGTCTCATGTGAAAGAAAGTTATGCCATATAACTATACTGTAATAATACTGTAGGATTAAACAAAAAAAAAAAACGCCCAGTTAAAAAAAAAAAAAAAAAAAAAAAAAAAAAAAGAAGAAGAAGAAGAAGAAGAAGAAGAAAAGAAAAAAAAACGGTATGCAAGGTTCCGCTAAAGTCCTGTCCTGGGGACTGAGATCTCTATTAACTTTGGAGCAGCGACAATTTATGGTCATGAATTTGGTGTATAGGTATAATAAGGAGACTATATAAGATGAAGCCTATGTAAACAGCTAAACATGAGATAATTCATAGTGCCACCTATCGGCAAACTCTGGAGTTAACGTTTCTATCTCGAAAGCGGCATCAATACTAAAAAAAGTCAATTACAAAATGTTAGGTCGTCCTTGATTTATCATGAAAAGACATCTAATATGTAACTAAAGCTTTACTGGAAGTCTTGAATTGCAAAATTTTGATATTCAATCACCAATTTAAATAGCCCATTAACTGCATTCAAAAGTGAGGCATTAGAAGGCCGGCATACATTTACTAATAAAACTAACTCATGTTAGCAAGGTACAATTCTTTTAATAAGAAAATCAAGATAAGTGTGCTCAATACGTCCATCATCAACAGAAAAACACGTATGCATTCGCCTATACACTGCCGATGATGGACTCGTTGAGCCTACTTAACATGATTTTCATATTAATATTGATTGTATCTTGCTTACGTGTGTTAATTTTGCTAGTAAATGTACGTCTGCCTCAGAAGGCCACTTTTCTGCTTGCAATTAGTGGCATATTTAAGCTGTTGATCGGATAAAAAATAATTACATTTCAGGCCTTCTAATAAAGGTATTTGCACATATAAGAGATCATTTCATTTTCATTCGAGGATGCCCAATAATTTTGTAAGTAATTCCCTCCATCCCCCCCCCATACCTCGTATTGTTTCGAGGTATAAAAATGCTAACTCTGCAGATTTCCGCTAGATAGAGTTGTAAACCGTACCATCATTAGAGCAATAACTATATTGCTACATAAATGCAATGTTCATGTCTATAATTATCGCCGTTTTGTTCACACTATATCGTTATATTTGATAGATGATCAATCTAAAAAAAAGCACAACACATATTTTATTATCTAAATAAAGTAAGATGTTTCTAATGTCGTATTGGCAAAAATTCACGAGTAGGACTTACATTTTCTTTTATCGCCTTCAGATTATTTTAAACATAATTCTTAGAAAATTCTTTTTAAAGAGTTTCAAATAGTACTTTTCGAAAATTCATCAGCCTTTAAGTATATAATTGTTATATTCATTATGATATGATGATGATATGATAATCCCATATGATAATCCCATATGATAATGAATATTAATATTCATTATCATTAAATAATGGTATCGAGAAATTAGCTATCATTAAAAGAAAAAAGAAAGAAAAAAAATCTCAGAAAGATAAGATACATAAATAACTGAGTATGGCGAATTTAATTTGGACACTCTTTATCAACAAAAATACACAAAAAGTTAGAAAATAAAATTTTAAAGCATCTTTTATAGTAAATGTACTTCTAATTTCTGAAATATATGCGACATGAGAATTCTATAGTTCATAGAAGCGGCAAGCATATTTCAATCAGAAATACTATACAATATCAAGTAAATTAGATTTGGTGCAAAATATAGATAATTATTCAATTGATGAAGCATATTTTTTTGATGAGGTGACAATATGAAGATACTCGTCTTAAACGCAACTAAACGAATACAGTAATAACCAATGGAAGGAGTGCAAGTGTTTAAAAACTATATGCGCATATAAGAGGAGATGAAAATACGTTAAAATATATATAATAATGCATAACCGAGTAAAAATATTAGATTAAAAGTAAAATTAAAAATAATTTTAATTAGATTTATTATAAAATAAAATAAAATCATTTAGAAATAACAATTCCTTCCACACAACCACACACTTTTTAAAATGTATTCGAAAGGCCTGACTAAGGCTATGAGAGCCCTGGGGCAAGCGTCATCCTTGGGAGCCCGTTTCTACCGATAGATTTTTTTTTTTTTTTTTTTTTTTTTTTTTTTTGTGAATAATTTATAAGTGGCGAGTACTAAACTTCATATATATTTTATGTATGCAAAAAAATCTGTACTATTTACATCTATACACCGATTATCTCAAAAAGTTGGTCACAACTTTAAGAAAAAATACTAGTTTGATAATAGTAAAAAAAAAAAAAAAAAAAATGATAGATTGATTAACACAAGTATTTCTTTGCAAACTTTTACATTGCTTATCTACGTACGTTATAAGATGTCTAAAAGAGAAGACTTAAAATTAGTCATGATTAATGATTTTAACTTCTATGAAGAAACTTAGTAAATAATTTCTTTTGAAAGATAGAATACTAAATTGTTGTAACAAAATTTTAATCATTAGTTTTCTAATGATATAGTTTGTTTTTTGAATTTGCGGCATATGAGAGGGAAAAAAGTCCACATTCCCTTCTTAAATATCTGAAAATATGAATTTTAGTCACTTTTGTTTAATTTAACCTTTCTCCGGGCGTGCAAATTTTCTCACATGAGCGGGCGCGCGTTGTAAATTGTACAATATTCGAAAAACAATCAATTATTGCTGTTTTATTTTAATTTTACAAATCATTTAGCGTACAAATATCATATAAATTATCTCTGATCACAATTTATGAAAGTATTCCGCAATACAATCATTTTGTTATAACATATTAAAGCAGAAGTTTAGATGTATAAAAAGCTACTTGCTACTATAATCACAAAGACTAAAAAATAATAATGAATTACTAAACAATAATTAAGTAATTTTGGATTTACAGAATTAGTCCTATATTTCATCTATAATAGTCGCTTCCCATATCAAGCATAAGATTTGTTTTTTTCAAGGCTGTTTACAGATAAACCTTGCGCATTTCATGCACTTTTAATAGATTAAAATGACACATGCAGCTAAATGCGTAATCTGAAATACAAACAACTTTCAGGAACTAGGTACAGAGATCCAATAAACGAATACAAACGGTTATTAACATACATTACTGCTTTAATTTTGTTTTAAAATAAAAAGAATGTGAAAGTTGTACTTTTTACAACGGCACGCCCGACGGAAGGTTAAGCATTTGGCATCCTTTGATAAAAATCCTGATTACTCTTACGAGGGCCCCGGCGAAGGGACCCCCATACCCGACTTACAGCATGCCACTGCGTACAGTCGAGCTCCGTGTATTCGTGAATAGAAATGTGGCATATATTTACTAACGAAATTATTACATTCATATTTATACATTTATATATTTATACGATGCAGTAGAGAATTTCTCCAATTTTGCTCTAATAACGCATATTGTTAGACATGTTTACCAAAGTAGAAACAGATTAAAACATAAGAACTGTCTTTTAACCGTGTTTTTTAATCAATCATTCCCGAATTAACAAAATGTTTTTTTCGTGGTAGAAATTTCTGGAAAATAGCTTAATATAAGTCCACAGCCAAAATTTTTTTTTTTTTTTTTTTTTTTTTTTTTTTTTTTTTTTTTTTTTTTTTTTTTTAAAGGTGGTACGAATAAAATAACAAATTGTCTGCTGGGGCGTTTTTTGTTCCAGCCATAATCATAGTTAACATGTGATATATATTAACATATATTCACTTTTGTGAAGACATTGTTTTTAAATTAACGAGTAAAATTTAGCAATATATGAAAGTATGAAAGTAATTTTATGGTTTTCCACTTAAATTTTGTTCAGACAAATTCTTTTTTGTTAAAAAGTTTTAAAAATAATTTCAAATACAAATTTATCATCTTTCATACCTTTCACAATTCATTAATATGTAATAATAAACTATTTATGATATGAAAGTTATTTATGAAATATTGATAAAAAATTATTTTTGTTACACTCACTCTATTCTAATCTTTTATTGGCCAAAGTTTTCTATGGAACATAGAATTGAAATCATTTAAAATTAAAATTTTACATACATTAACTCCGAAAAGTAACAGTAAGAGTGATGGATATAGCTGATTGATTTATAGATTATATGCATGCAGAAAGGAAAGTGTTACAAAAATCATAAAAATGATTTTTTTTCGTCATTTTTAAGCTTGCACAAACTAAAAATTTCTTTAAAAAAAAAAAAAAAAAAAAAAAAAAAAAAAAAAAAAAAAACTGAAGAAAAGATCTAATACTTCTGTAGACGTATTTAATTATTCAGATTATTTAATATATATACGTTATACTATCAAGAAGAAGCGAACTTGATGTAATTTGATAAACTTTTATGTTCACGGTTGGAAAAATAAATCATATAAATAAAACTAAGACATAAAAATCATGTCAAAAAAAAATTTTCTTCCCATTTTATTAACTGGCCATTTTGAAAATTTACGAGTTTCCCTTCTAAAATTTTTCCGATTCCTATTACTACTTAAATTTATTGAATATACTTGATTTTATTTCTTATTTAAGGACAGTTTATCTAACAAATAAATAAATAAATAAAAGCGAAAATAAAATGAATAACAGAAGATCGGCCATCTTCTGTTATCTGAGAAGGAAATGTGAACTGGATTAAAAGGTCTTAAACAATCACGTGGCACCCTTATGTTCTAGTCAGAAACCTTTTAAGTTAATTAAGCATATACACGGAACATAAAATAATGCTATTTAATGAAATTTGAATGCTAAAAAAACAATGTTGAAAATATTTATAAAATTGATGCGTTTTTATGCATTCTGCATTTAAAAACGTTTCCTGGTGTATTCCCTCCTCTGAATGCTACCATGTTTTCCCTAAATTGAAAAGTTAATCTTACTCTACTAACTGTTTGATATCTTCAAACAAATTAAAGGATTAAAAGACAAAATACGTAATAAAAGGAAAAATAAGTATATAAATATATATATAAACATTAAAGGTTATATAATACATATATATAACCATAATAAAATATTACAAATTATCATTATATTTGACAGTGCACCTAAAAGTAGAAAAACTTCGTATTTAAGATTAATGTTACTTGAATAATGATTCACGTTCTTTATACGACATCCCATTTCCATGTAAAAATCCCATATTAAAAGTTCAAATTTAGTGGATTTTTTTTTTCTTTTCTCTCTTTTTTTAAGATATGAAAACAAGAAAGCACTTTTATATTTCGGCAATGTTATTTTAAGTTTTTGTAACAAATATTTATTGTTGAATCATATAGAAATATACTTAAAAGAAAAAAAACATTCCTGGATGTATTTGAACATTCTAGAATTTTCGTTTTTTCAACGTAAAACAAAAAATTAATTTTAATAAATCTATTAATAGATAACTGAATTTAAAAATATGAGAATAGTGTTGTCATTGGAAACACATAACTGCATATTACCTGTAAATGTAAAACATCAAGATGTGGGTGAAAAATCGATTATGAAATTCCATTTTTAATTACATGAGCTAAGTTAAGTTAAATAAAAGCAAGTGAAAAATAAATAATAATAATAATTACAAATATAACTGGACCAGACTTTAATTTGGTTGATAAAATCCATTATAACTAATGTCGAAAATCTAACTTACCCCCAGAATCACTATTGACAGACACAGATTTTAGTTCCTGATCGACAGGAGAGACAGATGTACTGAGTGAATCGCGACCAGCACTTTCACTTTGACTCTCAACACTATTATCTGTTGTAATTTCTAAGAAATTTTTCAGCGGTTGTGGAGAAGGACTCATTCCATAGTCACTATCATCTTTCCTTTCATCTTCACTTTTGGAATCATTCCTTGAACGTCCATTTGTAAACAAATTTGGAAGTTCTGATAAAGATACCACTTTAATTTCTGGTGACTGAGATCCATTACAGATCTTTCCCTGAAGTTCCGGTGAAGATGATGGGGAAGGTAACAAAGTATTCGGTTGCTCTTCTTCGACAACCATGAGTCCTTTTTAATTAAGATCTCCGAGGAAGAACTATTTTACTTTCGATGAAAGAAAAATTTTGTGCAACTTCGGGAAAAAATATCACATAAATAAGTCTATTTGGTGCACCGTGCTATTAAATGAGAAAAATATTTTTCTTTAGAAGCAAAGGAAGTTATTATTTTTCTTCCAATATATATTTTTTATTCAATAAAACAAACTACTCAAAGTTTGTAATTATCTCTTCCAGACTAATTCCTGACTTTTATTGCTGCAGTTATGTTTGTCGAAAAAGCTTCTGAGAAAATTTTAAAGTTTAGTTTCTTAAAAGCACCGCTGTATCTGATGGGGAACGGTAATCGCTCTCAGCCAATCAGGATGCTTCGTTTCCTATGAAAACTTTTAGAAACAAGCACGTGATCCTGGACGTCATTTGAAGTGCTTGTATTCGAAAGAAACGTTTTCTTTTTTTATCTGTCACTTCTTGTGAGGGTGGTTTTTTGGAAAAGTGCAGGTGCATCGCCTCGCTGAGTATTTTAAGATTTTGTTTGGGGCGGACTTTTTGGCTGAAAGAAACAGCTTTTTAAACAATCTTTTTCCAATCTTTTTCCTCTTGAATTGTTTCCAAGGGAGATTCGTATTTCCGATCCACTCAACAGGCTCGAAGCACCAACTGTGTGCTGAGATGTTTAGTTCGAACAGAAACCTTTAGCTTTGGAAAATAATCTAGATCAATTGTTTTTGTTTGAGATTTGCTATTTTAAAAGCGTTTGTTGCTCGCTGTCGAAATGGGAGCATTCGAAGGGGTTTTATGAAAGCCCAACAAAACACTCTTTGAAATAAAAATAGCAACTTTGCTGTGGATGGCTTTCGAATGGATCTGGGTAAAGCCACGGTGAAACAATTGGCTATTATTTTCACGCTTTGACGGACATACCGCATTTAAATTAACCAACCGTTCAACATTTTTACACCATTCAGAATGGTTAAAATGTGTGCTCGACTATCTGCGGACCTATTTGCCTGCTTTAATTTGCAATGGTGTCAAACTAAAAAACTTGCAAATCTTGTTGGATTCGTTCACACAGTGAAAAAGCTGGGCATTTACACCACGAAAAGTTACAAATAGACTTGAAAATAAAAATAACATTGATTACTAAACGGCGTACAAAATGTTGCAAAATTTAAAAACTAGACAAACATTAAGAGGCCACTTGACTCGCTCTAAAAGACCCTAATGATAACGAAAAGTCTATGGGAGCGTTATTTTCAAATATCTTGCTCAAATTTTAATATTTTTACACGATTTTTTTTGCATAAGATTGCTAATGACGACCTACAACTAGACTAGTTTTTACTTTTTCGATTTTGGTTTCAGATTAAAAATAATCATTTAACGTTTGGAACCAGTTTCAACCGGTTCTGAAATTGAAACTAATATGAAATAAAATACAATCAAAATCGAAAAATTAAAAACTAGCCCGGCTGTATATCGTCCTCAGCTATATTAAAAATATTAAAATTTCAGCGACATATTTGAAAATAATGCCTCCATAGACTTTACATTATCATCCGAATCTTTTGAGTGAGTCGAGTAGCCTCTTAAAGTAAATTTAAGAAATTCAATATTTCGATCCTCGTCCGATATCATCAGGAAAACATCTTTATACTGCTTCCAAATAGAATAAAACCGCCTTGAAATTCAAAAGTTCATAAAATCGAAACGTTGAATTTCTTAATTTTTTTTATGTTTGTATAGTTTTTAAATTTTGCAAAATTTTGTACACGATTTAGTAACCAAGATATTTTTATTTTCAAGTCTATTCGTTCACACATATCACATTTTTTCTTATCAGCAGAATGATGAACAAGTATTTATATTACTGGCTTGTGCATATGCAACATACACAATGAAATCGATCTATTGATTTCAGAGAAGAATTTTCTTGTCTCCGTTTCTAAAGCATTTCTATTAATCCCAACTATTAGTAGCAAATAACTAAAAGGAATTTTAACAGATGATGTTAATCGTTTCAAAAAAAAAAAAAAAAAAAAAAAAAAAAAGTTACTTGCGAGAATTTTTTTTAAAAATACATACTTGAGAATTCTACTAATTTATCAATTGAGTGATTTATCATTACTAACAATTTGGATTTGTTCTAATATTTTAGAAATAGAGACATTAAAACAAAAGGATTTTGAAAAATTCAATTTTGAAATTAATCGATTGATTTTACATGTTATATGAACGCACCACTGTAAAAGGCAGGGTTAAGATTTTCCATAATCAGTGTCGTTTAAATGGATGATCGGTGAGTTCTACAATAATACCTAAACAGGAACAGACTAATAGCGTTCGAATTATAAAACATATATATTCAATATTAAACTTAAAACAGTTTTAGGACTACAAAGTAGACATTTTAAGTTAAAAAGATTTTATTTAAACTTTTCTTTTAAACTTTTACATTAGACCTTTATTTCAAATTTATATTACATAAAATTTATGTACTGAAAGTTATAACAAATATGCAGAACATTAAATTAACTTTTAAAAAAGTTAATATTAAAGAATAATACTAAACTAACCCTGTTAACTAAATTAACTCTGTTAAATTGTTAAGAATTTGATATTGCAGTAGTGTTAAATTTTTAATAATATGCACATCGTCTTTGCTAATACTAAATGAAATTGAAGAATAATCTCAATATTAAGCAAATTCAAAATTCGATGAAAATATTGTTTAAGTAATATATACTTTTTAAAACCTGCACATTACTACAATAAGATAAAGCAGTAAAAAAGAAAGAACATGTATAAATGTAATAATCTATCTAGGTTTAGAATAAATTAACTTAAAATTTATTATTGCAAAAGTAAGGCTATACAGAATACGTTTGAAAAGAAAAACACATTCGATGAAATTTCCTAGATTGACAAATAAACTACACAGAATCAAAAAATCAACAGATTCTGATGCTTTCCGATTATTTAATGAATTTGTATAATTCAGGTAAATATATAATGTTTTAAAAATACACAACACACAAACCTTTAGTAAGAAAAATAAAACAATTTGTAGCGTAAATTAATAAATTTACTATTTTTTTTTAAATCTTATCGATAACTCGTTTACATATGCATTTAAGTATTTATGTTTAACCAACTTTTAGGAAAAATTTTAAACCTTTTAACCAATTATTATTTTTATTATTAATATTTTTGTGGCAAAAATTCTCCCTTTAACAAAATAATAACAAGTAAGTATGTACATTTCCGGAACAAAGCATTGACTATTCTCATCTTTTCCATTCTTATAAATTTAAAATTTACAGTAAATAATTATCCCGTCCACCCTTTTCACAGTCACCAAGAGATATGTTGTCATTCCTTCCTAACTCACTCTCAAAATTACTCTTTGTGTACAAGTTGCGGAAGAAGTAATTTCTTAAAAAAGTAAAATAAAATAAAATAGAAAAGACTATTTAACTAAATTAACTCTCTCATTTACCGTAACCTCATTTGAGGCGCCCAACTTAAATGATAAAAAGTTTTGTTTCAAAATTAATTATGACTAAACTTTATTTTACCAATATCTCTTAAACATTCAGTTCGCATCCAGATTAGCACAAATAATTCATTCTTCTAACAAAATCTTGAATAGCCTTTTAATTTGTGCCAGTTCAAAGAAGGAAGTGGAAGTTTCGTGGAAGAAAATAAAAAGATAGTGAACGGAAGTTTAAAGATTTTAAACTACGTTTGATATATATAAATTAACAATAAATTTAAAATTTTGTTGTGAAAAATTAATTTTGTTCATGATCTGACTATACGAGTTAATTTGAAAGAATTATTTCTCACAAATTATAGTATACCCGAATTATCCACCGAGAAGAGTCTGGATCAGTTTGATCCGTAATCTCCATTTTTCATTGGAAAAGCGTTAGTGTAACAGTCCAAACAAAGTCTATGAGTATGACTGGCTGACGAATGCACATGCCTGTATACTAAAGAAGTTCGATCCCCATCACAAAAATTATACATTCAGTGTGGGTGTAACATCTACGATTAATCCACTTGTTAATGTTCCGTGCTTGAAAAAATATTTTTAATAATGCTGTTTCCTTTCTTTTTTTTTTTTTTTTTTTAAATAAATAAAAGTAAGTAAGATAAATATAATAGAACAATTTATTTTGAACGTGTTTCTAATGCATTATTGACATTATGAGTATTTAGCTTGACATATAATCACCGATCTCGTGCCTATATACTTATACGCTGACTGATGACTAATATTGAACTTTTTGCTGTTTTATATAATTTTCATACCCTTTCAAGGAACTTTCGAGTGTAACTCGGAAACCATGCAGTTTTTTTAATAAAAAATAATTTCTATATTTTTCACTTTATTTCATTTTACATATGAAAACACAATTTAATGAAACAGTTTTTTCTCATACTTTCAGATATCAAGATATCTATATTTTGTGCACGAATGCAAAATTTCAAGATCTAATTTTTCATTGCCATGATTAAAAAAATAAATTAAAAATTTAAATTCCATTAAAAATAAATTAAAAATTTAAATTCCATTAAAAATAAACGGAAATAAAATTTAAATTCCATTTGATATTTTAATTTATACAAAAAGAAAAAAATTAAATTTTTGTATAAATATCTTTGAAAACATAATCATGTTTAAATATTTTTTTTTCTCTAACAAAATCAATTCTTATTTCAAAATTAGTAAAACGATCTTTAAAGTACAATTCAAAACTGTATAATATAAATGAAAATATATGAAAATATAGCTTGAGGAAATTTGGATATCCGTTCAAATTAATCCGTCAAAAAATTCCGTCAAATTGATCCGCTGTGCAACGGATGATCAAAAAACAATGTGTGCCGTGAAACTGTTAATTCTGTATAATTGTGAAAGCAGTTGATCGTTTGAAAATAGTAATAATGCAATGATTTCACCCCCTTCCTTCCACAAAAAGTAATAACAACATTTTAAACTTGCTCCAAAATATAAAGTGCTTTATTTGGATCATCCGAGACAACAGCTCAGATGCTATAAGTCTCAATACCCCCCCCCCCCTTCTCAAACCAAATAAAGTACTTTTAATTATTTAAAGAAAATTTGAGGTTTCTATATGTGTTATTAGTAATTACTTTAAAACGATTCAGCGGTTTGATTTTTTTTTTTTTTTTTTTTTTTCTTATCAGAACGGAGGTGAATTGCAATGGCAAAGGCACTGCCAAAAACAAAAGGAAAAAAATCCTGAAGAAGACTGATTACTACATGGGGGATGGCGATATAAATAGCCTCCAGTTCCTGCAGACGAAAAGGAAAGTAACAGACAAGACGGGGTCATTGTATACTATCCCATGTTGTAATACTAATTTTGTTTAATAACACGAAAAAAGAAAAGCAGAGTGGCAAGAAACCGCCGAACTTCCGTGAAGCTAATCTTTATTTTGGAGGGAAAAAAAAGGTATTCGCCGGAAGACGAGAGACTTCCCAGAATATAGTTGTGCTGTACTGAGGTCAATGTTAAAAACAAAACTTATCCAGAGGTTTGTTTTGGCTCAAGTTTCTTCGTTCAAATCAAAGGAGATACTTAAATGGTTAACTTGATTAGACAGGTAGATAGCATTGAACTTTATTTTCGTTTCTAAACAAGAGTAACTTTAGCATGTTTGGATCAACGACCTTCTTTATAAATGTAACTGTACATAAACGGTGTTGAGTCGTATCTAATATTATTAATCACAAATGTCTGTATTCCACATAGAAGTCATAAAATAGATAACAGATGTAAAGCATCATGTCCAAATCCTACATTAAAAAAGCAAGGACAAGTTTTGATTTATAAATGTTGGGCAAGGACAGGTTTCTATTGATTTACGCTGAAGAAAAACGAACAAAAACCTTTTTTACATCTGTAATGTTTAATAACCGTGAGCAGCTGAAGATGGTTATGAAGAAAGTCAATTATTAAAAATAGAATGTTTATAGCTTAAAATAGACATTGCATAATTTTTATTGTAGCCACTGAGCTCCATATATAACAGGAGTACTGAGTCGGTGGTCAGAAGCTTGCAAGCCAACTGAAAAATGCAAAAATAGCTCTCGTTATAAATGTTAGGTATTAGTGTACTCTTATGCTGTTGTCTTAATTTATACTTTTCTGATGAAGCTATAATAAAATTAATAAATGATTTTCCAACCATGTAAGGGAATGTGATAAACAGAATTTCATGTTATGAGTGCGAACTAAAATTGTCGTCACTGTATCCTTCCGCAGTGACTGCTTGCTGGAAATCATATCGGAAAATAGGAAGACAGATCCCTTGTTATAAACGAAGCTCAGTGATTGTAACGTAACAGAAAAATGCGTAAAAAGACAGTAGCGCCTTTTTGATAGTGCGTAAAAATACATTACCAAAAGATTGGGTTCTTGCGGAATGAAAAATGGAAAAGCTGTTGTAAATTCTTAAAAAAAAAAAAAAAAAAAAAAAAAAAAAAAAATTATAAGCGTAGAAAAGGGTTTTATTGATTTTTTGATAAATTTATTAATACTTGTTGTTTAAAATCAAGTATTCTTAAAAGAGAGTAGGCGCATACAGGTAATAAAATTTGATTAGTTAATAAGGTTTTGGCAAAATCAGATTTTTCAATAATACTATGTCTAATATTATCGTCTAGTTAGTATTTGAAATAGTTATAAGAAAAACTATTCACTTTATCATAAATCAAATTGTGCGCAAACTATAAAAGGATTTGACTTAATCGTTTCATTGAAATCTGTTAAGAAACTGTCATGCAAAAATTCATCAATAACTCCGGTTTTAAATTTGTCAGTAATATGTTTAATTCAACTTTTTTTTATAAATTTAAATAAATAAAAACATTCCTTCTATTGAAATTTCCCTTACCTGGGATCGAACTGAAGACCTGTGGTTTAGAGGCAAATTACATAGCAGTACGCAATAAAGCACTCTTTTTCTGAAGCAGCTTAAAACGCAATTTTAATTAATCAACGATATAACCGCTTGGAAGACATTGAAAACTAGTATGGTCTTCGTCTTCAAACACATTCGCACTGTGTGGACTGTTTACTTCCCTGATCCGTTCCTGAGTGGTTCAGACACCATACTGCTAACCACTTGAGAGGGTAAGTGGGTTTGCGGGTTCAAATCCCACTGGCTCCCTTGTACACTCTTGTTGCACACTCGTTGCTCCCGGTTTAAATTCTTTGGTGTTCTAAATTTTCTTGTACTATCCCGTCCCTATATATTAACAATGACTTATAAGGGGGCTCCTGACGTCAAGCCCACAGGCCAGATTCAACAAATCAAACCAAAAGATTGAATCGGAGCATGATCCGTGGGCATTTATTGTTACTCTCTTACTTTCCTACTTATAAAATTTTAAAATTTGAAGTAAAAAATAATGAAAACCAAGAAAAATCTGTAAATCTTTTAAATAAACAATACTACTATGGTTAAAGTAGGACAAAGACTGATTAGTTTTTGGGGGTACACGACATTTCGGTCCCGCCGTTTCGGTCCCGAGACATTTCGGTCCCGAGACATTTCGGTCCCTGGACATTTCGGTGCCGAGACATTTCGGTCCCTGGACATTTCGGTCCCGAGACATTTCGGTCCCTTGCCATTTTGGTCCCTGGCCATTTCGGTCCTTAGTCATTTTGGTCTCTTGCCATTTCGATCCATTGCTATTTCTTTACCGGCCACTTTATAACTTTGTTTCTGATTCTGATTGATGAAGCCCCACTAAACGCTGTAAGCTCAACATTGTTCGGGCCTTTTTTAATATTTTTATTCTCCTACCCCCTTCCCCCAAATTTTATACAAAGCTGAATATAATAGTCCAATAAGTTTAATCTATTGTAACTCGTGATAATAAAATCACAGCGAGTTGAAAATTTGATTAAACAATGTTATATAATTTTACACTGTCTTTATTATTATTATTTAACAGAATAAATATTTTAAGTTTTATCATATATTTTTTGTATTAAGTATTTTATCTTATACTATAAACTATTATTTTTATTGATTAACTTTTATTTTTATTGATTGTTTTCGCACACTTTCTTAGAATCTTTAAATTAGTGATTTCGTAACTAGGCGTGCTATAAAATTTTTTTGTTAAAAAAATAAAAATGCTCCAACGACCTTTCTTTATGTAATAATTATTGGTTGCATTTTTTTTTTAAGCAGTTTTTTTTATCTTATGAAGACAATTTTTGTGAGTTAATTTTATTGAAAGTGGGCCTATTTCTTTGTAATAAAATGATTATTTTTTAATTTTATATAATAATGTAACTATTATTTTAAATAATTTTATTTTCAATTTTTAACTGACAAAACTAAGCTTTTTTAATTTATCGTTTATTTATTTATTTCCATTACCTTTTCGCTCCCACTTTCACAGAAAAAAATTGACACTTTTTATTTTAATTTTATTATTAATTGAATAAGTAGTTTTAAATTTCAGTAACTTTAAATATAAAATAAATAAACAGGTAAACGATAAGCTTCATTTTATAACTACTACAAAACATAATGATAAATTGAATATAAAACAGATTATTTATTGAGTTTATGTAAAGTAAAATTCGAAATGCATATTAATAATTTTATCAATTTAATTAAATAAAGATTCATTAAATTAAAAATACATAAATTTAATAAAATATTAATTTGATTTTCATTTTAAAATCACTAACTGTTTTGAGATTTAATTTATAGCAACTATTCATCACCATAAGTTATTATTCAAAAATTGTTATTTATTTCAAAAAAGGAAATTATTATTATTATTACTAGACGGTTGCCCGCCCTCAGTAGCCCGAAGACTATCTGAATGCCAGTTCTACAACCCCACAATTTCTTCTCGGTGTTCTGGGGTTTCGTTTGCATATCTTTTTTTATTGTTAATGAAGAGGTCTTCCATTTGTTCTTCCATCTGTTCTTCTTTCTGTTCTTCCATCTGTTCTTCCATTTGTTCTTCCATTTGTTCTTCCATTTGTTCTTCCATTTGTTCTTCAATTATATTCGACGATTCACTGTTTGAGAGCCTATCTGTCCTTTTATTTATAGAAGTTCAAAATGAAAAAAGATTTTCTTAGCAGACGATTTTTTGTGATAAATACATTATCTGTTTTATATTTCTTCTGCTTTATTCCTTTTACGAGTTGGCGCATTGCCAAGATTTGCTTCCTCTGGACCGAGTTGGCGCATTGCCAAGATTTGCTTTCCCCTGTGCCTCAAATAATTATTCAATTATTCAATTAATTATCCTCAGAATTCCTTTTATTTATAGAGATTTTGAAAAATCAATTAGTAACGTAACGTAATAATTAATTAAACATAATAATGCAACACTGTAACAATGCGTAAAATTATTTCTTAACAGGTTTAGATAACATTATTATCCAGATGCAGACTTAAATTTTTTGAAACAAAGTTATACTTTACAGTTCGCAAAAATCAATCATATATTAATTATTATATTTAAAGAGTAAGAAAAATGTGATAAACTAACCAATAAATGAATAAATAACATATTTATTTTGTGAATCCTTATCATTTTTATACATCCTAATGAAGTTAATAACATTATAGTAGCTGAAATTTAAAAAATATGTTTTTTCATTTTTGCTATGACTTCTATATAGTTCTTGTACTAGATTTCAAACAAGTAATTGATAAATAAGTCACTTAAACAATTAATAGTTAAAATAATTTTGAATCCTTATTAATAAATATGTTTGATAAAAATAATTTAATTTTTGAGAATTTTTTAATTTAACAACATAATTATTAATGCTTTCAAATTTTCTAAGATGATGTTAATCATTTAATAAAATAATGTATAACATTAAGTAAATAACATATCAAAACCGTGTGCCGAGAATTTTTAAACACTTTTTTTTTATGTTGGTGTTCCTATAAAATTCATGCAAAAGAAATGTATGCATATAAGTATCAGCTAAGTACTACAATTAACCTCTTTTAAGCAAAAATTCTGCATGTCAATCAATTGTCAACGTCCATCTGAACAAATAGTTATCTTTATACAAGATAGCTAGAAGAGCTAGGTAGTTAGCTTTATACACTTGCCAGATGAAACCCTTATTCTATACAATGCCCTTTATACTCTGGAGTTCAAATGCGGACGGACTCCCCACATAATCGCTGGCATTTTTTAGAAGAAATATGAATGTTTTGAAAAGAACAGCATTTCTCGGTGTTTTTTATTCCTCTTGCTGATATCTTCATTTCAAACGCTTTTAGTATCAATTAAACCAGTATAAAAAGTAGAATGGAATATGTTTTATCCTTATTATTACAGCTTATGAATGACATTGAAATATTCAAAACTTATAACATAACTAAATAAGATTGTTAGATAAGATATTTACCACCTAGAAATAATATTTTAAGTTACTTTTTAATTTAACTTACTTTGACAAAAGGCTTTTTTTTTCATATTTTTATGAGGGTTTTTATATTTTAATGTTAAAAAAAATTATTTTATATAATAATATCAGCTTTAAATGAAATGACAAATTTCAATACGCATTACATTAATAATTTTGTAGTTAGTTTCATTAAGCTGGTTTTAGAAAATTTAACAGATGTATTGTATAAATGTGATATATGCATAAAAGTATGGCAATATAATTTTTTTGCTGTTGCCGTTGTTTTGGAAAACATTAATAAAAACAGGGAAGCGTCAATATAATAAACATTCTAGATTGTAATAATAACAATAAAAAAAGAACTGCTGTCATGAAAAAATAATTGCTAATAATTCAAGATGTAATTCATTTTTCTAAAATGTAAAAAAAAAAAAAAAAAAAAAAAAAACTTTAGGTTACAAATCATTTTAATAATTATTTCTGCTCGTGTCATATATTTATGTAATAAAATAATTGCAATGCTAACTACCTCCATGTGTTGCAATCTGGAAACTCTTTTCTTAATTTAAAAACGGAAAAGTTTAAAAGGAAAATAAATGCTAGTAACCAAAAACAATATATGAAAAATGTCATAAACAATAAGAGGATTCAATGATAATTTTGGCAAAGAGGGTAAAATACCACCAGATAAAGATGTTTTTTATTTATTTCAACATTTTTGCTCGTATGCGGGGAGTGGCGGGGGAGCAAAATAATGAAACACTTATATTTCTGAAAATTGGCTTCAGCGATGAAATCCTATAATATGCTAAGTGTCAGAATATAAATTCCATATAACAATAACTCTTTCTTTTCTCCTGGCAATTTAAAAGCCTTTGTCTCCCTGGAGAGGAAACATGCATCTCAGAAGTTAAAATTTTACAGCTATTATGGGGTGTGTTAATATCATAAGTTAATTGGGTTATTTTATAAATTTAGTTATCAGTTTCCAAGTTAACTTCCCCGTTTCCTCGTTCAAGAATTCAAAACATTCTGACAATTTTACAAAATGCCATTCATCTGTGAATTTTTTTCAGAAATCTCCATCGATTTTTAAATAATTGATCAAGTTTTGGGGTACTTGTTACTTCTAATTAATCGTATTACACTAAAATTTTATGCGACTTTCAGTTAAAAAACCAGTGTTGAATTCAGACACTTTTCTCCGGGAGGGACTTCTGTGGCTCCGGGGGGATTCAATAGTGTCCCGGGGGGGGATTACTCTTTTTTACCACTGAAAACACAAAATTTCAAATTTTCTGGGGGGGGGCATTTGGATAGCTCCGGGGGGATGACCTGCCCCTGAATTCAACATTCTAAAATGTTCCTAATAAAATTATGTCAGATATTTCCCGTGCACAAAATTTCAGCTTGCTGGAGAAGGGACCGAAAAGTCCAGGTACCGAAATGTCTCGGGACCGAAATGACCATGGACCGAAATGTCTCGGGACCGAAATGTCTCGAGACCGAAATGTCTCGGGACCGAAACGTCTCGGGACCGAAACGTCTCGGGACCGAAACGTCTCGGGACCGAAATGGCCAGGGACCGAAATGTCTTGGGACCGAAACGTCTCGGGACCGAAATGTCTCGGGACCGAAACGGCGGGACCGAAATGGAGGGACCGAAAAGTCCTGCTTCCTAGTTTTTGGTGTAAATAGCTCAACTGGTGACGCTGCTATATTGCCCTTTTTACGATTTCTGCAACAACTCTATCTAAAGAACTAATGCGCAGATTTTCACTTAACTTCAGATTCTGTTAGTCCTTGACATGAAAAATGCTAAAAATCTCATTCTGAGAAAAACCAAATAATCTAATTAAAAAAAATAGGTTTTACCTATTATATGAAAAATTTAATTAAAAAAAGCTCCTGATATATAAAGGTTGCCGACTGTTTTATTTACAACAGTTACTCTTTTTACTTTCTTCTATCTTTACAAGAAAAAAGTACTGGATTCATGAAAATCTTCGAATTCCGTTTTCGACGAATGTACGCATTTTAGGGATCACAGATTCCAAAAAACATGTTTTTACAAAATGTCTGTCTGTCTGTCTGTCAGTCTGTCTGTATATGAGATACATTTTGTGAACGCTTTATCTCACAGACTAATGCACAGAATTTCACAAAACTTTAGATTCAGTTAGATCTTGATATAAACTAGATCTGATTAGTTTTTGGTGTATATCCCACAATAGAAGGCACTGCTATGCTGCCTTTTTCACGATTTCCACAATAGCTATATTTCAAGAACTAATGGGCAGATTTTTATAAAACTTCAGATTTCGTTAGCTCTTGATATAATATGATTATCATTACATTTTGGTATAAATTGCCCAACAGATGGCATTGCTATGCAGCATAATTCATGATTATTGCAATAGCTCTATCTCTGAACTAATGCACGAATTTTCCTCAAACTTCAAATTTAGTTAGTCCCTGATGTAAATTATTATTCCTTAGTTTTTGGAGTAAATTGCTCAACAGATGGCGCTTCTATCCAGTTGTTTTACGTTGTTTCTGCGGTGATTTTATGTGAAATACTAAAATACGGATTTTCATCAAATTTCAGATTCAATTAGAGCTTGAAATAAGTTGTTGCAGATTAAATTTTGTTGTAATTATCTAAGCGGTGATTCAGCTATATTTCTTTTTTTTTTTTTTTTTGCAAGTATTAACATGTATGAGATAAAAGAAAGTTTTAATATTGCCACATCCAACTAGTTTTTTTTTTATGGTTTTTAAAATTTTTCTTTGTTTGTCGCAAACATTTAGGGTCATTCGGTAGTGGAAGGCTAATTTTAGTTTCAAAAACTTGCGACTGACTAATATTAAAATGCCTGTGATTCAAGCTCTAAGCAACTCAGAAATAAAATTAAAACTGATTTAGAAAGCTAAAATTTTTAGTATTAATTAAATATAGCAAATCTAATTTTTGTCAGAAAGTTGTATTTCAAAAGTATGTGAAACCTTAAACAAAATTCTGTAATTAAATCATATTTCTATTTCAAATTTTGATTTTTTTTTTTTTTTTTCAAATTTATGTATTTTAAGTTTATGCACTTTTGCACTGTTACTCTGAGACTGTAATTTTCAAAATGAAAAAGATTATGTTTGAAAAGTATATAATTTTTTATTTATTTATTTATTTTGTATTTCTAAATTTCAAACTAACTTTAAAACGTTTCTTTTTTCTTCCAAAAATGGAGTTACGTCTATCTGGAACAAGGTTCTATTCAGACAAGGGATCAAAACAACTACTGAAAACATGTTCAATGGCAGTAACTGGATTTCTATCGAGTTCGAATACCTAAGTTGATCCTGGATTTATATAAATTCCTAAACACATTTGGTGACTGTGCAGAAAAGTGATAAGCAAGTATGCCGCTTAATTTCTTTTTTTTATTTTCTGCCTATTTAAAAAATATATATATATTTTTTTTTACTTTTGTAACATTTTTTTTTTTTTTTTTTTTTTTTTTTTGGTATCCATTTTCATATGAAAAACCTTTCCTCTTTCTTTACCATGCTGTTTGAATTTTGTGTGTTACAGTATGACCTTATAAAAATTCCTTTAAAAGCCGTCCTCTAAAAGCTTTAATGCAACTAAAGAAAACAATGTCGTTGAGATATTTAGGTGATAAGAGCATTCATTATATTTGTTGCTACTGGAATAGCTCCAGAAATCAATCACCATTCAGATTCTCTTTAACATGTTACCCATTTTGAGCTCCTATCTCCCCTTTCACTGAAGTGTCAAACAAGCGAAAAAAGATAAATGATGTACAAGTTAACAAAAGATAAGTGTAAGATAAAACGTCTTCAATCGGTAAATATTCAAGAATTTATCTGGAATGTTTAGGCACATCAACAAGATACTTAAAGTAACGAACATGCTGAAAAATCAAGTTCATTAGACCCTTGGATAGAATCCAAGTTCAGGGATCGGACTGGCATTCCAGTTCTTTTTTAATTTATGCAGTTAAGTGAAATTTGGAATACAAATTAAGGACCGCTGATCTTCGTGGAGCATGCGGAATATTAAGCCCTTCAAGACAAGAGTGCTAGAAAAGTTTCCAAGATCGCAAAAGATCCAACAAGATATGTTTAAAAACAAGTTTTGACAAATTAAGGTTGCTCTTTACACACCAAATATTCCAATAAACGCAATAATTACTTCTATGGGCTTTCTTTTTCAAGGGCTCTGTACTAAGTTTTGATATTTTATATTATTCTTCAAAGGTTTCGGAGCATTCTCCATTGTCGTCTCATTTTCTTGGCGTGTGGTAACAAATTGATTCCACCAAAAAAGCCGCAAATTCCTCACAATGCTGTATTACTGTATTTCAAACTGAGCTCCATCGCAATTTACATTACATATGCGTAACACTTAAAGTGCTTAGATTTCTTAATTATTTTTTCCTGTTGTTTTGAGCTAAAAAATTTATCTTATTTAATCTAAGCATAGCTGGGAATTAAATCTACGAAAACTTCCATTTTAAAAAACCGGGGATAAAAGATAAAAAAATTCGGTAAAGGACGCTCGATATGAAGAGATTAAAAAATCAACTGGCAGTTTTAAGAAGTCCCTAGAAAAATAATTGCGATTTTTTAAAATTAAAAATATTCACCAGCGGAGCGAGTTTATTAGGGCTGGGAAATTTAAAACTTCGGACGACTGGAGCGACTTTGAGTTTATTCATTGCTCTCTTGCAGACCGCACACTGAGATCACACGTGCAAGATGTTGCTTGATTTCGGAGGAAAACAAAAAGGTTTGAAAGAGTTTTTCTCTTTCTTTCAGTCTGTTTTAACTTTTATGTAAAGATTAATTTTCTCCCCGTTGTCTTAGTTTGCGATCTGCTTAAGAAGAGCAATGACTATGCGCAGTAGTTGACTGAAGGTAAAAGGTAAAATTGTGTGTTATTTAATATTTAAAAAAAAAATAGTGAAAGAACAAGTAGCAAAGCACTCATCTTTTAATATCATATTATGATCTATAAACAGGGTTGTACGAACTAATATATCCCGATTTTTTTATTTTGAAATTCAGTATAATGCTTTGGTTATGTTGAGTTATGTTGAAATAGCAGATAATTTACTGCCAAATAAACAAACAAAAATTATAACTAATTTATCAAGAAAAAAAAGGGGGGGGGGGAGAGATGAATTGACTGTTGGACGATTGAATTGGGCGGTTTTATATCCAGTCGCTTGAGAGCTTATCTGGAATGTTTAGAGACATCAACAAGATCCTTAAATTACCGAAAATGCAGAAAAATATTATTATTATTATTATTATTATTATTATTATTATTATTATTATTATTATTATTATTATTATTATTATTATTATTATTATTGAAGTGTGCAAATAGATTATTTGCTGATTTTTGCATTCGAAATTATCATAACCAGTATGTTAACTAAAGAGGTAATAAAGCTAAGCCATTATAATACAGTTCTTTTTGTTGTTGTTGCTTCTGTTGTTTTTATATAAATATATTAAATTATTTCCACATCACTTTTTTTACTTTCATTTTTATTATCATTTTAAAAAAATAAAAATATTAATTCCATCTACGTTTAAAAATCGACATATTGTCTGAAATAATAATGCCTTTTCATGGATTTTCATTTTTAAGTGCAGAAAACAAAATAATTCTTTATTTATCTAAGCGTTTAGAAAAGCAATTAATAATAATAAAAATAAATAAATAAAAAAGCAAAAATAGTCATTTGTTGTATGTAATTTTTTTTAAAAATGAAAGTCATATTTTAAAAATTTTATGTCGTCAAAAAGAAAAATAAGTAAAAATAAAAATATATAAATTTATGTATAGTAAATAAAAATATGAAAAATATATAACATAATAAATATAAAACAATAAATGATAAAACTTGAAAAAAAAAAACTGAAATAAATAGATTTGAAATTTTTAGCATTTCTTAGACAAACACAAAAACGAAAAAAAGTTTACATCTTTTGATCTAATTATTGTCATTACACGAGGTTTGTGTAGTTTTCATTCTAAAAATATCTACAGCACTTTTTTTGTTGTTGTTGTTAATATGGAAAATTTGATGTTTGCGAGATTTTCGTATCCTAGATCATCTTAAACTGTCAAATTGATTAGATGATATAAATGTTGTTGTAAGTAATTTCTACAATTCCTGGTGAATGCAGATCTGTGTTTGAAAAGAGTCAAATAACCATTTAAAATTATCTAATATAATATATTTTCTTTCTCGAAAAAATATTATCTTCTATTACATATTTTTTTCTCTCTCTCTGTCCCCCCCCCCTTTTTTTTGGAAGACAATTATATCTCACTCCTAAATTGGCTTCTTTCAAAAAATTGTAAGTGTAAGCGGATGAAAGCAATGCGGTTTTCTTTATTTATAGCCGCGAATATTTTTTTGTTACGTTCTTGAACTATTGTTCTTTACAGAGGTTAACGACTTCTGGAATAGAAAATCTTTGAATTAGGGAATAACAAAGGATGTTTCTCAAAAATTTCCAAATAAATAACAAAAAATACAGGATAATGTATATACATATATATATTATCCAGCAATACTATTTCCATCTACTTTTTTTTTTCTTTTCAAAATATTTGCGGCAATCTCATTCAAGAAACATTTCAGGCGATCATGTGCTGTTGAAATAGCACCAACAAGGGTATTTTTAAAATTACATTTTATATAGAAAGCAGTCCTATCCCCCCCCCCCCCCGCCTAAAAAAAATATTTTGCTCAACAGCTGGAAATTTTCATACACTTGCAGGCATGATTATTGAAGTATTCGCTGTAAAAGTTTTTTCTCTCCATTTTTTGATAAATGAAATACAACTTGAGCTATAAAGATTCAAACACTCAAATATGATACGCCTGATTATTTTACTCATATATAAATACAAATTATTTCAAACACTTAAAAACAGCTAAAATACATATAAGAATTACTAAAAATAGATGTTTCTGGCTCAGTTTCAGTCCTCATAATCAGAACACAATGTTAAAAAAAGGGATTTTTTCTGCGTTTTATTTTGTAATTTTTTAAGCACCGATACTGTCAAATCAAATTTAAACACCGCTGCTGATGAAAGAGAATGCAAGTAATATGTGAAGTAAAAATAAAATTCTTTCTGTTATACAAATTATGCAGTCAGATTCAGATTCAGCCAGATGGGGAGGCCTACTAATTGGTTTGAGCTCAACAAGCCCCACCCAGCAATGCAGTCAATAGCAACGCGACTCTCTCCAGACTTGAGAAATTTTTTTAGTAATCTTAAAAAATGCTGTAATTTTTCAGCAACTATGTTGATAGCCGGGGCGCACAGATTATTATTATTATTATTATTATTATTATTATTATTATTATTATTATTATTATTATTATTATTATTATTATTTTAAAGTGCACACACAATGGGCAAGAAGAAAGATGAAAAACAATTTTTGCAAAAGTTCCTGTAATCCAGCAGCTAAAGTCAAAGTCAAAAAGATCAAATTAAATCTGTATGCTCAGATGGAATGGGGGCAGCTTATTCTAAATGTGAATCTGCCAATTTCGTATACCACACTTCCAAGAACACGCGATTTTTGTAATTGTTGCATCTTGATTTAATTAGATTAACTTTTGAAAAGTTCAATAGATGATTGGTTTATAAGTGTATGGACAGCTATGTTTGAGTTTAATGTACTTGAGGCATGCTCGTGCACTTTTAATGTCATATCTAAAGTGAGTTTACCTTTCTGACTATAACTAATGGATTTTTTTAATGTAATTTTTTTTAGGCAAAAATTGTTTATTCTATTTTTTCATTTGCACTTATGAGGAGATGTGAAAATTAGCTCAAAATGTCCATTTTTAATAATTTTTATATGCATTTTAACCGTCTTTAAGTTTATGAAATAATTTGTTTTTATTTATAAGCAATTCCTAATAAACAGTCGCCCCGACTATTGGGGTAAAATATTGACTTTCAAATAACAACTGCAAAAGTCTATGAAAATATCCTTCTTCAATCTTGAACAAGAAAGTTTCTGCTATTTTTTAATCATTTTTATTTAATACTATGTAATACTAGCTGAGCCGCCCGGCGTTACCCGGGCCCATACTAATATTCTTAAATGAACCATAGATTTTTACTGCAAAATCTCATAAAAAGACCCAATCTCGAACCGAACAAAACTCCAACCAAATTCCCGCTGCCTACAGTACCATTTAACAGGCGTGCTGCGTAAGCACGGCAAAATCTTTAAAAATAAAAAAAGGGGGGGGAGTCTCGATTTTTTAAATTTCACATTCCACTATCAGAGGGCGAATTGTATTCTTAACAAAACTGTTTTTGGGCGAAATTTCTTTAAACAATCTACCCGTAGATATAATAGTCAAGAGTTTGGTGGACTTCAGCAAGATATACATTTTTGAAATTTATCCCAGTAATAAGTGTTATTCATCCCAGGGCTGTGAAAAATCGTATCTAAACAGGTACAGTTTTAAATATTTGATCGCCTTCCCTAAAGAAAGTTATTGTCCCCCCCCCCCCCTTAATGCTATTAATGCCCCATATTTCGATGTCCCTCACTCTTTAAAATCAAGTTTTTGTGTTACAAACTATCTGAAAATTTTATATTAAATAAGTAATATTTATCCCAGAGCTTTGTCAGAAGTCTGTATTTGAAATGGTAGAAAACGATACGATTTTAAGTATTTGAGTGCGCCCCCTAAAAAATCCCCTCCCTCCCCTGAAATTAGATTCTTTTTACTCTTTAAAATATTTTTTGCATGTTTTAGTTCATCTGAAGGCTCTAAATTACTCGTTTTGTGAGTTTTCTTAATTTTAATATAATTCGCGTTTCAGTATTTCTTTTCCTTTTTTAAGAATCGACTATTTTATTTTATTTTTTTTAAAAAGGGGAAAAAGAGCTTGAGGATCGATCTTTATGAAATTTGGATATTATTAAACAGCGTTTGAAACCTTCGTACCGAGTAATTTTGTAAAACATAGAAATGTGCCCATTTTTAAAAAATATTTTGGTGTCTTGCGATTTCTTTTTGAATAAGTCTTACAGTATTTTATTTTAATGCTTCCTTTATATTTATTTTGGAACATAAAATTAATAATTAAAAATAGTATGAGCTGTAACTTATGAACATTTTAACGAGATCAATTTTTAAATGTTTCTAACACGCGTGTGCAAAATTTCAGATCATTTCTCAGAGTAGATTTAGAGTTATGCTTAAAAATATATTAGCACTCTGCACTACAGTTTACATAGTGACATAGTGACAAGGGCTGAGTGTGCCGCACTTCGCTTTGCAGCAAAATTTCACTAAAAGTATTATATTCACAAATTAAAGTAAAAAACAGATTATTATTATTTTTTTTTTTTTTTTTTCATGCATTAAGATTACAGTCATTCAGGGTAACTTTGCTCCACCTTTACGAAACTTTGATCCATTCTGCCATGGTGGAGTCTTGACGAATTACTTCCAATGAGCTACCAAACCCACACTACAGTAGTGCTACTATCTTTATTTTGAGACCATGACTTTGCCGTTAACTCAAGTGATGTAGCAGACTGACACCCGTATTCCCAACGCGGGTTCACTCTTGAATCCGTGTTAAATGCTGAGCATGAACCTAGATACAGAGAAGGACTTCTCACGCAATATATTAATAATGAGTCTTGATTTTGGAACTAAATGATAAAATGGCAACAGGCGTATATAAATATATGCATTTGAATATTTACGAAGAAAAAAAATATTTCATATTAACTAGAAGTCTTACGTTAATAATTTTTTTAATTAATTTGACTATATTTTCCTCCGAAAAGTAGCGAACATGAACAGGATAAATGTAAACGCGAACTGAGGAACCATTCTACATAGGCGCCACCTATTTCAAATTTATTTCACGGAACGGTTTTCTTCTTCGAAAGACTATTTCATGAGAAATCCTTCATGCCCAGTATTTAACACGGACTCAAGAGTTAACTCGCGTTGGTGAATACGAGTGCTAATCTTTTCTCTCTCTCTCGGCCCAAAGTTACCCTGATTAACTGTAATATTTAAAAACGCTTGGACATAGAACATTCCATCTGTTTCTGTAGCGAAGACTTAATGAAGCTCATCATGTTCGTATTACTGCTAGCAAACAAGTTGACATTTTGGAAACAATCTAAAATTAATTACATTTACTTGAGCAAGTATAAAACAACAAGGAATGTTTTTTTTCTCTACTATTGAAAGTCATGGTTCGTTCTACGTTTTTTACAGATTTTGTTAGATATTCTTTTCTGTAAGATTCTTATTTGTTCTCATCTGTTGAAAGTTTAAACTAATTACCCATTTACATGTCATTTCTAAAAATTATGTTGGTATACAGAAAAAGAATCACAAGTATGTGCATTGGAAAAAAAAAAAAAAAACTACTAATGATTCAACGTCTATATAAAGACCTTAGTATGATGCTTTATATTTTCAAGAGCACGTAAAACCAGCGGAAATCAATGGTGATAATGATAATGGGTATGATTGTTTAATTTGTACTTGCAAAAGTTATTACTAACTGCTACAAAAAAGCTACACTCTGCTTGCATTTTTTATGTGTATTTAAAAAAAAAGATATTCAAAGTTTAATTAATCATCATCATTCTTCTGCTGTTAAATATATACTGTTATGACAGTTCAAAAAATATTTGAAGTTTCTATCCCCCTTTAAATATGACATCATGTTCACTGGTAGCAACACGAATCATTTTCTTCTGAACCGTTCGTCATTTCTATTTGAATTATTTTGTTCTACAGAAAAAATACCACAAGTAAATACAGATAAAAAAGTAATAATAATAAAAATGGATGATCTAGCGTCTCTATAAAGATCTTAGCATGATGCATCATATTTTCAACAACTTGCAAAAAACAACAAAAATTCATTGTGGTAATGGATATGATAGCTTATTTTGTACATTAAAGAGTTATGAATTACGTCTCGATAAAAATTCGCTACTCGGGTTACATTTTTACAAGTATATTTAATAAAATATATTTAAAGTTTAAATAAATATTACCATTTTTCTGCTGTTAAGCATACATGCTGTTATAATCGTTTAAAAATGTTTAATTTTTTTTCTCTTTAATAATGCCATCATTTTCTCTAGTGAAATCATGCACTTCCGTTTGAACCATTCGTCATTTTCATTTGAACAGAATTTTAGGTCTCAAAAATAATTTTCACTAGAAAAAAATAGCCAATTGTACAACCATAATAATGTAACATTTTTTAAATTAAAAAGTTTTATTTTAATAATATTTTTGAAACGTAAGAAAAGCAAAAGTAAAATTTCTCTATGATATAGAGAAACACAGATAAATATAAAAGACTATAAAAATATCATTTTTCAACGAATTATTCAATCACTATAAAACTGTATTTATTTGCATTTTTAATACATTTTTCTTTAAACATACTGATTCTTTATCCCAATTTATGAATTAATTAATTTCTATTTTGCTGAAATATTGACATTCAATGATTATGGAATGAACAGAGTCATGAGAACCGCACTATTTCATTTTGTCACATACAATAAAAGTATAGAGGTTTTGAACTAAAGAATATTGATATTTGGTGACATTAATGTCATTCAGTGGAAATCGATTCTTTATAAAATTAAATATTGAAAACGATTTTTTTTCTGAAGCAAGAATGACAAATCATGCGTCTATCGTAGATTATGAAACTCTTGCGAACACAATCAGAATATTGTAATAAAATTTCACAGTTTATTAAGATGAAATATGATTTCTCAATAAACATTTTGGAAAAAGCATAAAATATTAAAAAAAACAACTGATTTTTGCAATTACCATCAAACATCAGAAAAAGAAGTAAATGCTTCTGTGGTGTCCTGTATATGTTCCACAGTATGCGTAAATTTAGTTCAGCTAATCAGCGCATAGAACAGATGAAAATTCTTATTTAGCAATTTCGAGTATAAGCAGAAATGCACTTGAAATCCCTTGTGTAACCCTGTATATGATTTATATAATTTATACACATCAAGTAATATAAAGAAATTATTTAAATTTGAAATCTCGTGCCATAACTGAAAATTCATTGCTAACAGATCTTGTTCATAGAAAGTACTGTATCCTAATTCTTTTTCATATCCCTGTAAATAAACGATAATTCCTATGCATATAATAGTAAGCTTTTTTTAGTATTTCTTAGAGATGTATAAGAATTTTAATATCTTTAAATAATGTAATAATTATAGTACACTGTAAAAGAATTTCCGCAGACGGAAATATAGTGGAATTCATTTGAGGTACACTATGTAAATAAATCGGAAGTGCTACACTCTTCAGTTTCCTTATCAAACGTGCTATAGTAAACCAGAATAAAAACCGTGTAAATTCCAATTTCAGGACAATCCAAATATATTTAAACGAATTAAAACATATACACACAGACAAACTGAATTCATAAACATTTTAAACTGTTAAATGCGTCAGTTATTTCATAATAAGAGTTTCGGATGTAGTTATAAATTAACTATTATTTAACATTTGAGAATATTTGTTAATGAAAGAATAGATCATGAATTGTTCGCTGAATTATCCGAATTCGTTTTTTATTTTCTTTTTTTTTTTCTTTTTGTGCAAATATTAACACACAGTTGTCGCTTTTTATGAGAGATTTTTTCTGTAAACGTATTTCGTTGCCTGGCTTTTTTCTTTATTAATTTTTTAATTTGCGTTGAATAATAGGTAGCTTTTCAGGATAAACTAATTTTGTTTTTCGTGTGGTTTATTAAACAAAATTTTAAACGGAACAATTTCTTTCAAAGTAAGAATTTTAACATCAGCAAATAAATAAATAGAATGCTAAATTCATCTTTAAAAAGATAAACTTAAAATTACACTACGTGTAAACTACTGAAAAAGATTATACTTTAATGCTCTTATTTCATATTTATTTCTTCAAAAATATTTGGAGTAAACTTAACTTCGCTTAAGTCTAACTTTTTTGTTCTTTGGTATAATTTAATTTATTACTTAAAAATCAATATGCCAAGACTTTTTCTTTCTTTCATTTTTTTAATCATTACATTTATTTATAAGTATAGTTTATCTTTACAATTTAAATTATACAAATGATTGAATGAATTCACTGAGTAACAATATTTAATTTGAAAAATAAATGTCAATAGTTTTATTATTAGGGTTAGTTTTAGTATTTTTTATGGTATTTTATCATGGAAAAAGCACATCTTTAAACTTGTACTTATACGCTTGAAAGTGTTTATATTTCGAGAAGGAATTCTTTTATGTGGCCTCGAAAATTATTATAGTTATTTGTGCTTTTCTCTACGTCGATTTTTACAACATCTTACTTTAAAAAGTGTGTAACCCTGTATATATGCAAGCAAGCACCAGGAAAGAAACTCTTTTTAATAATGTCATATGATTTAAAACACTTTCCAAAATATAGTTGAGGAATATTTATGAACTCGGTTTGTTTGCCTATCTGCACTGTGTATGTCCGCTCTCTAACTCTCTTAAATGTATTTGCATTGTCCTGTAATTGATATATGCTATTGATGTTTATTATGGCATGTTTTCTATTGAAAATTAAGTGTATAGCATGCATAGTTTGTTTATAGGGTACTTGATGATTTCGTTACATGACGGTTGTCGAAAAAAATCGTCTGCAGTTGATCAAATGTTTTCAATGATGCTAGATTATTATACAAACATGAAATTGATATGAATTTTACAGATGTACGGAAATATGCTTTTTGTTGAATATATAGTATAAAACATGCCTCATTCATTTAGAAAGTCAAGAATTCAGTTACATAATAGTGAATAGCGGAAAACTGTTTGCCATGTATTTTAATGATGCTATACTATTTCGAACATAATGAAATTTATGTACATTACTGAGGTTCACTACAAAATGCTTGCTGTATAATATAATGTGCGTGCATTTATTGTTCATTGTCAGGAACAAACCCAAAGATTTCGGTTATGATATTATTTATTAATATTATGTCATATTATGCCATTAAACAGGGAAATATTCTGTAACTGTAGGAAAGTGTTTTATATTATAATATGCCACGTATGATTTTTCTTTCTTCTTGTGGTAAGAGGCTAAGTTTCTATTCTTAAATTTCCACCTTTTACTGTATCAGTGCATATCTTAAGCATTTAATGCTAACGAAAAGAGCAAACACAAACACAGTAAGTCAATAAAAATAATTACCTAGATAATGATAAGAAAATAATTGAAGTAAAACGAGTTTTTAGATAATTTGACAATTTATTTTAGGATAATAGTCTTAAAATGATTCAGCCGGGATAGAGTTATATAAACAACAGCATAATACATCACAAGTTACCTGCTTCTTTTCTTAGTGTTGATTGTAACACCCACAATGACAAAAGTTACAGTTACTTTTTAAACCACATGAACTGCTGCCAGCAAATGTATTTTTTCGTCCAAAATTTCTCTTACGTAATGAAAAGTTTAAGGTTACACATTGAAATTTATTATTAATTTAATTCTTTTATTCTTTTTATTTTTTCTATCTCATTAATTAAAAAAAGTATAGTATATTTTGATGTGACAAAGATTAACCATTTGAGCACTATAGTCAATACTTTGACATATTTGGCTTAACACTTCATAATGACATGGATATTTATATTGTTATTTAAGGGGTTAGGAGTAGTCATAATTTTCAAAAAATTGATTTTTTATTTTTTTGCATTTTCTTAAAGTATAAAACTTTAAAAATATATTCTGAAAATTTGGAGTCGGTTCAACAAATACTTTTCAAGTTATTCGACAATTAACAAAAGGCTCTGTGACGCTCGAGAACGCTTCAAGACTTATTCAGGAATTATAAAAACAGATCCTTACAATAATAAAGCCGTAAGTAAGAAGGAATGTATAGGGCATGGTCAGAAGCGGATGAGGACTCGATTACGTGCATTGAAAATTAAACAAAAAGGTTTTGGTGGTAGAGATCAGAGCTGCTAGAGCGTACCAACTTAATGCTGGAATCTGTCGTAAGTTAACAAGCTGCGCCAGCTGGTGGCAGGGGTGCAAATGAATGCGCGGGTTTGACGTCATATATGCGCAGATGTTTGTTATCTCCGCATCTCTTGCGCATATTTTCTGAATTTTCACTCAATCATGACAGATTAATCAAGTCTACGAGATATATTGCAAAATATTTTCGTTACAGTTTGTATCGATAAAATCATGTACATTTAAAAAAATAGTCACAATATCATTTTAATTTCGGGAGAAAAAGCACTAATTAGTACTCATAAGTACCATATAATGCTACGAAAAATATTGACTTTTACCCTAAAATTAAAATGACAGTGCGACTTTTTTTTAAATACCCAGATTTTTTTTTATTAAAAATATGTTTTTAAAAAAAGTCGCATTGTTATTTTAATTTTAGGGTAAAAGTCAATATTTTTCGTAGCATTATATGGTAATTATGAGTACTAATTAGTACTTTTTCTCCCGAAATTAAAATGATATTGTGACTATTTTTTTAAATATACATGATTTTATAGATACAAACTGTAACAAAAATATTTTGCAATATATCTCGTAGACTTGATTAATCTGTCATGATTGAGAGAATAGCTTTAAATTTGCGATTGAATTTTTAATATGAAGTCTCGAAATAGCTTTGTTTAAAGAAAAAAGAGAGAGAGAGTGTGTAATCTACGATTTTAAGAAAATTATTGTCTAGAACGTTAAATATTTAAACAAATAAATTAACAATATTTCTTTGTTTAACAAAACAACATTTAATACATACATTTAAAATTATTCCGAATATACGTATAATGAAATAGGTTTTTAAATTAAAAGAATGAAATGTTTGCAAGTTAAATAATAAAAGTCGATACGACCAAGAAAACATTGGATTTTTATCGTCTGCAATTGATAATTAAAAATGGAGCTAAAGTTAAATATTTTATTTAGTATTAAATTCTATACATTTCTAAACATTGCTAAACATTATATTATCATAGGAAATACTAAGGTGTATACAATTTTGTATAACTTATCTCATCAAGATTTAGTAAAATGTGACACTACTTCAAAATTCTGCATTTATATAATCTACTTACTAAATTACATGAGTCATCTTTCATTACATTAAAAACATAATTATAATCGAACATATTTTAATCAGCGATATTTGTATCGCATAGTTAAATGATATTTCATCTTAGTATATTTTATGTTGATATTTAGTCGTACTACACTTATTTATTCTATATTTATTTACAACATTTCAAACCTAAAACTTATTCTATGCAATATTTTAAAGTAACATTTTATAGAAACAAAAAAGTTTTGTTGCCATTCACACAAAAGAAACTGCAATCTACTTAATAATCTTCTAGTTATGCACCCCTGCCACTAGATGGCATATGCCTTGACCCCTCCCACCACGCCTTTAATCTTGCGGACACCTCTTCCATAGAAGTTGGAACGCTTGAAATATATGCAGTTTTGGTAGAGATAAATTTACAGGAAAAGCAATAGACAAATTAACTGTGTACGATGACTTATCAATATGTCGACATTGTGATTCTATTGAAGATGTGAAATCTGTTATAATTGCGGTGTTTTATCATCACGGCTCGAGCGATGAAAATTCGAATTACAGTATGTATCCAAAAAGTGAAGATTCTTGGTGTTCTTACCAGCGCGCTGAAGCAAATGGAGAGCTTGCTACTTATACTAAAGGTTATTTACCCATATCTCCTGATGTTTTAGAAGCCAATTTATGAAGATTTGAGTAATGACAATTTACTTTCAAGATGTATGGGTGGATTCAATCAGAATAATAATATGAGCTTCAATCAACTAGTGTGGAAAATATGCCCAAAAACCCTAAATGCAAGTTATACTATCGTACAAATTGCTGCATACATAACTACTGGTACATTCATTGAAGGTATGCATGCGTTATTGATAATAACGAATACACTGGGACTTAATTGTGGTCATAATTCTCATCGGTATGCCGAAAAAACGAATGCAGCACGTGTGAAGGCGACAGATAAGCGCACTAGCGATAACATTCGAAAAGGTAGAATGTGAAAAGGTAAAATCATCAACTTTAGACATAAACTCTTAGGGACCGCAACCAGAATTGAATGACAATCTATCACGAAGATCCAAAATTTGATGTTTTGTTGAATTTTACACCCGTGAACTGAAGATATAAGCATCACGTAAATGGAAAAAGTCATCAATTTTCGGCACCCTCTCTTGGGGGATTTTGCCCAAACCGTAATCGATATCAGTTCACTTAAGAATAGAACTTCATATGAAATTTCATCCTATTTTACGCAGTAGTTACGCAAACAGAGGCACACACTCACGATCAGACATTTTCTCAAAACATATAAATCGTATTCAGGACCGTTTAAAATGTATAAGGGTGACTATCACAAAATGTCGTGTCCATTGAAAACAATTCACAATTGCAATAGGTAAATTTATTTCCTATTGGAAAATAAAAGATTTTCTATGTAAGACTGTTAAATTTTGAAGAGCTTAAATTAAAAAAAAACATTTTATATAATTTTCTGTAAATTTTTGGCATAGGTATGCGACAAGGAAATCAGTTTCATTCTAAAACATTTTTTACATTATTGATTTTTTTCTTTTTTGTCTAATATGTTAATTTTGTTTAAATAAACATGTTTTCTATGTAGTAGCTCAAATTCAATGTAATGTCCAGTTTTATTTGTCAATTTATGGAAACCAGAAAAATGACATAATAAATGTCTACTCAATTTTTACAGTTAATTTGAACACATTATTTGGTACTACTCTGTTATCCCGTCGACCAATTTCGCCAAATTATACAAATCGCTAAAACTAATAGCAAAATTAAACATATTGACATAATTTTTTTAATAATTAAAAAACAAATAATTAGTAGAATATTAATAAAAATATTAATAAAAAGTCGAAATAAAAATCACTTAATGACATTTTAAACACATGAATCGTATTTAATGTCATTGAATGTGACATTCACGATCATCCATTATTAGCATTTAATCTTATAGTTTCGCGATAATTTTTTGGTCGATGGGATAACCTAGTAGTACCCATTATTTTCAAAGAAACATGTAAAAATTTTTGCTGATAGCTATGGTTTTACTACTTCGGACTTAAACTATGTCAAAAATAAGAATTACTTTACAGCGTCATATTTATACCTGATAAAGAATTAAAATGAGCAGGCCAGGAAAATGACATTCATATCTTAATTATGGAAAATTATTTGCAAAACTCAGAATTTGTTATTTTCCTCACATATGTGAGGAATCTTCATTTTGTTTTTAAGATACAAATATTAATTAGATATTTAAAATATATATATATATATTTGTAAGAGAGCAGAAGGTCATTTTTTTTTTTGTACATCACATTGGAACATGTCGGAAAAATGACAATCTGAAATTTTAGCTATTTTAATTTTTTTAATTGTGTTAATAGAATATAATAATAATAATAATAATAATAATAATAATAATAATAATAATAATAATAATAATAATAATAATAATAATAATAATTGCATTATGCAACATTTAATACTGACTGCAACTCTTTCATATTTTGTGATATTCTCCCATAAATCCGTTGAAGATCGAAAATCAAAAGTTTTCACGAACCCAATACCTTTTTTTTTTTTTTGTATAGCCAGAAGAGAGTAAAAAATATATATTTATTAATCCGAATCTCCCTGACGTGTAAATAAAATCAATACAAAACCCCTTAACAGGTTAAAATGTTGTGAAGCAGCCCTTTAAATTATTGCTATTAGAATTTTAAGTATGGAACTTAAAACTAATGATATCAAATTTTAAATGGCGCTGTGCTATTAATTAATGAACATATGTGTATGAATTATTTATTTCATTATTCAATTTTGTTTAATTTATAATTGCATGCGTAAGAATTATGTTAAATCTAAAAGAATGTATAAAAATTTATTCATTGATACTTTATCATTCACATTTCTTATAAATTCAAAACTTGAGGTTTAAAAGATGTGATATCAAAATTTAAGTGAAGCTTTGATGCAACTTTAAACCATTTATTTAAAAATTCTTTTTAAATTGTTTTATGGTATGGCTAAATAATTTATACATCTAACTAAAACTTTTAGTTTCCCAATAAACTGTTAAATATATTACTCTCACTGAACCTATACAATGCATTGAAATGTATGAATAAATTGGTATGAATGTGTGAATAATTTGTCTTTTGGGCCACGCTATCTAAAAACAAAAGTAAAATTTATGTTAATAATTTCTTTGCGGCATATTATCCATTTGCTTACATTTTGCTTAGTTTGGATAAAATGATATAAAGAAATTATTAGCATAAATTTTACTTTTGTGACTTTTGTACTCTCTAAAGTGTAAATAAAAGCTACTTATCGGGCGATTTTTTTTTTTTTTTTTTTTTTTTTTTTTTTTTATCGGTGAGTTAGAACAGAAGCGTATATCCAAAAACTTCTTGCTCTAATTCCCAAAAACTACCGCGGCTTATTCTTTCGCAATGGATGTCATCACCTAGAAGAAACATTTTTCTTTGCCGTGGCTTCTATTTCAGAGTCTAATTTCTGGCCTGAAGCCTGTTTTTCATCAAACAGATAGTTAACTGTCTGCAGATTTGGCTCTGTAATTTTTTTTTATGCATACGGCCTCTTTGTTAATGGTAATTATCGCAAAGTTATTTTAAAGATCTCTGACAAGTGAATGGTCTTGCATAATAGGAATAAATTAGGAACATTTGCTTATTTATACGATAATAAATTAGACATTAACCCGAATTTAGTTTTATTCTTCTTTCCCGTTAAATTTTTTAAAATGTGTTTTGGAACAAAGCATATTAAATTCTAACTAATTATGATTGCGACAATGTATTAAGTTTATTTTCATAACAAAAAATACCTCTTATTTTAATGAAAATGAATTTAATCCATACATAATGTTCAATAATCTCTATATAGTAAAACACAGTGTAACGCATAGCGCGTCAAACCGATTTTCTCCTCCAAAAACTGTTATTGGAATTGATGCTTCTACCGAGACCGGTATGTCTTCAGTGTGCATCGTAAGATTAACAGCAGAAACAGAGATTTGCCAACAAAAGGGGAAAATGACAATTTTTTTTTTCGAAGGGTGTGTGTGTGGGGGGGGGGAGGGGAAATAAAAAAAGTACAATTTCAAAGTGCTATAAAAAATACTAATAATGTAATAATTATTAGCATTATTTCAATAGTTGCAGCAGCCTTTCTTAATTAAGCAGTTTTATTGCATAGATGTTAACATTTTGTTTTATTAAGAGATCTTCATTTTGTTTTGTATATTAGCCGCAAAGCCTGGTTTACCCAGAAGTATTGACAGTGCTAACCGTGTGTTTACTAGAATATGAACTAGCCTAACTTTGTTCATCTAAACGTTTCCATATTATCAATTATTTTTATCAGGGTTTAATTTTTTTTCAAATTTATGTGAAAAACACAATTTTACCCACTGAACAAGGACGGATAATTCCACTAATATATTTTATATTCATTAAAAGTAATGTTGTAGATAAAATAATATACACCGACAAAAATTCTGCAGCAAACTGCGCAGTCTTTCGACCGATTTTATAAGAGAAAAAAATATGATTATTTGACCCTAATTTAAAATGTTATCGTTCGCCATAATAGAAATAAACTTCGGTTATATAACTGCTTTCTATAAAAACGGTATAAAGACTGGACAATTTACTACAAATTTTTAAAAGTGAATATGACCTTTTAAAATTTTCAGTGTATATAATAGAATGCTAAAACTTTGAAGAGGATAGGATTTTATGCATAACAATATTTTGCGGGGCCTGCTTGCCACAGTCAAATAAATACACAAAAAATTTGGTTCAGTTCTATGCATACCTTCATATACTCTTCGATGGTACAAATGCCACATATGGACACACGGGCGGACAAACAGAAATTTTGTATAAACATGTTTTTGAGATTCCTAACCCTTAAAATGTGTAAATCAGTCTAACACCGGAAGTCGAAAAGCATTTCGATAGTATTTTTTTTTTTTTTCTGTTGGAAATAGAAGAAAACAAAAATCTGCAACAAACTGTTCCGTCGACAGTTTTTATTGAAAGTATAATTGCATAATAGTAATTTGACTTTATTCTGGACATAGTGTTTGCAGTTTTATGGTCAGAATAGAGTTAAATTGCTGTTATATAACTGTTTTCTATAAAAATGGTTAAATACTGGACAGTTTGCAACAAATTTTTAATTGTCTATTTGATGACTGCCAGAATACGAAGAAATAATTTTTGCATTAAAAAATCAATCATTACAGCAGTTCTGTTATTATATTTTTAAATATTTTAACCCTTTGCACCCGAGAGAGGCTTTTCATTGATCACTAGTGACCCGCATAAATGGGTGCTCTAAATGCTTTGGGTACCAGAAAAATTAACTAATTTTCTTCGACTTATTTAATGGCCGAATGGTACAATGTAAGTATTTTATGGATCCCTTAGTTTCCCAGCAACTTTACATTCGCTATTACAAGTAGGATTGTGCTTCTCTGCATTAAGAGCCATATAAATGTTCAGATGCGGCTGGTAGCCACAAAAAAGAAAGATTAAGAAAGAATTTTAAAAACAATCAAGTGTGTTATGTTAGTATGGCATTACATATTAAAAAAAGAATAAAGAAAAAAAAAGAAAAATGATCACTAGATTAAAAGAAATTGAAATTTACAGTCGATAAACAAGCGAAAAAAGTTACCGAAGAGAATACCGCAATGTGAAAAAAAAGGCTCTTTACAGACACCATACATTATACTTTTGCAAAGTTTAAAATTCTCAAAAAGAGTTTAGTAGTACAAATGGTCGAATAATATGTGATAAAAGATGGCGAAATAAACCGTAAGCAAAGCATTTGATATCCTGATTTACGAGAGGGAGATCTGACAACACTAGTGTTGAGTGAGAATCAACTCTCGAGTGCAAAGAATTAAAAATACTAGACTGGTTATTTGATAATAGATCTTTGAACGTGAAAAGATGTCTTTTGCATATCAGGAAATGGAACGATTTTTAAATCAAAATAATTTTCTAAAGAAGTTCAAAGCATAATATTATCATAAGATTACATTTAAGATATTTAACATGATATAGCCATCGCAAGGTTTTGTTTGTTGGTAAATTTTGGTTGTAATCTACAAGTTTTTTTTCTTTTTGCTGTTTTTTAAATACCACAAAAAGACAACTATGGAAATGCTTATTATTTTGTTGTCAGCTTTTCTGCAATGAATGAACTTATAACCAAAATCTGACTGCACTAAATTAACTTTTTTAACTTAATAAATTAACTTATTACACTAACTTTTAATAATTTGAACTATTTACCTCCTGGACATTTTAAACCGATTTGTTTTGGTTTAAAAAATTTATATCTAAAAGCAACATAAAACAAATCAGTTTATATCCAAACTCGTTAAAGAAAAGAAAAATCATAATTTTCATTATCATTAAACTTATTTTACCAAATTGTACAAAGGGTTATGAATTTTATTTTCCGCATATAATTCATTCGGATTTAGTCCATATTAACTGGAATTACATTTCTAGAATTATTTTATTTTACACCACACTTTTTCAGAATAGAAAAATTTTCTCTTATTTTATCTGGGAATTTCTGCCATCAGTAAAAGCGAATATGACTCTTCAGAATTACTAGTAGGCAAACAACAAACATGTTTCTGATTTACTGTTATTATAAAGTGAAGCTACACTAATAAGAGTTAAACAAGTTAAAACATATTTTTTTGCGTTCATAAAACATTATAAAATAACATTAAGATTCATATAACTGAAACTGTTTCACATATATAATAAAAAAAAAAAAAAAAAAAAAAATTCGTAAATACCAGTGGTACGCATTGTTGTTTTTTATATTTTAAACTAAAATAATAAAAATATGCCTCATCTTCAGATTTTATTTACACAATAGAATAATGCAATTTGCATTCAACCATCTCAGTCACTCTAATGCTTAAATAAAATTAAGAATAAGTAAAATTTATTTTCATATATATATATATATATATTATTATTATTATTATTATTATTATTATTATTACATTTTAAAACCAAAATTTTAGCTTGTAATAACTTTCATGTAAAAATTTTAAAGTTTTTAAATTAAAAATGTAAAATTTCTTAAGTAACTTTTGAAAACTTATGAATCATAGTTTTTTTTAAATGCTAAATCTTTATATTTTATCTAGAAAAGTTAGTTAGTTTAAAAAATTAAACAAATCTACAAAAAATCAAAAATTGCTCAAAAATTTCTAGAAAGATGGGAAAAAGAAAAAAGAAAGAAAGAAACCATATTGTCTCTATTTATTATATCGAAATTTTGAAGATTGTTATTTTATATAAATTTAGAATACATCTTGTAGTTTTAATGTACAGCTACAATAAAAAATATTCCTTTAATTTCTGTCCTAAAATATAATATATTTTTGCTTTTTTCAAATGTTAATAGAAATAATTTAGAAAGAAGTGAATTACTTCTTATGCATTTTTCCGATAAATCAAAATCAAGATTTAAAAAAGAAGAAATTTAAGAAATTAAATGATACGGAAGTATAATTTTTTCTAAGCATTTTTTTTTTCAAAATTGCTGGTATATGTTTCATTAGATTATATAACTTCGTACATATTTTATTTTTAAGTTATGAAATTAAATTAAAATTCGTTAACTAAATATGAACTTTTTACTTTACTCTTTTCCCCGTAGGGAATAAAGTTTATTTATTTGAAAATGTATTTATTAAATCTGAAAACTTTAAATCAATTTAATTTATTTTTTGAAAACTTGAAATGTATCATTTTAACCAAGGAAGAATTATCACTCCAAAAATATACTTTTTGATAAAAATTAACATTAATATTTGGTTGGTGTCTTTTTTAATGAAAATGTACTGTATATTCCCATTATTATCTATCAGCATTTTTTCTAAATCTGTAAAACTGTTTTACCGTAAAATATTTAAAAGGCCAAGTATGATAACTTCTTGCAACATTTTCATTGTATAATAGATGGCAGCACTATCGAAATTTTTCAATTGGATTGTTTCTTGCTCAGTCTGCCTGTAAATCTATTTTACAGCAAAGTAAATCACTGTGAGGAAAAATGTACATTTAAAAAATATATCTTCTGCTTTTACAATCCCCCTCCATTTCACGCACAGACATATGTATATTATAAACTTATGTTAAAAATTCTTTACTATACAGAGTAATGTATTTTAAAAATATGTTGTTTTGACTGCATTTTTTTAATTTGCGAAACAAAATTTTATGTAAATAGATTCTTAAAACTATTAAAAACTGATTTGTCTTCATTTTGTTATGTTTATATTTAAAAGAAAATGATTAATATATGTGTTGATAATTAAATTTTCATTATTTTAGATTATTTATTAAGTTTTAAAAAATAAAAATAACAATTGACATTTTAGATTCTGTGATTTTTTTTCACGTAATTTCAAAATAATTAAAAAATCAAGTGAATATTGCAAATAAATTAGCAGTTCGATTTAATTTGTTTATTATCGTTAAAATTATTCTTTTTCATGTCAGAAAATTGCATCAAATATTAATAATAATAGCTATATTTATAATATATACGTATTTCTTAGATATAAATATTTGGATATAAATATTTTAGATATAAATATTAAAATATGCAAATAAAACAAGAGTGTTTTTTTCCCTTTTTTTTTTAATTAATAGGAATTTTAACCCTTGTCAAATTTTATCTGGACACATTTTAAACTCTGGGGTTATACTTATTATGTATACGTATTTCATAATTAGTAACATAAGGATTTATTTTCATAATTTTCACGATGTTTTCCATGAGTGATAAATTCAGGGATTGGCTTGGGGAAAGAATCCCCCACCCCCACCAAATTTATGAAAACCCCTTCTTTGGTAAAATATGACTGAATTCAAAACTGCTTTCCATTTTTGTTTCAACTTTAGTTTTCATTACTAAATTAAATTTTCCTTCAAATAGAGTTTTAAATTTACTGAAACGTGATTTTTATTTTCATTCTGATTTTAAAATAAACTGACTACACACACACACACAAGCAATATATATATATATATATATATATATATATACCCGTAAAGCATGCTGACGTCGCTGCAACGTCGTTGTGAAGTCACATTGTGACTTTGTAACCATCGATTGTCGATGTGACGTCACGTGACGTCGATGTGAAGTCACAGTGACTAAAATGTGAAGTCGTTATGGCTGTTTTAGAGCTCTTTTGTCATGTTTCACAAAGTGGTCACAATGTGACAAATTTGTGACAAATGTGTCATTTGTGACTAATTTGACATTAACATTGTGACGAAACTGTGACAAAAGCGACGATATTTAAATTGCCAGAAACATGTTTTTTATAACATGTTTTGAAGGATATTTATAAATTTCTAAAGATTTGTAAGAAAGTCACATCTCAGTCACAATGTGACGTCACTGATTGGTGGCATTTTGGTCATAGATGTGATGTGACGAAAGTGACTCACAGAGACGTCACTGTGACCATGCATGCTATTAGGGTATATATATATATATATACGTTGTTTTTATCTATTTATTTTTTTATTAATGTAGAAAGATTTCTAATGTTTTAGGTCTTAACGATAACCCAAGAAATAATTTATCTTGCTTTTAACAATATAATACAGTAAAACCAATAATTTAAAAACACGTTTAAATCCTTTTTCATTTAAAATCTTGAATAGTACTTTAATTTGAAAGCTAGTTTGTCTATATTAAATTACTGTGGTCCCCAAAATTTATCTCAATCTATAATTTATTGTAGGAAACCCTTGGATACATTTCAAAAATTGTTTTTTTCTTTAAAGTTTAAAATTTTCTGTCGTATCATCTCTTTTGTGGATTTGCATATTTTTAACAGCATTTTTAGAAGATCAAATATGTTCAAATGAGAATTACATCGAAATGGTTATACAAGTACAAAAAATTGCGAAAAGTGTTACCAACTTAGTCCGAAATATATTTCTTTCTTAATAAATTTAACCCCTGAAACCCATTCATTTTGCCCTGGTGCATCTTTTGCCTTAAAAAAAATCCTTTTAAGCCCTTGAGAATAATCAATTGAATTTTTACAGCTGATTTAGTTTTTCTGACTTTTTTTGATTACAATTTGACTGCAAACATATAGGATCCGGCTTCTTTAATTTTTACATTTTAGCAAGCAATCGAACTGTGAGTAAGAATTGCAATGCTTTATCCTAATTTTATTCATGCTGAATGCATGTTTAAGCAGCGCTTCTTGAATTATGAAAACTATTAACACTATTATACAATGTTATGTTGGGAAAATTTAATATCTTATCTTCTTAATTCTTTTATCTAATTGTTAAATATTTTTCCGAAGAAAGCATGATATAGTGCTCGCGTTTTGAAATTTGGTTTAACTCCTGGAATGCAATTCTATTAAAATCTTCCTATACAGTTTCGTTTTTTTAATAAATACAGAAAAATTAATGCAATATATAACAATTGTTGTTACATGTAATCCAGTTTTCAAAAATAAATCTAGTGATTCTATGACACTTTTCTAGAATATAACCCAGAATATTTTTTTTTCAAATTCCAGATACTATGAAAATTAAATCAATAAATATGTTGTTGTTTGCCATAGAAATTGCCAATAAACCAAACTTTAAGGCATTTTTCTCAAAACGTTTTTTCTCCCCTGACCATTGACCAATTAATTTTATTACAAATGTTCAGAATTGAATAATATATGAAACTATTTAGAAATTTTATAGAAAAATATTTTTTTAATTTTTACAAGCATTTTAAGGTTATTTTAATGTGGCCAAATTTGTACTCTTCCATTTAAAAAAATATTTAAATGTTGAAAAAAATCCTACGCTGCATCATAGCCAATTCGCGAAAGGAAAATTTCATTTTTTCCTGGGCGGGGGAGTAATTTTGATGTTGAAGAATCGGTCGGTGTTTGCAGTGAACAGCCACTTTATTTTCATAATATCATTGCTTGCATGGATACCAAAGAGGAAGTATGAATAATACACATTTTTTTATTTTTAATTTGATGAAAATGTTAGGAAACGCTCTCCAAATATAACTTAACTAGCCGGGGTCGCCCGCTACGCTGGTCCTCTCTTCTAGACGAACATTTAATTTTTTACAGTAAGTTTTATTATAGAACGACACAACTATATGTAATTTACAGAAACTATTCCTGAAAATTCATCTAACTAACAATATAAATCTCATCAGAATCTGTCCATTAATAGTTTTTATAAAGACTAATTTTTCATAATCGTTTTCAGGTGATTATAGAAATTTTCTCCAACATAACTGACTAACATTATAACTGAGCATTGTAGAGCAATAAGAATTATATTAAAAACACCTCTGAGAAATTATCTGACCTGCAATGCAAGTTTCATCAAAATGCGGTTAGTAGAACTTTTAAAAATGAATAATATTCCACAAACAGGTTCTCCTGATTTTAAAACTTTCTCCATAATTCGGTACATAAGTAACATAAAACGATGCGAAACATGTTAAATGTAGCCCCCCCCCCCCAAAAAAAAAAAAAAAAAAAAAAAAAACTGGCATTGCAAATTTTATAGATATAACATCATAATAACATTGATCATCAAAATTTATAAAACTGGATGTTATTTTTCTTTATTTTTGCTGAATAAATATCGTAATTACACACAATGACGCAATTGTAAAGAGTTTTAAATGCACGAATATTGGTTACAAAATGTTACGATCATGGTTACAACAACTGTATTTAATTTTATACCAAAGCAATCTCGGTAAACTGAACTAATTGGATTTGTGTTTCGATCACAGAATTTTCCTTATCTTAATTTTTAAATTATTTAAGTAAAAGACATTTTATAGTCTCAGCGCTAATTTCAAACTATATACCAGTTGTTTTATTGTGTAATCCGTGCCGCTGCTATGATTGAAAATATATGTGTACTGCAATCTAAAAGTTTGGTACGGTTGCATTACATCACTCTATTGTCACCAAGCATAAAAGTTGGCGCCAAGTGAAATATTTCAAAAAATTAACATTTTTAGTGCGAGAGTAATGATTTTAAAAATACTGCACTCCAAAATTACAGAGTTTCGAGTACTATTTTATTAAGCAAAGGATATATCAAAAATAACAGAACAAACAAATATTTACATTAAAATATTTTTTCAAAAGCTCCATTTAAACGGCATACTTGAAAACGTAATTGCTTCTTAATAGCAATAAATTGCAGTAGAGATTTTCATTTTTGAACCAGGGAAAAATTTAAGTTATGGCTCAATAAAAAACATTGTTTTGATTAATATAGTAAATTTAACAGTTTTGTATGCTTACGGTTAAATAACAATTAAAGAGAAAAAAGCGGGTTCATTAAATAGCAAGTTATACAATGTTTGCAATAAAAACTATTTGCATGTTTGAATTGAATTAAATAGCGAATTAATACACATTTTGGCATGATGTTTATTTAACGAAAAAATAGCAAAATTTATCAAAAAAAAAAAAAAAGAAAAAACTTCTATTTTAAATTAAGCCAATTTTGTGCAGACTGGTTATAGAATAAGTCGGATCAATTTAACCCTTCTTTTTTAAAGTTCATTCTATGCCAAACAAAGCCAATTAATTTACGCCAATTGTCGGTTGAATCGATTATTTAATTTTTTTAAAAAATAGCGTCATTTATATATTATTTAATTTTAATTTCAGGTAAATGTTTCGTTATTTCGGAGCAAAATATATTTTTTTATGCAAAGAGTTAATTAATAATGAGATCATGTAATATCTAATTATAAATTAAAGAATATGTGAATTTTTTAGGATAACCATTATTTATAGCATCATATACAAGCTTTTTAATATTAGTATTAATTAAATGAGAAGAACATAAACATTTTATTCTATATAAATGGTTAAGTATTATATTACGATGTACAGAATTAGGAAGACAGGATTTAAAATTTGTAAAGGTATTAACTTTAAAATTAAATTCTTTCCTTTTGTCATAAATATCAGTTATAAATTTGTTCTGTTTTAATATAATTTTAATATCTAAGAAGTTAATGGTATTATTAAAAAGCAGGTTTTTTGAAATTTTTAGATTGGATGGATAATCAACAGGGAATTGAGATATACTGGTATTATCAGTATCAATTAAAATTACATCATCTATATATCGATATAAATGTATTTTATTATTTAAATAATGACGTTCATAATGATATAAGCATATGTTTGATAATATACTAGATGTACTACCACCTTGTGGTATACCAGCTTTTTGAATATATATAATGTTATCTTGCATGATAAAATTATTATAGATAATGAAATTAGTTAAGGTATGAAAATAATCAGAATCGATGTTCGTTGATATATCCAACTCATGTTGATATTTTTTAAAAAGCTCATTTATGATATTATGTAAATTTGATAAATCGATATTATTAAATAGATCTTTGAAGTCATATGTAGTGATATTTTTTATACATTTAAGATTTTTCAAATAGTGACCAGTTCATAACTATTCTTTATACAATGTGTATTATCACTAGTTTTTGTAATTTTATAGATTTGATTAAGAATTGCTAATAGAAGTTTGTTAGCAGCATTATTATAAGTATTGCAACCAATTGTAACTGTTCTGAATTTAACAGGATTCTTATGACTTTTGGGAATAAGGACTAGATAAGGATTTTTAGAGTTAGTAGAGTTAATGTCTAATAATTTATAGAATCCTTTAATTTTACGATTATTTGCAATTAAGTTATCATTAATTTTTTGGAATGTGTTATTAGAAGATATACTAGATTTAAGCAGTTGATGATAGTAAGATTTACATATAATTGCATAATTACTTGGAGATTTGTCAACATACATTATTACAAAGTTTTGTTGCAATTTATTGATTTGCTTGAACAGATGCTGTGTATTTACATAATCTAGGTGTGAAATATTATATTTTAAAGACTTAGTTAATTTATCAATGACTAATATTTTCCATTGATTGAAATATTCAATGGGTTTATTATAATAAATTGCAATTTTATAAATAAATATATCTATATCATAGGTAAATTGTTTTATGATAGATTTAAAGTTTAATTTGGATGGAATTCTATACTTGGTTCCATAACCCATTATTTTTCTAAGTGTTAAATCATCTACTAACAAGAGGAGTTAGCAATATTGGAATAATAACAATAATTTAAAATTTTGTTCCAATAAACACTTACTTTTAAATTTTTGGAAATGTTGAAACAAGTTTTACTCACCACTCAACTTCTTGTTTTCTCTGGTGAGGACAGCGATCTGGTCCCTGAGTTTCTCGATCTCATGGTTGGCCTTCTGCAAATCAGAAATCTTGATCTTAAGGTCGCGCTGTGAAGTCTCGTAGAGGGCTGTGTACTCCTCGACACGGCTCTTCAATTCCACGTTCACTTTCTCGATCTGGACAACACGTTTCTCCAAAACTTGGACGTGGCTAGTAGCCTAGAAGAAGTTTTTCAAATCAAAATTAGACAACTGAATTTCAAAGTAAATGTTTGCACTGCGTTAAAATATAGGGGAGACCAGGGCACGTTGGCCCAGTTTTTTTATGTTATTTTTTTCGATACCTTAATTTTGTTTATTTTCAAATGTAGTATTTTTTTTAAATACCTAGTACATTTAACTACTGAGGAAAACGCTTATTTTTAGTTAATATGAAATTTTAAGAACTTTATGATTTTAGTTAGGATGTGAAGTCATGTGGGCCAACCTAACCCGTGCACGGAGTAGGTTGGCCCATTGAGTGGGGCATGTTGGCCTGCAATGCTCTTTGATGTATGAGGGCTTATCTCTGAAAACTTACTACTATTTCCAATTGTGAGAATAGAATAAAATTGAGTGGACCGATGCAATACGTTGTACTGTAAAATTCGTGGAAGATATGGAAGATGTTAAGTGGATCAATGAAGATGAAGTTGATCAAGGTTACATCCGAAAAGAAAGCGATGAAGATAATCGAGTAAAACTGGAAACCAATATCATAACAGATATGAAAAAATAGCTTGAGAAGCCGTGCCCAGTATCGGTATAGATATGGGCATGTTCAAATTTAAATTTTGCAAATGTCTAAGTTCTTCTAAAATTGTGATTGAAGAAAATTTCTTAAATAGAATTGTAAGAAAACCAAACAAGTATCTTTTTTATTGTTATTTTAAGTCGAGCAGCTTTTTTTTTAATTTGAATTAAGTTCTAATTTTTTTATTTAAATTATTATTGTCAAAAAATGGGGGGGGGGGTTGTAATTTGCTTACTTAATTATTAAGGGGTTCGCGATTTGCTTATTTTTGAACATGGGGGAAGGTGGGTCAAAAATTGCCAAAAACATGCTTACATAATATTTGAACAGCTCCTTTTAAGGTATACAAAAATATTGACACTGAATAACTGATCATCAATAAGACAATGATGCAACACTTAACAAAATAAAAATTATATGTAAGACTACAGAAATAAGCACATTCAAAAGTAGGCCTAGAGACTCAAAAAGTTTGGCCTTGTAGCCTGGTCTTTTTTTAACGTATTTATAAGTGACATAATATTTTATTTTTATATTTTATTATTTAAATAGTATCTATTTATATTGTATCAACCACCCGCCATTAACTATAGACTGCCCGTAGCTAATTGCATGTAATAATACTATAAATTCTTTTCCGAAAAGATAAAGTAAAATACCTAGTAGGCCTAATATTGGGATGGTATACGATCGAATTGGTGATCTGTAGTTTATATGATAGCGTCAACGGTTATAACTGTTGTATTGTTTCTTCAAGTAAGGCTTATGGCACCTTCATACCAGAATAGTTGTAATTTTCAGTAGGCCTACTTGCTAATTAGTTTACAAACCGCTTAAAAAAATTGTGCTAACAACATAAGAATAATTATTTTCCAATAAAACTCCGGGGTGCGTTGACCCACCGGGCCCCAACGTAAGTGGGCCAACTTGTCCCCTCGCCTTGTTTGAAATACTTTTGCTATTCCACACATATCTTAATAACATTTAATATTTATTGTTACATCAAAAGAATCGTTATAAATTGGACTTTCAAAGTATTACTCATCTTTGTTCTTGTGAAGTATCTTTTAAGAGCATTAAAATTTTCTGCACACTAACGAAAATTTGCTTCGAGATCGACGAAAGGAAAAAATCAACTTTGTTCTTAGTTTGCTTTAGTTAAGAGAACTGAAACTCGTGGAAGGGTATGAGAACAGGTTTTCTAACATGTTTCTGGACTTGTGGTGGCATCTGGTGACTGATTTGAGAATTAAAGCAAATTGCCCAATCTACCCCTATGGCCAACGTGCCCCGGTCTCCCCTACACATTTCATAAATATTTTGAATTAAATTTAAATAATAAGAGATTACTATAGAATAAAATAAAAATCTGTAATTTTAAAGCTGTAAAGTTACGGAAATCTGTATGATTACTTAAATTTTATCTGTACACTGTACGAAAAAAATGTAAATCTACAAAACCAATTTTTGTAAAGCTACAGAAATCTGTAGCTTCACAAAAGTATCTATTAAAATTACAGTAACCTTACTAAAATTTTATCTATATCCCGGGTTGCAGTTCCATAAAATGTTTTAGGCATCCCAGTTCCCTAACCAATTTTTAATAGCCTTACAGATTTTTTAATTCATAGTGAAAATGTGCATCTGGTACATGAATTTTTGCTGTTGCAGTTATAGAAAAAATTCTAGAACTATTTTAGTATTTTTTTTTTTTTTTTTTTTTTTTTTTTTTTTTTTTTAACATAAATTTGGAACAGAAATTGGTAGTTGTTTTTATCATTGGATTACATTAACATATACACTGGATATCATTAACAAAAATAAATAATTTAAAGAAATTATAAAAGAAAATAATTTGTTAATATCTTAACCTATTAGCCACCACAACGATGAAGTTGAGTTTTTCAACTTTTTGCTGAACGACGTTCCCTCCCCCCAAATTCTGAAAGACTGATAATAAAATTTTCTGCCTTTAAGTAAGGCTAATTTTTTTTATTGAAAAATTGTAGTGGGCAGGTAAATGAATTGAATTTGCACGCTTATTTTTTTTTAACTATTTCTTGAAAGCAATACCATCCAATAATAAGTTAAATATTAAATAACTTATTATTAGAAAATTATGATAACTAAGTGTCTGTAACAAACTGTCAAACGAACAGGTTGTCGTAGAAATAGGTATCAAAATTCAACACTTGTTGATCTTGATTTAAAATTCACTTATTCAAATTCTCTATTGAGAATTGCCTTTTTATGATGGTAAATGTAAATATGACACAAATGATCATATTTCAAAAACTTTTGCGGAAAAATGTAATACATTTCATATCTATTTTAAAATGATAATAACAAATAAAGAAAAACGTGGGAAATTTTTCTGTACATTGTAAAAAAAAAAAAAAAAAAAAAAAAAAAAAAAAAAAAAAATCTGTAAAGTTAATAAACATTTTCTAGGGAAATGGGATTCCAAGAACTTTTTATATAACGGCAACAACAAAAATTCAAGGAACAGAATCGGTTACGTTAATTTTTGCTTGTACCGTTACATAAAATCCCAGTTTCCTAGGAAAAATTTAGTAACTTTGCAGGTTTTTTATTTATTTATTTTTATTTATTTATTATACAGTGTAGAAGAAGGGTGTCATTAAATAAAAAAGGTTTAAATCTTTTTCTTATTTTTCTTATAAAAGTTTATACTTTTACAGTAAAACATTTTGAGAAAAATTACAAATATCACTATGCTGAAAATGTTGTTATTTTATTTAACTCTTTATCAACCGAATTATGATTTCATGAAAATTTTACACTATAAAGCATTTTACGTAAATTATTTAAACTAAATTAAAAGATTTACATAATCATTTAATAAATTTTTGAAGGATTTTAGAAGGATAGGAGGATTTAGAAGGATTAATTAAGTTTGAATTTACAGGGATTTTGTGCAATATTTATAACCCCACTCAAATCTTTTATTTTAAATTGTTTTTATAGTACTTTGTAGATTTATAAAATGTACAAAGATGTACATATGATGATCTTACAATATAAATATAGAAATATTTCCGAATTGAAAAATCCCCATTCCCCTCCCTCAGCGAAAACAAAGCGTAAAAGATACAAAGGCAAAATTAGAAATATTTTTGGTTTGTGTAACCAATAATGCTTTTGGAACAAAATAAAGTAGTGTATCTGTAACTGATTCTAAACAGTATTAATACTAAATGGTGTATTAAAAGAATTTTATAATAAGTAATTTTAATGGTACTTTTAAGTATCGTCGGTAGATAAAGAATTAATCTGTATAATAATAATAAAAAAGAAGTTTTTATAACGAGACAAATCAAAAGAAAATTGATTTACAAATAAGCAGAAAAATAGAAGAGACTTCAATGCATATGAATAAAAGATTAACATTTAATCGTAAAACATAGTGAAACATTTCTGTATACGGTTGATCTTAAAAGTATTTTACTTATGTTTGATATAATCAATGACATATTGATCAACATATTGAAACAATATGTAAAATGAATTAAATACTCTATAAATGTTACCAGTTTTATTTTTTATCTAAAAAAAAGACTATGTAATTATTTTTAAATATCTGAATAATAATATATGCATTTAAGAAAGAAAGTGACTTTACAAATGTGTTAGAAGAGTACAAAAATTGGATAATACCTTAGAAGATGCATCCTTTTACAAGATTCTTTTGATCAATATAACGTTATCAGTCAAGAGAAATAAAAATGAAGACTTTAGTACAATTGTCATAGCTTAATATATCGTTGTTTGTTTTCTTATTACCTTGTCATAATAATTCTCATTCAGGTATATGTGATCTAATTGCTCTATTTGGTGATCGCATCATAACCATTATTCTGATCGCAAGGTATAATAAATTTTATAAAAATGCGTTTCGCACATTAGTTTAATAAAGTTTCAATGATTATTTCCTCGAAAACTTCTTGTTTTCGTAAATCCGATTTCCATACACTGTAAAAAAAAAAAAAAAAAAAAAAAAAAAAAAAAAAAATCTGTAAAGGTATTAAACATTTTCTAGGAAACTGGGATTCCAAGAACTTTTCATGTAACGATAACAGCGAAAATCCATGTAAACGATTCTGAAACTTGAATTTTTGCTGTTACGGTTACAGGAAAAGTTCTAGGAATCCCAGTTTCCGAGAAAAAGTTTAGTACCTTTACAGAAATTTTTTTACAGTGTAGGGATATAAAATATAGGTAATGCCCATAAATAGCTCGCTCCGATTATGGCCTATACTTAAAAAAAATCTGTAATCCTACAGATATAAAGTTGCCGTAATCTGTATGCCGAAATCTGTACACTGTACAAGTAAAAATGTAAATCTAAAAAACTAATTTTTGTAAAGCTACAGAAATCTGTAACTTTACAAACAAAAGCTACTAAAATTACAGTTTTCTTATTAAGATTTTATCTGTAACCTGGGTTGCAGTTAAATTAAAAAAAAATTTAGGAATCCCAGTTTACAAAAAAATTCTTAGTAACCTTACAGATTTTCAGATTTTATGTGTAAATCTGTATTTGTTATATGAATTTTTGCTATTGCCGTTACATAAAAATTATAGGAATCCCAGTTTCCTAGAAGACTTTTTGCTATTGCCGTTACATAAAAATTCTATGAATCCCAGTTTCCTAGAAGACTTTTAGTAACTTTACAGATTTTTTTTTTTACATTGTACATCTTACACAATCTTTTTCTGTCGCAACAATAGATTTATCTGGATGCTTTAATCTATGAAATAGACCGGTAATGTTTAATTTTAATATATGGGTATACCTGAACCGGCGATGGTTTTGAAAGCCTAGGTGTGCAACCTTATGTTGATTTGTTTCTAAATAGATCCGTAAAAGCAAGGGATCTGTAATAACTATAACCAGCAGTAGTACAGTAGGTAATCCAACCTATTTGTGATTTCTCATTACGATAGGATCATGGTACATGGTATGTGTAAAAAAAATCGATACTTCTTTGTTATGATATTTGTGTATAGCTGTTTTTATTTCACCCATTTTCAGTTTGGTAAGGTTTAGTAGACTTTTGGTTACCAATGTTATATCAGCACGTGATGCCGTTTTACGTGTCGCACGTAATTCAACTAACAGTAGTAGATGGTCCTTTTCAGTAAGTAGTTTTTAATGATATTTTGGTTTCTGTCGGATCATGGAGTTAAATGCACCTACCTTCTCCAGGTCCATGACAAGGACTTCGACTTCACTCTGGAGCCTGGATTTGGCCTTCTCGAGAGCACTGCACTTGTTAAGAAGGGCTTCAAGCTGCTCCTCGTATTCCTGGGTCTTCTGGGCCATCCTTCGTCTAAAAAAGTCAAAGATATCAAAATAATCAATTAAATCAATAATAGCTTTTAAAACGTTTTACAACACAATTATTAATATACATTACTTTACATTTTTAAATGCATATGCATCAATCCATATTTTTTATTATAATATGCGAGAGTTCATTTCAGTATTAATTTAATTATTTTAAAAATCAGCAAATTTTGTGAATTCACTGATAAGTGCTTCCATCAAGACTTTTTTTTTTTATCTAGATGAAGTTCCATTATTGGTCTGATAACATTTTTTAAAAAATAATCTCAGATATGAATGAATTCTAAGCTAATATAATTTTCTTTATCAGACTGAATGAATTTTGACATTAAAGGATAGCAGTAATATTAAATTAAAAAGAATTTTTCCAATTGTACAAGAAGAAATTTATCTTGCATAAAAGCTACTTTTTAACGCTCCATTTCTTGTCGCGGAGTATGTCTCAATTTATTGTATGCTATCAAGTAAGTCGTCCACAAGCTAATATTAAAAGCATTACTCGTTTCTTAATTGTAAATTTTCCAATGGTCTTGTTATACTGTCTTATTAATTTAAAATTTTTGATCCAAAAATTTAAAAATGAGTTATTTTATTTTAAATACTTTTTTGACAGAGATATTTGTCTCAATATATAATTGGGAAAGTTATGTATTGTAATAGGCTGTTTCTTTATTCTGTGATAGCTTTATTTGGAGATTTAAAAAGCCAATGTCAGGATAATTTTTGTTGATAAAGTAAAAAAATTTCATGATGGCTAAATATAATGTGGACTAAATATAATTTTATTGTGACTTCAAGTGAACGTTTTTAACTCGTTATTTCAATCTTAATTTCATAATACATGTATATATTTTTTTTCATTTCAGTGAAGATAATTAGTGATTTGAAAAAAGCCGACATTTTTTAACTACTTTCTTCATTTCCAACCCAATATAAAATGACTATACATGAGAAAGCACTATAATCTTTGCTACCAATTTTTTAAACATTCATTAAAATATTCAACTAAATATTTCGATTGACTTGCGAAAATTCAGCACCAGCTCGTAATTATCCATCTTTCTTTTATATTCAGAAATATTGGAGTACAGAATCACTAAGAAAATTCCAAATTCAGTAGTTTTTCAAAATTGACAGAAACGTTGTTACCAGGCGCGGAACGAGGAAAAGAGGGCCTGGGGGGGGGGGCGATCGTTACTTCCAATATAGAATTTAAAAAAATCTTCTCTTCCTTATTTCTTCATGACAATTTTTAATGAAATGGGGAAAGAGAAAATCACTAATAAAAAGAACGAGGCTCATTAGACCAGGAGGTGGCCACACAGATAGTCACCTCATCGAGTGCATAAGTGAAAATCTAGGATTAGTTAAATCTCGATTTGCATGTTAAAACGCAAATCGGTTTGTCAAGTCATATCTTGGTGGAAAACACCTAAAAACCTGATTTTAATGGTTGGCTCGTAAGTCTACCATTGTGCTTTCCTGCATGTTAAAGCAGTGGCGTAGCTAAGGGGGGGCGTCTGCCCCGGGCGCCGAGGCCTAGGGGCGCCAAATTGAGAGAAATTGTTATATATCTATATTGGGGTGGGGGAGCAAAATTTCTTGCTGGCCTCGGGCGCCAAAAAACATAGCTACGCTACTGTGTTAAAGTATGAAAATATAGAAGATTGGGATCCGGAAATCATAATGGTAACCCTATGAACAAACCTATGAGTAAACCGCTAAAATTAGGTTTTTGGGTGTTTTCCTCCAAGATATGACTTGACAGACCAATTTGCGTTTTAATATAGAAATTAAGATTTGACTAATCCTAGATTTTTCATCCATGAGCTCGATAAGATGATTGTCTGTGCTGCCGTCTACCGGCCTATATGGGATATATATTTTAAAAGTAGGAATGGTCACTGATAGACCCATATATCCACAACAACCCTCCTAAACAATTATTTCTACCCAAATTTTAATTACTTTTATCGCTCTTCAAAAATCCACTTAGTTGATAATGTTAATATATGGGTCACACAGACGAAGTCAGAGTTAGTTTAAAATCCCTAACTACCTAAATTTTTCTTTTGTTACATTTTTGGTTTTAAGTGATTCTCAAAAAATGCATTTTCCCCACTCAGAAGCATGGATTTATCTGGCCTATTCACAGAATGAATGTATCTGAATTTCCATTTTTACACGCAAATGCATAAAATTACCAAACGTGACTATTCAATGGGTTTGAAATCGAACTGATGTTTTTCATTTTTCGATAAGTTCCGATCGTGCATATTAACTAAAAAATTAATTAGACGATTATTCTCTTATAACTACCTTTCTTGGGCTCTCGCGTCTGGAAATTATATATATAATCAAAATGGAAAACGCTATTTCATTGCACAGTTTCCGAATAAGAGAATTATTTCATGCATCTAAAAGAGTAAAATTACGTAAATGTGAAAGCAGACTTATTTAAGTTTGAGAACAAAATTAATTTTATACTTTTGCCCAGTTATATCACTTGTTCTGGAAAATTTTCACTTAGGACAAGGTTGATACATTTTTTAACAAATTTTAAGTATTTCGGAGAAAATAGTACAGTAAAACCAATTAAAATCGAATCTGTTTATAAAAAATCCTACCTTAAAACTAAGAATTTTATGGCTCCTGTGAAATGAATACAGTTCAGTTATATTTGCTAAGATTGAATATAAAACGGAATTTTTCCTTCGTCTCTACCAATTTTTTTTTTTTTTTTAACAAGGTTTTTTGTGTTAGTGCTTGTATCACTTCTTTTTTGACACTTAAAAAAGTAAAATTAGTTGTATATTTAAAAAAAATATCGAAAAGAAAGAAATTTCTTTCAAGAACAGCATTAAGAAAAAAGAAGGTAAAGATTTTAATTTTCAAACGAGAAATCTGAAAAATAGGGAAGCTTTCTAAGTCCATAGATTTAACATTAGAGAGGTTTAATTTGTGGTTAGACTGATAAGAAATCTTAACCCTTCATCTACTAGACAGATCCAATTTATTCAAAAGAAAAAAGGAATTAGATCAAGTGCAGTAAAATCTAGTTAAACGTGATAAAATTAAGGAATTGATTTGTAAAATTTTACTATGTTTTGGTTCTAAATTTGTAAAAATCTAGAATCATTTAAAAAATATATCGAATAAAAAGCAGTAAATTTCAACTGTGGTTGGATGCATTACTAAAATTTTTTACACTGTGGCCTTTTTTTATTTTATTTTTAGTCCGTGGTAGTTAAAGGGTTAATTTTGACATTTTTGCCTTCAGGTAACAATTGTGTATGTAACATCAATAACACATTTTTTTTTTCTTTTTTAAGGCCTGGCAATTGAATTTTCTTTTTTCATATTAATATATAATGCATTGTGTTAAAATAAAATTGTTAGAATAACCAAGTAAATAATAGCAAAAAATTTATAATTGTCTGAGAATCAACTCTTTGGGATTGTGCTTTGTATTCTGAGAACTATGTTTTGTTGTCTCACCTGAGTTCCTCGACCTCATCAGCGTGAGCCAAGCATTCGGTCTCGTATTTTGTCTTGTAAGTGGCGCACTCTCCGTTCACTTTCACCAACTGCCTCTCCAAGTCCATGCGAACCTCGGACTCTTCGTCGAGCTGGGTCTTGTAAGATTCTACCTCCATCTCCAAAGTGTGCACAGTTTGCTCCAATGCAGATCGGCGCTGAAACGTTTTAAGAATGTCAGTTTACACATATATAGTTTCAAGACACATATATATTCAAGACACACTATATGGCCAAAGGTAACTTGCTATTTTAGACGTTTTGTTAAATATCAAGAAAAATAAATGAGGAATTATTCTGAAGCTCCAAGTGCTTAAACAGAATAGTACAGGTCATGTATTTCCGTGGAGATTTTTTTCTCGAAATTCCACAGAGGACAGTCAACAAATTGAAAAAGAACGAAGATTTTTTGCACAACCCTGTGAAAACTATTGTACCGAAATCTTCCAAACTGCAGATTATGATTAAGTGGCTTAACTGTGTTCTTTTTTATGAGAATATCATGTATGCTCGTAGAGAAATTAAGATTTTTATAAAAATAGTACCAATTTTTTCCACGTTTTTTGCTTATAATTTGCTGAATTTTCAATATAAATTATTTTTCTTTTCAGAAAACATGACAAATAATATTGTACGTAATACCCTGTAACCAGAATTAAGGAATAATAAAAATTCTAGGAAAAGTAAGCAGATTTACTAAATAATGTTTCACTGTGCATGCATAACCGCAATCAAAGTGTAATTTAAATAATGTGTTATCGCGAAATGTATAGAGCAACTTTTGTAAAACTCTCAAAAACATAGCTTGAAAATTCTGAAAATGTTCGTTTATAGAATAAGCTCAAAATCCGTTATTTCCAAAATACACTGTAAAAAAAAATCTGCAAAAGTACTACACATTTTCTAGGAAACTGGGATGCCTAGAACTTTTCCTGTAACGGTAACAGCAAAAATTCAAGTTTCAGAATCGGTTACATGAATTTTTCCTGTTATTGTTACATGAAAAGTTCTTGGAATCCCAGTTTCCTAAAAAATTTATAGTACCTTTGCAGATTTTTTTTTACAGTGTAAAGCTAAAAGATGAGGGCTTGTATTTGTATCCAAATATAGTAGTCCGTGCAATATTATGTATGCTATATTGACACTAATCAATGGATATATGGATACAGCCCCTCATCTTTTTGCATCATTTTGGGAATAACGGATTTTGAGCTTATTCTATCGACGAATATATTTAGAATTTTAAAGCTATGTTTTTGAGACTTTTACAAAAGTTGCTCTCTACATTTAGCTAACACATTATGCAAATTATATTTTGTTGCGTTGACGCATGCGCAATGAAACATTATTTAGTAAACTTGCTCACTTTTACTACAATTTTTATTATATTTAAATTTTTATTGCAGGGTATAATGTACAATATTATTTGTCATATTTTTGGAGGAGAAAATTTTTTATATTAAGAACTCTGCAAATTATAAGCAAAAACTTGAAAAAAATTGGGACTGTTTTTATAAAAACTTTAATTTTTCTAAGAGTATGCATGTTATCCTCATAAAAATGAATACAGTTTATTACAATAAGTTACGCAATCATAATCTGCAGTTTGGACGCTCTTTCATAGTTTTCACAGGGTAATGCAAAAAATCTTTGATCTTTTAAAATTTGTTGACGGTCCCCTGTGGAATTTCGAGAAAAAATCTTGCCAAAATATATAGCCTGTACTTTTCTGTTTACAAACCTGGATTTTCAGAATAATTCATCATGTATTTTTCTAGATATTTAACAAATAAGGAAACAGCCATTAACAGCAGCTCATTCAGCCTTAACGCCTTCTCCGTAAAACGGAAATGAATTAATACCCGTTTACAGGACGATCGCTACTGTTTTTTTTTTTTTTTTTTTTTTTTTTTTTTTTAATTATAATTCAATCTTTTGTATTTTTTTAAAGCCGATCAAATTAGCACATTTTTAAAAGGCAGGACGGGGGTTGGCGAGCACAGCTCGTAGAGGGCTGAGCCGCCAAGATTTTAAAAGAAATCTGTTCATCTGAAGATGTGTCCGCACTAGCTTTTTTTTAATTCCAATTTTATATTTCAAATTTAGTTTTAAAAGTTTTTATGATATTTCTGAAATAGTGACAATGGGATGAGCTGTTTATGACTTCCAGTTAAATACACGAGGGATAATTGTCAATTGGATTACTTTCATTGCTGCAGATAAATAATCAGATATATTTATATTATTTATCTCTCATTATTACATCTTTTATGATGAAATTTTCTCTTTACAATTGAAAATAAATTGAGAAAAATGTAAACAGAAAATGACATCATGCTTTAAAAAGCAAGCATATGCCTTTATAGAGCTGTTACATTTTAATCTTTTTACATTCCGCCGAATTTGTTCTGAAACTAAATATTTTACCACGTACGTGTATAAAATATACGAATTTCTATAATTTTTACTTATTGGTACTGAGATTAGAATCAAGAGGTGCGAACGTTCACCTGCAAGTAATAGCGGTTATAGTGCGATTTCAAATTTTGAAATGTATTTATTAATAACCTATTACGCGCTAAAAGTTTTTGTAAATGGTGATTATGGGTATTAGAGGAGTGTATGTTAATTTTGAGACTGTGAAAATGATACTAGGTTTAAATTTCACACGGGGGAAAATTATATGATTGCGTCCAAGTGATAAAATATTAAAGTGGAATATATTTTTCTGATTTTCGATTTCGTAATACCAAGCATAAGAGCTTCAATTGATAACGTCATCATAATTACTGATCTTGATTACATGCCACTGATCATTTATACGAATAGAGTTAGTTTTTTTTTTTTAATAATTTGAACAATTGAAGTTTATGGAGATAGTATTTTGATAACTTTTGGTTAAAAAGATACTTGTTTTAAGATTTATATTAATCAATGTAAGATAGTTTTTTTTTTTTTTTTTGCCATTAATTATGTAGGTTTATTATAAATAAATTTAAACGTCAATATTCGGCGTGTTTAAGCTCGTAAATAATTAAATAGCTGCCTTACCCTTTCCTCATCTTCGTACTTCCTCCTGTAGTCCTCCAGCTGGGATGCGAGTTGGAGTTTGGTGTGGTTGGCGTTGTCCAAGGTTACTTTGTACTCCTGCACCTCCTTCATGAGGTCTGAATTCTCAGAGCTGAGGCGAGATCTCATGGCTGTAACCTCGGTAATGGTGCGGCTGAGCTCCTCAATGCGGACGTTCATTTCGTGGATGGTCACCTCATACTTCTCGACGGTCTTCTGAGCAATGAGCTGCGAAGAAAAAGTATCAAGAAAAATTAGTTTTGAAATTCAAAAAGGTCTTACTTTTGAAACACTACTGAACATAAAAATCAACACTTCTAACTAAAATCGTTTTTCGACTATGTTGTGAATGTATTGAGAATGTGTCATACGAAATAGAAAGATGGTGCAAAAACTGTTGTTAAAAAATACAAGAGGAGAAAATGTGTTTTCAAAACAATCATTTTTAAATTTTCAAGTAAAAAATGGCCCATTCCAAAAATTACCATTGCTTGAGAAAAAAGTTTAAGTTTTGATAAACATCTGTAAAACAGATTATGATTGGTGGAAGTCCTTTTATGGAATGGGAGATAAAGAGAGAATCAGCGAAATTGAAATGGAATTTATTTATCAAATAACAACAGCTGTGGCTTCATCTGCTGGAGTAGAAAGACAAATTTCTTCATTTGGACTAGTTCATTCAATCCTTCGTCATAAATTAGGAGTGGACAAAGCTTCTAAATCATTATTTTTGTTCAAACAATTAAATCCCCGATTTATTTCTATTTGCTTAAAAAAATATTGAATTAATTGTGATTTTTATCCCTTATTAAATAGCTTGCATTAAATGAATATTGAATTTGTTTTTAAAATTTTACCATTTTCTATTCATTTACAACATATTTAAGTTTATTTCTTAATTAGTGTGCACAATTCAATTACAAAATAATAGAATGGCTTTAGATTAAAGCCTAGATGTTTAATTTTTAGTACTAATCAGTAACTAGAATATAGTATTTTCTTAACTATATTATTATTTTTTATATTATTTTTATAAATAATAAATATTATTTATTCCTTTTTAGTTATTTATTATAAAAAAAACTGCTCCATGTATTGCAAAAAAATATAAAAACACATTTATTAAAAATAGAATTCTAAAAAAAATCCGATTTAAATAAAAAAAAATCTGATTTAAATTTTTAAAAATCCCGATTTTTTGGATTTTTTAAAAAAATTATAATTTTTTTTCAACCTTGATTAACCGTTTTATTTGGATATAATTTGGTTATTATTAATAATAACCAGTTACTCTTAATAATAGCCGAAAACCAAATTGACTGTAACACACACCACATATATACATATATATTACCATTATCGAATATTAGAAAATATTATCTATGTGAAATATAAATAATAAATAATAAGTCAAATATTGATACAAGCATTATGCTTTTAAATTCGGAACAACAATTATTAAATGATATATTGAACAATTAAAGTAATTAGTAGTACAATAACATTACTTTATATTAATTATGGAAAATTTATTAGAGACCAACTGAGATGATAAACTTGCAGCATCAAATGGAACTTCTTATGAAAAGGGATCGAATAACTACATACGTAGAAATCGAACTGGTTATAGACTATAAAAATACAGCTGTAAATTTAGCTATAAAAATTGAGAAGTTTGCTAAGATAACACTTAGCTAATCAGTATTATATATTTAAAAATATATAAGACATCTTTATTAATAAATTGGCGTTTCAAAAAGAATTTTAGCAATTCCAAGGGAAAATATAATACATTTTAATAGCATGCAATCATAGTGACTTGCTCATTAGAAGTAAAATAAAATGAAGGCTTATATATTACCTTTATAAAATATTGCAAATTGTCATCAATGTGAAATATAAATAACAGATAATAAATCGAGCATTAAGATATGATACAAGCATTAACAGAACGAGTAAACTAAATAGTAGTGCAGTAACATTAATTGATATATTTATTTTTAACATACTAATAAATAACGTAGCGAAAAACAGATAAAACTAAAATATACAGATGTCATATTTTATTACAAAATATATTAAAGTGCAAAAATTTCCCCAAAATAGATATATTGGGGAAAATACCTTCGAATTACAGGAAAATCTGCAGATTTTTTTTAATTTCTTACTTTAAAACGTTAAAATATGAATAGTGATCATAATATGTTGCAGTCATATATTAGAGAGATATATTATCGAAAGGCCAAACGACACAAATACAGTGAAACGGAATAGAATTCAGAACATTATATTTCAAATATTACGTGCCACTAATTTTTTCTTACTTTAAATTTATTGATATTACATAACCATTGTTAAGAAGATAAAGGTTACATATATTTAAAAAAAATACCAATTCACGCGAAATTAAAATTTTTATGCCTCGTTTGAAATGGTATGTAAATTTATAAATAAAATACTGTGATGTATCTCTGTAATGCATGAGTAACTACAAAATATCATAATCACATTGCAGATTTTAACATTTTGAAATAAGAAAAAATATCTGAAACATTTCATGTAATTTAAAGGTTTCAGTTTATACAGACTATCATGTAAGATATGTTTTAAAAATTTAACGAAAAAATATTCAGAAGTTTTTGTGATATCGTGCGCGTTATGCACAAAAGCGTCATTTGGAGAAAAATGACTTGAAAATTTCGGAAACGCTGCTTCAGTTATTGAGCGGGCATAATTCTGAAAATCATAACTCCTGTTCTAATGAGAATTTCAAGGTAACAATTATATCCAAATGTTCAGAAAAAATAGGAGTTTAAGAGCTAAAAATATTAAAATTTCAAAAAATTTAAAGTTTTAAGAGTCCTGAGGCCCCTTAAAAACTTCTGCGACACAAAGTAAACAGAAGTGAATTGTTGACATTAATAATGAAATTTTTGATTATGTTACATAAATTCAGATAATGTTTTGCGACTTCTATAAAATATCAATATATATGTTTTACATGTCACTAAATATACCTTTTCCTTATGAGCACTTTCTACTTGAGCCAAGAGATCATAAACTTCAGCCTGGAATTTTTGCTTTTCTTTTTCAATCCTGCAAGGAAAGGAAGTCGATTTAACAGAAAGATTATATTCAGGTCTGTTTTATGTAATATACACCAAAATAATATCACATTATCGATATTTCAAGCATCTCATAACATTCAATAAATGTATAATATAACATGATATAATACAATATAATATAGACATCAACTACAACATCATATGTATATACACTATATGGCCAAAGGTAACCGGTCACTTTCGATTTTAGATGTTTTGTTAAATATCTAGAAAAATACATGAGGAATTACCCAAAAGCTTTAAATGTGTAAACACAACAGTGCAGGTCATACATTTCCGTGAAGAGTTTTTCCCGAAACTCCGTGGGGGGACCGTCAACTAATTGCAAGCGAACGAATATCTTTTGGATAACCCTGTCAAAACTAATGCAACAAAAACGTTCAAAATGCAGAATATGATTAAGTGGCTTATTTTAATAAGCTGTGTTCATTTTTATGTGGATAGCATGTATTGTATACTCGCAGATAAATTAAGCTTTTTATAAATGCAGCCCCAAATTTTTCCATGTTTTTTGCTTATAACTTGCAGAATTCTTAATATAAAATGATATCTTTGTCAGAAATATGACAAACAATACTGAACATAATGCACTGCAATCAAAATTAAAAAGTAATAAAACTTGTATGAAAAATGAGCAGATTTACTAAATAATTTTTCATTGCGCATGCGTAAACGCTATGAATATTTCATTTGCATATTGTGTTAGTTAAATCTAAAAAGAAACTTTTGTTAAAACAAAGCTTTAGAAACATGTTTCAAAACATAGCTTGAAAATTCTGAGAGTGATCGTCGATAGAATATCCTCCAAATCTGTTGTTTCCAAAACGAAGCAAAAAGATGCCACCCATATATCCATTGATTAGTGTCAATATAGATTACACAATATGGCATGTACTACTATACTGCATGTACTATATGTACTACTGTATATTTGGATACAACCCTTCATTTTTTGCTTCATTTTGAGACCAACGGATCTTGAGCTTATTTTATCGACGATCACTTTCAGAATTTTCAAGCTATGTTTTTGAGACTTTCACAAAAGTTGCTAACATAAAGCTATTAGTTTAGCTAACATAATATGCAAATGAAATTTTTATAGCTTTCACAAATGCATGATGAAACATTATTCAATAAACCTGGTCATTTTTCATGCAATTTTTATAACTTTTTAAATTTTATTGCAGTGTATTGTGTGCAACGTTGTTTGTCATATTTTCTGAAAAGAACATTATATTTATATTAAGAACTCAGCAAGTTATAATAAAAAAACTTGGGACTGTTTTATAAAAACCTTAATTTCTCTACAAGTATGCATGCTATCCACATAAAAATGAACGCAGTTTATTACAATAAGCTAGTTAATCATAATCTGCAGTTTAAATGCTTTTGCTACATTAGTTTTTACAAGGCTATTCAAGAGGTATTCGTTCTTTTGTAATTTGTTGGCGGTCCTCTACGGAGTTTCGGGAAAAACTCTTCACGGAAATCTATGATCTGTAGAATTATGTTTACATACTTAGAATTTTAGGATAATTCCTTATGTGTTTTTCTAGATATTTAACAAAATGTCTAAAATCGCAAATAGCCAGTCACCTTTGGCCATATAACTATGCAGACTGTAATATTACAGTATAGCTATGTACAACATGATTATGATATAATGCAGCATATTTATTGTATGCGTTATATAATATTATATGTAATATAACACATAATTAAACAAAATATCACAATGTTAATCCTACCTTAATGTAATAAATTCCCAAAACCAACCAAACTATCTCAAATGTTTTCTTATTGAACAAGCTGCAGTTTATGGAATACTCATATTAATGCAAACTCGTATATAAAAATCTTTGTAAATCTGATACAATGGAATTTGTTTCGATGATGGAATTAATTTGTGTTTAATAAACAATAATCACATACATTATTTGTCAAAAACTATATACACTATAACTTGAAGTTAATTGGAGCCAGCGCAGTAATAAAAGACATATGTTTTTAATCTACCAAAAATTGATACCACTAGTGATTCACTCGTAGACTTAGCATTGTGTTTTCCTGCACCCAGTTTTCCCATTTTTTATTGTACGGCAAACACAATGCTAATCCTACGAGTCAACCATTAGTGGTATCAATTTTTGGCTTATGCACCACTTCGCTTCCGACAGACATGGATCATTAGATCCCCCTATTACTACTCTTCCAAAAAATAAAGGATTTTTCCTTGTGATCGAAAACATAGGATTCTGTGCGGTCGACTCATGGACTATTATAAATGTACCTTGAACAATAATTTCCAATTATAATTCAAGGCATACTTTCCTTTCTGGAGAAATTTCAGTATTATAGAAGTATGTGGGAGAGGGGAGGAATAGTCAGGATTGATAATAAAATAAAGCAAAAGTTCTTCCATAAGATAATATTTTGCAAACAGAAATTATGGTCTAAATCAAGTTGAATGAGAATTATAATTAAGGCATAATTAATAAACAACATACTTGATAAAAGAAGTAACGAGTAATTGAGAAAAACTGCCTCAAAGGTTATATATACAGGGTTTTTGGAAGAAGACAACCTGACTTTCAAAATCAATAATACATTCATTACATAATTATAAAGATGATATAATCGGTATGTTTATAAAGCAAATCATAAATTTTGTATATAGAAACTTTTTAGTTTTTTATCAATAAATGGCGTTTCACTTTCTTAATCTGTAAAAATGTTCAGTCAAACTTCAAAACGAAAGTCTTTTTCTTCAGCTTCAATTGGTAAACAGAATAAAAGTTTAAATCCAAAAGAATGGTTATTCCATTTTGCGCATCAGTTTGAGAATTCATACAACTTTAGATAGCGCAGCGCCATCTACTGTCTAAGATGGAAATAATTTTTTATATGTACTGCATAAAAAAATTACGAAATTTCTAAATAAACACCTTATTTCATCTTAATACAATACATTCAATGAGCGATTGAATTTTAAAGTTCCGCGCATCATGTAAAGTAAGAATCCAGTTGTGTAATATCATTGCCGACTATACACTAAAGGCCTACCCATTTCGCTAAAAACCGCCGGAAAAGTGAAGCTGGATTCAGCTTCAAACCCTGAACCATTTCATTGGACCACGTGTGAATCCACGTGACGCAAACCCTGTTCAAATTAGCATTGAGTAAGCTGTTTTCTGTTCGGTGCACATGGCTCGGCACATGGAAATTGTTTTGGTTCAGGGTTTGCACGATTGGTTAGAATAACTTGGGCAAGGTATCAGAGTCCTCTGGCGGGAGACTTCATACATTAATCTCAAATAGATGGGCCTATAGATCTAGTGGGCCATGGCAATATTTGATTGAGTGCAACTCACTTGGCCCTGTGCTTGTTGGCCTGGTCCAGCTGGTCCTGGAGCTCGAGCATGGCCTCCTGGTGTTTCTTGCGCAGGTGGTGGGCCGTCTCCTCGCTCTCCAGGTGCACGTCTTCGAGCAGCTTCCGAAGCTTGGACAGCTCCGTGTCACGCTTCTTGTTCATCTCGATCTGGGGGCATTTAATAATTTAAATTCATAGGACATGCATATATATATATATATTTATATATATATATGTTATAATAAAAAATTTTCGCCTTAATCCTAAGTTAATTACTTCCAAATTCTTTTAACATTGAACTTTTTCCTTTCTTTTTATAATATTTTAACATATTATCTTTAATTCCATACCTTTAATCAACCCTTTTTATTTTATTTTATTCTAAAAAGCATTAAGCTTTCAAAACAATTATTTTCTTAAAAAGAAAATCCCATTACTTTTAATTCATTCTGTATCTGTTGCGCAATATCTACTTATTTATTCTCTCAAATGTTCGATTACCCAGAATTCCATTCAGTGGTTTTTGTTTAATTGCAGGGTTCCAGTTGACCAGGTGACCGTAAAAGAGAAGTAACTTTATGTTTGTATCAGTGGGTTAAATTTCATTGGTTAAAAGTAAATTCTCAAAATTTAATGGGTAAATTCGGAGTTTTTCGTGAAATCCCCTTTTTCCCGCGCTGATAACTTATGTAAAGGACTACATTGACTTTGGATGGAGTCAGTTCAGTTTTAGTTTAGTTTGTGTGTTTCTTCATATTTTGTGTCACTTGGTGAAAGCTGATGTAATGGGCGGATTTCTATGGCAATAACATAAATCTGTTTTTTTTTTTTTTTTTTCTTTTTTTCTTTTTGGTGTTTTATAGTAGTGCCAAATTTTAAGCTAGCATTAGTGGAACTGTTTTACTATGATATGGAAACTCGAATAGAGGTGCTTAAAAAAGTACGGCGCTTCTGTCTAATTTAAGTGGGAGATATCCCAAAGGAAATATATTGTTGTTTTACCACCTTGTGTCACATGATTGCTAAATCTTCGATGGAGTATTCTTGCTAAATGATATGTTTCGAGCAGAATTTTACATATATATGTATCAAATACTTGAAAATATAATTGCTGTTATAAAGTTGGTCAAATTAAAGTTTCGCATTAAATAATTTAACAAAAGCTATTAAAATTTTAAACGCTTTCTCTCTTTAAGTCTACTGCCACTCAACTTCCGAAATCCGTTCGTCGATGCTAAGTCTATAGGGGTAGGATGCATTCGTATTATTTAAAATATGATACCAGGAAATCAATATTTCATTATTTAGGGTAAATTCCCCAGCGATCCTTAACTTCATATAAAAGTGACATTTTTATAAACAATTTATATTACTTAAGAAAGGTGTTAGAAAATGTATTAAAAACAAATAACTACTGGCATGTTTCGGTTCCATTTCTGATAAAAAACTATAATTATAATATAAAATAAAAACTTCAAATAATAAATAAATAAAAGTTATTATTATTATTATTATTTTTACTATGCTTACGAAGCTAGGTGAAGTTGACATGTCATTCCACGTTAGATCACGGACAGATAGGCGGCATGCAAACCAAATCATAAACACTTTTCAATTATATTCGGATGTAATTAAAAATGCTGCCCATAGGTACCTGAGATTCGGAAGATCCTTCAGCCTCATCCAGACGCTCAGACATCTGCATCAAGTGGACTGTAAGGTCGGATTTCTCTCGTTCGATCTGGAAAATACAAAGAACGTGCATTACTTAATTAGAGCACTTAAAACCAAATATAAAATAAAAAAAAGTTGTCAATTAATAAATAGATACTAACAACTTTGATGGCGCGATTATACAATCGCAAATAAATAATTACCGTAAAGTACTGAAAATAAGCCCCTTTTTAGCAGAGAGGAAATTCTATAATTCTAAGGGGTTATTAATAATAATTGGAACAATCACGAAATCGGGAAGATTGTGGATATGTTTGGAATTTACAAATTTCCCAGGATTTATACAGTTTGCAAAATGTATGAGGTACGGGGGAGTTATGTTCAGAAGAGGGCTTACTTCAAGTACTTTACAGTAAGTACGGTTTGAACCTGAACCTTTTGTGCTTCTTCTTTTATGCTGCAACATTTCTGTTTTTGTGCACGTCTGGGATTAGATAAAAGAGGAGAGGACATATTGGCCTTGTGAGCATTTTATACTTTGAATTTGGAATTTTTTTATGCACAAAAAAAGCCAACGGATAACCAAAAGCATTAAAATATCAGGAATCTTTAATTATTTTTTAGCAGATTTTATATTTAAAGTAATGAAAGTTGCATACTTCCCAATAAAACAGTAAAACTAAAAGATAAAGAATAAACAGTGAAAAAATGTAATAAAAATTGATATCAGTTAATATTGTCATAGAGCATTTTTCCAATGACTGAAGAAAAAGCTATTTGTAGGCTTGATGACTATAATTTAATTAATTCTAACTGAAAGCGTCATATGACAATTAAAATTCGAAAATGTATAAAAAATTCATAATTTTCGATTGCTCATATCCTGAAATAAACACGCTTCTGAAAAAGCACATGTATTTTTTTTTTTTTTATTAACTATAAAATAAAGTATAAGATATAAGTAGATACATTTTTTAAGCTTAGAACACGAAAGATATTTTTGTTTTACAACTAGAAAGTATTAAAAAATTTCTGTTAAGAGAAGCATCATGTCTGCATGATTATTCTAAATAATTTTAATGGAAGAAGTCTGTTTTGTCAGCATACTTCAGGCGCCCTAGTACATTATGAACCTCAATTCGTATATAGTTTAGCAAAATTTTTGAGAAATTAAAAGTTACCTGTTACAAAAAAAAAAAAAAAAAAAAAAAAAAAAAAAAAATTACAATGTTTTTATGCATAAATTGGTTTTGTACGTAAAGTAGTAAATTAATTTAGATTGAATCTTAAAATGTAATTCTGACTTATAATACGCGAAATTTTATCTAAAGATATTAAATAATTTTAAGAGATCTTTGCCCTTTTTAAAGAAAACACCTTTACCAACAAATACCTGTACAGTATTTTTTAAATTATTTTTTAAAGGGCCATCTGATATATTTTACATCATAATTTGCTCTTTTATACATTTTCTTCAAAATATTGATTTTCTTTCTTCTTTCTTTCTTTTTTTTTAAATTTCAAGAGCCGTGAGTTCCTTTAATAACATTAACACAGTTTGAAGCAATAATTGTTTTCTGATTGACTTGATTTTTTTAACTTTTTACTTAAAATTTCTTTTAATAAACAAAGAAGCTTCAAGTACATCTTGAACATTCATACTAGTTAACTAAAATAACACGAAAACATGAATAACCTGTGTATGTGTAACCGTAATATTTGGAAAATAACTCGTTTACGAAACACGTGGCAAGAACATTTACAAAATTTGTAAACTTGTCTCCGAAATTTGAGAACAATTACTAGAGATGCATATGCTTTTAGAACTATGATAATTGTTCATTTATCGGATCGGATAAAATGAATTTTGGTTTAAAATGTCCACTTCGATAGCATTTTCTGAAAAATCTTGTCCCTTTATTTAAAAAAAAAAGGGGAAAACATTACTTTCGTACATAGTTTCTAAACATTAACATCTGCTAATTTCATACGTTTCCGAACAAAAATTAATTCAGAAATGTATCAGATAATAGCTCCTTTCGATATGAGAACAACCTTAAAGGATGTGCGAAAAAATATTACAAACAAATGTACTGGAGCTAGCCAAGGTTATGGTCAGTAGATTTTAAGACAAACTGCACGCAAAGTGTTGACATCCCACTCTTCTCTTCCCCAAAGGACGTAGAATACAGAGAATATTTCTTTCACATACCTCCCTAAAAACAATGTTGACAACCTTTTAAATAATTTTAGAACTAAGGAAATTTAGAATTTATATTATTTATGTTCCAAACTAAGCATAAATATAAAATGAACGATGATGTGTTTGCAAAGTAATCCATTAGTTTTGCATAAAGAAATGAAAAATACTTCAATTTTTTATAAGTAGGTGGCGCTACAATGTTTCAGTCTGTGAGATTGTTCAAACGAATGTGTAAAACTCGATTGAAAATCAGCATTTTTTATTTTATTTTATTTTATAGTCAGTTTTAAATGACAATTAATAGCCCAAGAGCACAAAATCCTATGGTATTGAGCTCAAGAAAAAAAACCCTTCATTTTATGGAAGATTAGTGATAGGGAGAATCTAACGATCCGTGTCTGCCGGAAGTGAAGTGGTGCATAAACCAAAAAGCAGTACCACCAGTGGTTTACTTGTAATTTTATCATTGTGTTTGTCCTACAATCAAAGGTATGAAATAATTGTAGGAAAAACACAATGATAAACCTACTATACCACTAGTGCCTGCTTTTTGGCTTATGCACCACTTCACTTCCGGAAGACACGGATCATCATTAGACTCTCCCTATCACTAATCTTCCATAAAATGAAGGGGTTTTCTCTGCAGCATTTCCTAGTTATCACTTTCATGCTTGTGCGAAAAAGAAAGATGGGCTGACTTTTTTTTCCAACTTAGAAAGGAATGTTTTTGTTTATGATGCTTAAAAAATAAGTAAACCGGTAAAAAATTGTTATTTAAAAAATTTAAGGGCACTCAGGGCTTGATCGATACGGAAAAACATGTAAACAGAGCTCTCGCTTCGAGTCTATATAAAAACAGAAGTATGCGATGTAATTAATTTAAACTTTATGATATTTTAAAGGTATATTTGTAGTCTTATAAAATTATAAAATGAAGTACTTCAATGTAATATAACAAAAAATATAGCAAAAATTACATAACACAATTTTCGAGAAAAAAATTATGTATTATATCACCATCCGTAAGATATCTTAACGTTGAAATCATATAAGAACCTAATTTTTGGTTTAAAATGATCAGGAAACTTTACTCTATAGAATGAATTAAGGATATAAATATCATTCAAAAAAAATATATTAAAAACACTCTCAAATTTTAAAAATTAAAAAAACCCTTAAAAATACAAATTTTTTCATTAAAAATACTCAAAATATTAAACTATCTAAAATATATTAATTCATTCTATAGATAATAATGAAAATACAAAAAAAAAAAAAAAAAAAAAAAAAAAAGGCCATTCTATCAAATAGTTTTTTTTTAATCTTACGGATAGTCGTCAAAAATCAAGTTTTGAGAAAACGCGACTTAAAGTTGAAATTATATGGGTGTGGCTTTGAAACTGTTGATACATAAATGCTGATAACTCCGTTAAAAATGCAAATATTTTTATACGGTTTATTTCACTGAGTTCAGAATTAATCGAATAATCAAAATATATCATAAAAAATCGATTTTTTGAAAAGTCTTCAAGCCCTGAGCCCCCTCAATACTATTTGTAAGGTTTAATTAGGTATTAAACAGTTCGAGATTACATCTTATGCACGAATTTCATTCGATTGACACCACCTTTTTGAAACAGCAATCTTCGTTCATTTTAATCACGGAAATACTTCTATTAAGTAAGATATACATTATTCTTCAAAATTATTTGTCTCAAAAACCAGCACCTTTTAAAGTCGCTTATGCACTGTCTTGGTCACGACAAGATTAAAAAGAATTTTTAGATAATTGCCATATGTAGATTATTCGCCAAAACATCTTTTAAAGAAAAAGAATATTTAATGATAAGTATGAAAAACTACTTACTTTTTGTCGGAGTTCCCTTTCGAATTCTAAGTCCTCTTGAAGCAGTCGAATCTTGTCCTGAAAGAAGGAAAAATAATTTTCATCTATCTAATGAAATATAAATATAAATATGCATTTAAAATTCAAAATAGATAAGAAAAAAGAAAACAAAGTTTTATCTTTAATTTTGTTAATACCTGTAATTATAACTATATATTTATATATCTACCAATCATACCACGTATTATAATAGTTTTAAAAAATGGGGTTGTTTCTACGTGCTTTAAAAAAAAAAAAAAAAAAAAAAAAAAAAAAAAAAAAAAAAAACCTTTAAATTATTTTTTACTTTTTTTAAAGGTTTTTTAAAAAAGCACGTAGAAACAACGCCATTTTCAAAACTATTATAATACCTGGTATAATTGATAGCTATACATATATATAACTATAAATATACATTTTTAAATTATTAATACAGATCGTAAGGGAAATTTTTGTAATTTCTTAAAAAGAATTTTAAAATCATTCATTATCTATATGTGTTTAGACATATAGAAACCCTAAAAGAAAACAGTATTATCGAATGAATAAAATATTTTAGAGTTAAACATTAAAAGAATATCATAGATTTTTCATGATCAAAGTTTTCAGTGATAATTATTTCTAGCTAAATTAATAAATGAACAACTACTAGATCTTTTAAAATGTGCAATTAAGAATTTTTAAAGATTATTCGAAAAGTTTTTACAACCTATTTGGTTTAATTGATAGACAAAAATTCAAGGATTGGTTTCTCTTTTGTATATGCAGCTGTTTCGCAAAATAAAACATCTATAACTGGAATTGTCATTCCATATTTAAATTCAAGTTAAAAACATAAAAAAAAGGAAATCGAAAGTAACTTAGGGGGGAGATCAGGTTGAAATTTAAAAAAAATCGATTTTTTGAAAAAATTAGTGTGGATTCCTTGAAATGTTACAAATCCATTGCAAAAAACTTTTTTTTTTTTTTAAATTCGAATTAGAACGGGAGCTATCACTAAAAACGTCTGTAAATACAACAAAAAAAAGTGGGGATTCCCTTCAGAAGAGAACAGCTGTTCCTCGCTGATTATTTGTTTACATGGCCAGAAAAGCTGCGGCTGAGGCTCTGAAACTTAAATAAGGATGTGTTTATGTCCCTGGTAAATTTTATTATGATAAACAATCCTTATTATTATAAAATTTGAAGTTAATCTATAAAATTAACTTTGAAGCCGTTTGTCTCAAAACTATTTTCTGGCATTGCGCGCACTCTCATTTATAAACTATTATTGCTGAACCAGGAAATTTTGCATTCTACTAATTTTCATGTGTACCTATAAGCTGAACCTCAATTTAGCCTGATTTTTGTCATAGACTATTTTTATTGGGAAAAAGAAAAAAAAAGTGTAATTTTTTTGCTAAATTTAGCGAATATGATAAAGCCATTAATTATGCAAATGAATTTTAATATTTTTTTCAATTTTGGTTCAGTATAAAATATAGCGATATAAGTGAATGTAGGTGCAATATTAAAAATATATCTGCCGTAGAATTTTTAAAATCTTGCGTTTCAAAATGCATATTTAAAAATTCATATTTTTTAAACATCAGTTTTGTCGTCAAAATTTAACTAATTAATATTATTAAATATATATTTTTTCCGTGTTTTTTTAAAGCATAAATATTTATGAAAGTATAGAAAAAAAATTGCTGCATTATATTAATTGGTTTTGAAACTGCAAAGTTTTTACTAATGGTCAAATTTTTGTCACTTTCCGGTCGCTCAGAAAAGCGTTCTCTAGCGTGTACACTTGAAGCCCTTAGATCCAAAAGAATGACTAAAAAAGCTGCGACTGACGCTCTGCAACTTAAAGAAGGATGTGTTTATGCCCTTGGTGAACTTTAGCATGATAAGCAATCCTCATTGTTGTAAAATTTGCAGTTAATTTATAAAATTAACTTTGAAGCCGTTTTTAACAAAACTGTGTTTTTTGGCATTGCGCGCACTCTCATTCAAAAACTAATTTATCATAGAACCATGAAATTTTGCATTTTACTAACTGTCATGCGTACATTTAAGCTGAGCCACAATTTAATCTGATTTTTGCCATAGAAATTTTTTTATTGAATAAATAAGTGTAATTTTTTTGCTAAATTTAAAAAATATGATTATTAATGCCATTAATTATGCAAAAGAATTTGAATATACTTTTAAAGTTAGGTTTAGTGTAAAATATAGTAATATAAGTAAATGTAAATGCAATATTAAATATATATCTGCAATAGAATTTTTTTAATCTTGCGCGCAAGATGCATATTTAACAATTCATATTTTTAAACCGTCAATTTTGTCATCAAAATTTAACTAATTAATATTACTAAATATATAGATTTGAATGTTTTTTTAAAACCATAATTATTTATGAAAGTATAGAAAAAAAATTGTTGTATTTTATTTATTGGTTTTGAAACCGCAGAGTTTTTTGTAATTGTCAAATTATTGTCATTTTCCGGCTGCTCAACCTGATCTCCCCCCTTAATGTCCGTAAATGTGTGATAATAATAATAATAATAATAATAATAATAATAATAATAATAATAATAATAACAAAATGATCTTTTTTAGCACCACAGAAAATGTAAATATTTTTTTTTCTAAAATTGCAATTTATATATATATATATATATATATATATATTTTAAGACATTTCGTCACCTGAGAATAAGGTTTATCCTAACCACCGTTCCACCTAAGGTTCTATCTGTGTTTTTGAAAAAAAGTCTTCTGACTATAGAAAGGTCCTATTTGTATCTATGAAGGCATTTTTGCATCAAAATGATGTTATATGTAATTTATATATTGCATTACATTTATATTATGATACTATTTTAATCCAGAAACGCCTTCATTGATACAAATAGAACATTTCTATATCGGTAAGTCATTTTTTTTCAAAAACACAAATAGAACCTTATTATTCTCAGATGACGATTTGTTATACATTTTTTTACTTTCCCCGCTCTATAATGCGAGTATAAAGCGAGTATATAGTATTTATATTCTTATACAATAATTTTAAAAAGATCAAGTATTGCAAAAAAAAAAAAAAAAAAAAAAAAAAATGTAGTGTAAAAAAAAAAGTGTTAAAAAACTGTATTTTGTAAAATTATTTTTCTGTTACACTACGATATGTATATTTTTTGTTTTTCTACTATAAATGTGATACATGTTTGTACACAATCTGTTGTTATACAATGCCCACATTTCGTATTTGTTGTTTATCGGAAATTCAATTTAAACATACAGTTTTAAGATCCTTTCTACAGGATGCTTTAGTAACACAGCAAAATAAAAGACGTAGTTTTGTTCCTTAAAATACATATAAGAATGCACACAAACTATATGCATTTACTTCATCTTCAATGACTTGAGGTACGTACCAAAAACACGCAAATTTAAATTTTTGAAAAAAAAAACTAATTAATATGATTTAAAAGTTTAAATGTTACGTTTGAATAAATTTAGAAGTGCGTTTTCTAAAAGCATTACTGTTCTCTAACATGTCTCTTTGACAAAGTTACGAACTTTCGCTCCAACGAATCATTTTATTAATACCCCCGCCTTTCCTTTTCTCAATCACCTGCATTGTATACAAACATTGGTATCACGAGATTCACATAGATGACACCACTAGCTACCCTTTTCGATAGGGAGAACAGCAATAGTTATTGCAAATACCAAAAAATTATGCAAATAACTAGATAATAGAGAGAGTAAAAAAAAAAAGTAATTAAAAATCAATTTATAAAATCATGATATTTTTTTTCCTCTTTTTATTTTAATCTCAAGTAAAATTGATCGGAACGATATCTGTTAATTAATTATATATATATATATATAGATAGATAAAATTACATAAAAAAATTTCTTATTTAATTGCAATGCAAATTGAAAAATGTACACATATATGTATATATATATTTCGTCATTAGCTTATAAATTTCAATTGCATATAAATTTCATATTGGAAGCTTCAATGTTACTTTCTAAATAATTCAATAGATGGCAGCACTAAACTTTGTAAGATATCTTAATTTGGAGCAAGATGGGAGAAGTTTATTGATGCATGAAAACAATGAAAAGCGTGCATTTTCATTGTTTCTGTGTAACTAAAGAATTTCAGAATAATTTATTTTTGAGCTCCTTTAATGCTTTAATACGTCAATTATCTGTAGTTGACTCTTGTGGGATCGTGATCAAATTGAAAATGACATGATAATTTTCAAAGACGTCCTAATAGGTCCTAAGTTACATCTCTGAAAATTATCATGCAGAGATGTAGCTTATTTTGTAGTCGTAAATAAATCAGAGGCTGTACGTTCAAGGCGGAGAGCATACTTTAGACTGTATATATTATAGCTTTCTTTAGAATTAGAGGGTATACGGTGTTCCTTTAAAAATCCAGAGAGTATACCCCGTATACCCTCCACTACATCCCTATCATTTTCTATTTGATCAAGATCCCCATATAAAGAAAATTGTTTTTGAGAAACATAAATCACAGACAATTTTCATTGCACATTTCTTCAAGAGAAAGAGGAGTATTTTAGTTTTTTGTTTATTTTTTACTTTTATCTTTTTTTCCGGGAAAGAGAACAGAATCATATGCACTTGTTATTGAAAAACACGTAAAAAGGGCAAATGTTGTTTAAAATAGTTTTTTTCCCCTTAAAGATAGTAACAGGAAACATTTAAAAGCTTGTTAATATATCCTTCAATCTGCGCCCTCTTGGGCTGTGCTGGAATAAATGTTTGGGAAAATTCAACGTAATCTCGTAATTTCTCACAATTCTGAAAACTTTTTCCTAATCTTCAAAAACCAATAAGAAATGAAACAATCAAAATATCTGAAATCAATATATTTCACAGGTAAATATAATTCCGTGGTAATAGTCAAGAGCCGACCGCACAAAACCCCAAGTCATCGAGCATAAGAAAAAATCCTTTGTTTTATGGAAGAGTAGTAATAGAGGAATCTAATGATTCATGTCTGCCGGAAGCGAAGTGGTGCATAAGCTAAAAATTGATACCACTAGTGGTTGACTCGTAGAGTTAAAATTGTGTTTTCTTGCACCCAATTTTCCATGTTTTCATACTTCTGATTGTGCGGCAAACACAATGCTATAAACCTACGAGTCAACCACTAGTGGTATCAATTTTTGGCTTATGCACCACTTCGCTTCCGACAGACATGGATCATTAGATTCCTCTATTACTGCTCTGCCAAAAAATAAAGGATTTTCTCTTGTGCTCGATGACTTAGGGTTTTGTGAGGTCGGCTCTTGGACTATAAGGATTCAATATATTCTTGAGGTTTCTAAATGTCTTTTCCGAAATTTACGATCAGTAAAAGGGCCTTTTTAACTTTGAGACATACTCTGGTACACCTCGGAAACTTATATTTCCCGATGTTCCCGATGGTGAGGCCATCCCCAGATGGTTTCTGCAGAAAAGGAAGATATTTCCAAAATCGCTGACCATTACGAAGTGACATTGTATTTTCCTTTCTGCTATATCAAGAAAAATTTCTGTAGTTTTTACACTTTAAATGTTAGTTTAAAATAATCGCTCTTAATTAATCCCCTCACTGATTAGTTTATTTTATAGGAAGGAAAATATTTGAATCTTTTATTATTATTATTATTATTATTATTATTATTATTTCCCTTCAGACTTGCATAACACATACTTAAAATTCCAAGCAACGCTTTTTAGGATAAAAAGATACACTTTTGCATTTATTTCATGGAAAACTTGAATACATAAATAAAATTTCGTGACACAATTAAGTTATGGTGATAGAAAGAAATAGGGGAAAAAAGAGTTATATTTTTTCAAAAATTTCTTTGATAACAAGATAAAATGTTCCTTTAATGACCATGTATTACAAGACAAAACAACTTATTAAAATTTGTAGCAGAATTTAACATTGTTAGAGTTGTTCATTCTTCAGTTTATAGTATCTAAATATTAAATGAAATAGGTGAGCTTCGCGTATATTTTAAAAATATAATTTCTGTTATTTTTAGAAATAGGATAAATTTACACTTAAATCTTGCTTCCTCACTTCCAGTCGTGATCATTTGGAATTTGAATAGCTTTCATTCAAAAAACATCTTTTTTTCTGTTGCTTTTAAAACCAATATTTAGAAACTTACTCTTGAAAAATAATTCAAAACAAAAATTTTAATTATTTATATTTAAAAAATTTCGACGTCCCGCTTTAGATCTATTCGTAACACATCGTTTTTAGCATTTTTCAACAAAATTGAAAAGTGCTTATGCATTCGGTTTGTCTGGCCGTTTGTCCACGCTCTAACTCACGAAAATATTTTTGGATTTTCATGAAATTGATGAAGCTTATTTAGGGTTACTAAAGCATGTTTGGTATAGCATATGAAGTATGTACGATTAATGGTTCATTTACAGGGAAATCAAAAGTATTCGATTACATTATGGTATATGGGGGAAAAAACATTCGGAGAGTATTTTAATGACATTACGCTATTTCAAATGTGTTGAAACTGATATAAATCATTTAATTTCACTACGATCACGTTAGAACAGAGCATTCGTAGCATTTTTTATTAATTTACAGGGGCGCACAAATGAAATTGTTCATAGTATTGTCTTTGCGTAACAATTGTTGAAGGTACGTTTTAAAATTCGGAAAGTTCTTTTAAATTTAATTCGATTTTTGCATATCACTCTTCACATATAAATTCTATACCACATGTACAGGGCTGCGCAAAAGTATTCACATACCATTCTCCTTGTTAGAGGAAATTGCTGAAGGGGAATTATGTATCTCTTAAATGAACTAAATTTTTGAATGCATGTTGCTAATGGATACAAATCTCTATATCATATACAAAAGTGCTAAAAAATTTGTATACTTTTCCGATTGTAGATGGGAACAGCTGAAATTTGCTTTTGAAATGCGTTATACATTTCCATATGGTGAAATGGGACGTAATATTTTAATTTTTTAAACGGCGCAGTTTTATTGCATTAATCTGAATGTGTTGGAAAGTGCTTTATAATCTATGTTTGATGCATAATTTTTTATTTCTTGCTCTATCATACAATGGATGATAATTAATGTTTTTGTACTGATTGTCTTTTATATAAATAATTACATTTAAAAAAAGTATTCGTATTTTTAATTTGCAGTAAATAATCAGAAATTTTCTGCACACTTGATTTTTTTCCAAGCAAAAACAATGAAGAAGATAACATTAACTATTTTACTTATTTTGAAATTGAAATCTAACATGAGAAAATTGAATAAAAAAAGAATTAATGCTTTTGGTGACCTACTTCAGAACATTCATCCAACAGCGTGCTATTTGCTTTAAAAATAGCTCTATGTGACTAAGATTAAATATTTTTCATTTGTTTTGTTAAAAGTAAAGTGAAAAGTATCTTCTCTAAACCTTATTTTTAGTTTGAGAATACTTAATTTTGTTCATTTGTTCAAGGTTTTGCTTTACGATTGCTTTAACCCCTTTTTATTAGACTTGAAAGAGAAAAAAAAAATTACCTTATTATTATTTTTTTTTTTTTCAAGTGACAAAGTTGTTTATTGCTTTCTGTTTTGAATATACGACGAAATACCCTTCCATTTATGATAAAGCCCCACCAGTGGCCGAGAGGTATGGACCTCTCAACTGGTAGACGGCAGGTGCTGGGTTCGAACCCGATCGCGGCTGTCGGCCTAACCGTTCGGAGTTTTCGTGGTTTTCTTCGAACCTTGCGTAAATACGGGTTAGGTTCCCTTAGAAAGACCCCCACGAAGGGCACTTCCCCCCTGGTCCTATATCCCTAGCGTAGATAATCGGACGACAAAAATAAAACCAAACCAAACCATTTATGATAAAATTGCCTCGATCACATAAAATAAATAAATCTTAAAAATAATTTTATTGTAAAAGAGAAACGTTAAAAAAATATATTTTGATATAATAATTACTTTGATATGGCCATTTTTCAGATTGAGATGAATGTATCAACCACAAATGTTATTTCCTACTGATTTGATTGTCTTTAAAAAACAGATCATCCTTAGTTTTTTTCACTCCTTATCGTTAAAAAAAAAAAAAAAAAAAAAAAAAAAATCTAATTTTAATTATATCTGCAAAACTAAAGGTTTTTTGTTTGTTTGTCTGTTTTGTTTTGACCATTTTGATATTAAATTTGTCATTCAGCTGATCTTTTTTTTTTTTTATCTTTCAAATATATCAAACAAAACATTTACATTAAGTACGTTTTCCTTCAACTCGAAAGTTGTGACCATTTACCTCTCGAATGAAAAGTAATGGTACTCCGCAGGCGATAGCATTATTGCTAATGAATGAAAGGACACGAAATTTTTGTAATTAGTAACTTATATAAATTAATAAAGTATTCAGAGAAATCACGCAAAGTAGTAGATTAGCAAAGTTCTTGGAGATATTTTGGAAGATAAAAATGTTACGCCTGAATAGGCTTAAAAAATATAGTAATATTCAGTTTTCTTGATTAATTTAAAGATATTTATTTATATGAAGGATTTTAAAATAGGTCTTTTAAAAATTACAATATTAATGGCTTTTGGAAATTTCAAGACATTTCATACAGCAATCGTAAAGCAATCTTGTGTAAATATGAAAATTATTATTAAACCGAGGTAAAAGCATTTAAAACTTTCGAATTGAATACAAAACATAAGAATCATTCTTTGCGTGTGTTATCTTTTTTTTTTTTTTTTTTTTTTTTTTTTTTTTTTAATAACAAATAGCATATAAGTATAATTTTTTTTCTAGTAAAATATTCATAATTTAAATTGCTTTCCTTTAAGACAATAAATAAATAAATAAAATTTCTATTTTATGAAAGACTAAATACGTATGATGCTCTTAAATTGCTTGCCTTTTCTTCGTCGATTCCATAATTTAACACTTTTAAAAGATTTGAAACAGCTGAAGTCCGATTTCACGTTTTCATTCAGCCCTTCTTAACCCCTTAAAGGTATTTTACCTTTACCTAGTTCAAACTAAATGAAGCTCTGACGTAAGCGGAATGTCCTATTGAATCAATTCCAAAACCGAAACTTAAAGCACAATAGCTAAGCGAGTCTAGGGCGTTCTCAACTACCCTATCAACCTTTACAAGATGCTGGTTTAAACTTTAATCGGTGGTTAGCGCCTGGCATGCCGGTGCCTAAATTTATAACCCTTGGCGCCCCATGGATTGTCTACCTTACTGAGTCAGCAGAATTAAAGCGATAATACATATGGTATGCTACTTTCGGAATATTTAGGCCAAGGTCAAATTAAAGGACAAAAGTTTTCCTTCTTTTTTTTATGAATAGGTGCTCTTGTCTTTTGTTGTGAATCTTCACACCTGTAGCTAATTTTAATCTAGGAGGAAATGGGTTCCATGTCTTTTCAATGAAACAGAGAAGGAAGACTGCCAGATGAAGTTTGCATTTTAATTAAAATATCATACATGCACGAGTTAATAGGACATTCCCGTCACAGAATTAAGTAGAATATCGAAGCATGGGGGGAAAGATTATTCTCTTGATGGATACAGTGCGTATTGTTTTACTTTATTTGTTATTTTTTTTTAACTTATTTAATCACATAAAGTCATAAAGAGAAAGATGTTTAAAATAAAAAAAAGAGTAAAATTCCTTAAAAGATGATTTTTTTAACTTGAATTTTGCTTAATGATTGTTAAACAGGCTCATTTTAAAATACATTTAAAAAAAGATAGATGTTTCTTATTTACAAAAACATATTGTAACATAACCACAAGTGAAAATATAATAAAACTTCTTTCAAGATATCCACGATTCTTAAAAGCTTTCCTTTGTCTTGAGATACCATAAAAAGCAATAATTATCAAGATTTAAAAAAAGCAATTATAAAAACAAAGCTCGTAATTTTGGTAAACGTTTCTAAATACTTTTTTTTGAGTATTAATCAGTTTTCTGATTTTGGAACACAAGTTTTTCAAATGATATTAATAATCATGTATTCTCATGTTCAATAAATGTGCTTAACAAACATGCTAAATTAACAGCAACGGCATTAACATTAAAAACTAGTCGTTGGGGGCCACCGTAATACTTACTCATCATGGATATGCATAATATATGAAAATAAAACATGTGAAAACTATTTATACCATGCATTGCGATTCCAAAATAAAAATGTAAACGTATATTTAAACATTTTAAACTTATATAGTAATGCTCCATTAATGAATTGCTGATGAACCAACTTCGACAAATTACATAAAATGCCAAACTACTCAAGTAGTACCGAACTGCGTAAAAGAAACATCCTTATAACTCCAAAAACAATAATCATATTAACTAACAGTGTCCTATTAACTAACAATAATAATCCTATTAACTAACAGTACTGTGTCGGATAGAACGTCTCATTTCCAGGTAAAATATACTTTTGAATTGAAATTTGAATGAAATACAGAGTCATGAAAAATCAAAGAATGTGGAAAACAGGATTACAAATATCTTGGCAACTAATAATCCGATCTACTTCGTCTTTTATGCAAAATTTGTGTTATTTTATTGCCTTTTACGTCCATTCCTCAAAATAAAAAATTTCGAAGCATTTTATGTACCTTTCATCAGAACGAATTTTTCGAAAATCCGAAAAAAATAGTTCCGGATAATCGAGATTACTGATAATAAATAGGATTATTCCCATTCTTACATACTAAGTACATACAAAATTTCAATTGTCTATCTCAATTTTTTCGCAAGATAGAGCGTTTACAGATACACAGACAGACGGACGGCAATTTTTTTCTAAAAATATGCTTTTCGAAATCTCCACTATCTGAAACATGTAAATCTGAAACATGTAAAACGTTTTTTTTTTTTTTTTTTTTTTTTCGTTTTTCAAAACGATTGCAAGATTTTTACCCTATACTATGTAGGATGGGTAAGTAATAATAGACTAATGTTACACTTGCATGCATGAATTCAGTAACTCAGTTGAAAATATTAGCTTGAGGATGGACGGCATCCGAAAAGCAGATATATTGTGAGAAAATGTACTATAAAGATTATTAGAAACATTTCCTAAAATTATGGGCTGCAAAAGAAAATTAGTTTTATAAATACTTTTTAACATCTCGAAAATCTATTAGTTTTTGATGTTTGTAAAGATCAAAAGAAAAAGGGGAAAACACATTTCGAAATTGTGGATATCTGGGAAGAGGTTACATTATATTTATGTTCGTGATTACGTTACATTTCCGCATATTAAGAAGCATTTTTTTATATAATCTGAAACCAATTAAATTCTTAATAACAATTTTAAACTTTAAATTTGTAATTTTTAAGTACTTTTTCTAGGTTTTATAATATTCATGTCATGTATCAAAATACTGCTAGTGAATTATTTTTCTCCAAATGAAAAGTTGGTACATCTATGCGATATAAACTTATTTTTAAAAAATCGTTCTTACAACTGAAATTTTAATAAGTTAGAATAAACCTAGATCATTTCAAAATAGGCATTTATAAAGGTTGATTATAATTAAAAGTAGTATTTTTTATGGATTCATAAAGTATACAGCTTAGGATTATCTATAGTATAGTATATCAGGTAAATGGCCACAGGATTTGCTGGAATCTACACACTCTTTTGTTGAAAAATTTCCAGAACCGTTTTGCATATGTGGAGTAATTTCGTTGATACAATGCTCAGTTTCCTTCTTCAAGGAGTCGGTGGTAGCAGGCTTGTTGGTATAAACATTAAACATTATCCCCCCCCCCCCCTCAATCACCACCACCACAAAATAAAATATGTTTGCATAACTATTAATTGTAAAACAATATATAAACCATTGAATTTAACGCTAAATTATCACACTGAAACATGGAAAAAAAAAATCAAAATGATTTCAATTGAAACTTGTAGAACCAAAGCACAATAGCTCACAAATACTTTGGAATTACAATTAAAGTGTGTGGTTTCATCTTCGTATTAGCTCTGCATGCAATTCTGCTCAACAAAACGAGAAATACAACACCAGAAAATAACTCATGCAGTTATTGGAAGAATTATAACAAAATATTTATCATTTACAAAATAATTAACAAATTATTTAAATTCTAATTATTAACAAAATATTTATTAATTATAATTTTTTTTTACTTCTCGAGAAACTTATTTGCCTAAAAAAGGTTTGAAGATAAACTTTAAAAATGTTAATAGATCATTAATGAATACTAAATGTATGTACGCTAAAATAACACACTAAAAAAAGAATACTTAATTAGCATTGAATGTATCTACACATTTTTTTAAAATGTAAGCAGTATTAAAGAAAACTCTCAATACCAACTTTCATGTTGCACCTTCTTAAATTTAAATAAATATCTATGAAAGTCAATTCTAATATCTTCAATCAAAAATTTTAATCGTTTGGACGATATCTTATTTCTTTTTCAAAAAAAATTATCAATTATGCAATCTGGAATTTTCTTTTCATAATTTAATGACAATTATTTATTGCTAGACAAATAGTATTTTTCCGTGAAGAATTAGCTGTGTGATGAACCTTTTTTATTATTGTATTTTTGAAATCTCCTGTTTACTTTAAAAAGAATATTTTAACCTGAAAGCGTGATTTTATGTCTTTTTATGCAGAATTCATTTTAGAATTTATTGCTTCTTTAAAGATTGATTCGTATAATATTTGATGACATACTAAAATATATACTTTAATAAGGATCAATTTCGGTACAATAATTTATCTTCTGTCTTCGTGATTTATTTTTCCTTTCATATCGGTAATATTGATTTGTACCAAACCCAGCGTTGATAGAACTGAATCATTTTCATCACAGATTCTAAATGTATGTCACGATAGGTATATAGTAATGAGGTCACATTTACAAATACTACGAGGTGATAAAACAAGATAGAGTAACTCATTCTTATTTTAGCTAATGGTCACACACAATCCTAAAAAGAAAAAAAAAAACTTTCCTTAATATTTTTTGTATTAATCGTTGTATAATAATAATGTCGAATCGATAAAAATAACGTCTATTATTGAATGATGTGCACAAATAAGTTTTAAAACTAGCTATATTTTAGATTTTTTTCCTTAGCAAAAGCATCATATTTTCATTATTCGATTGATTTTATCTCAGTTATGGCAAGAATCTTAGAGCAAAAGTTTTGAAAATAAAATTATTACAAGCTTAATTCATTAATGTTAAATAATTTTTATGCATTTTTGTTTTCTAAAATAATAAACTGCTCAAATTCCTTACTTATTGAACATTCAGCCTAAAACAGCCTAAAAACCCAAATATAAAAGATGAACTCAATAATTTTATGATACCAAAAATGATATTAATAGTCGAAATAATTGTGAATTATGATGCATAAAATGTTTATTGCTTTTGATTTATATTTTTCTCCTTTTATGCATATACAAACTTTAAACATTATAATAGACGATAACGTCGGAAGTTCAAATAATAATTAACGCGATTTAAAGGTAGTTTAATGCATTTTTTAAAAATATAATTAGTATGTTTCTTTTTTCGGAGATAATCTTTAAAATTAGTTCTTCGTGAAATAGCTAATTTATTTGTAACTAATCATAGAAATGTATATTGGAAGTATAAATTTAATAATACTTTTGTAAGTCATAAAAATGCGTATTTTCGCTGCTTCAAAATTTTGGGATTATTACTGAAAAACTAATTAAGATTGTGTAAATATAGAAAGTACCCAGATGTCCTACATTACAATAAAAAAAAAATATGATTTTAAAGAAAAAATACATCATTTTTTTAAAAAACTTTGGCTTTAGATATTTTTAATTTTATTTTAATTAATATTTTTAAAAAAGCTGAATCAAATAAAACTTATACATTTCTGTTTATTTACATGAAATAAAAATGAAATTCTACAAATAATATTACGAGTTATAAGGATTTTAAATTACACCACTTTTTTCACAATTTTTAATTTATATATATTTTTTAAAAACTCCTGAGACGTTTTATCTGGTGATTTTGTTTACAAATCATATGATTAATCATAACAAAAAACTTCAGAATTTGAACTCAATAAGCAAAATTTACTTTAAAATGTGCCCCGGATCTCCTTAAATAAAGTAAACATTATTCCTAAATGGACGGACTGGTATTTGTTTCGATTTCCTTCTAACCCTCTTTCTATTTCCCTTCGATTTAGAGTGATTATGTTATTTGTATTTATTTATTTTTCGCAGGTCTATAGATTTTATTAGATAAGATTTTAAAATTAAATTAGAGAATATTTCATAATAATATCGATTAATCATATGTACAAATAATTATAATTCTAAATATATCCATATTCATCAGCTTAATTTAAAAAAAAAAAAAAAAAAAAAAAAAAAAGAATCTTGATATTTTAAAAGTTGGCATAATTTTTTAAAATTTCCTCATGGGTGCAAAAATATCCTGCTAAGCAGCTAGTTTTTCTGCTTCATCCATCAAGCTTTCGTGTCTTCAGATATTCGTTCTGACTGTTGATATAAATGTAACATCAACAGATCTTGCTTTTCGCATAAACACTTCCGTCAAAAACTCGGAAATTAACATTTCAAGTGGTACTTATATCACCCGCTAATTTGCTCAGAAGTTATTTCAGCTGGAGTGGAACTCGTTACTTTCTTCTATCTTTACAAAAAAAAGTATTGGATTCATGAAAATTTTCGAATTCCGGTTTCCGACGGAATTACACGTTTTAGGGGTCAGAGATACTAAAAAACACGTTTTTACAAAATATCTGTCTGTGAGTCTGTCTGTATGTGGCATCAATTTTGTAGGTGCTCTATCTTAAGAACTAATGCAAGTAATTTCATAAAATTTTAGTTTCAGTTAGACCTCGATACAAAAGAGATTATCCGATTAGTTTTTGGTAGATATCACCCAAGTATTCTGCCTTATTCACGATATTTACAATAGCTACATCTCAAGAACTAATGGACAATTTCCATAAACTTAGAACTTCAGGTTCCGTTAATCCTTGATATAATAAGGTTCCGATTACGTTTTGGTGTAAATCGCACAACAGGTGTTGCTGCTATATGCGGATTCATGATTACCGCAATAATTCTATCTCAGGAGCAAGTGCACGGATTTTCACCAAACTTCAAATTCAGTTAGTCCCTGATATAAATTAATATTTTTTAGTTTTTAGAGTAAATGACTCAACAGGTGGTTCTTCTTTCCAGTTTTTTTTCTTTTTACGAATTTTGCAATGATTTTATCTCAAATATTAATACACAGATTTTCATCAAATTTCAGATTCAGTTAGAACTTGAAATATGTTGTTGCAGATTAGATTTTGGTATAAATTACCTAACCTGTGACGCTGTTATGTATCATTTTTCTGGAAGTATTAACGTGTATGAGATATAGAAGAAAGTTTTGGGATTGCCACATCTGACATTTTTTTACCTTATGTATGCATCGGAAGTTTTCATTTTATATTTCTCGTCATTTTCTGAATTAGAATTTGAAACATTTCCAGCATCGTGTTTTGTAGTTATATTATGCTAGTTCATGTTTAGCTATTCGATTATGATTGTTGCAGAACTTCGATCATTTTAATCCTGCAATTAAAAAACATCTTACCCTAGACTGTTGCTGTAAGGCTATTTTGAGAAACACACTTTTTGAAGCAATGTACAGTAGAAACCCTCTAATTCGAACCCCGTTAATCCGGATCAGTTTGGTCAATTTTTTTTTTTTTTTTTCATGTTTAAGAAGCGATTTGCTAATTTTCATAACATTAACTTGTTTCATCGTTGTATTCTGAATAAAAGAAAACTTTTCTGAAATCTTTTCGTAAGAATACCTTAAGCTTTCTTATTTAAAATTTTTGCTGTTACCTTTCAAAGCAACAACAATGTATCAAGTTTGGCAATTCCAGTTTTTCCGATTTTTTATTTAAACCACTTAAAAATATCATAAAAAAGTACTGCACAGTAAATTTTTACTTAGAGCATTGCAATAAAGCAAGATAAAATAGTCCCTATAAGACCCTTTGTCTGATAAGGATCGCTTTCCAATCTTTGTCAGCCCATAGGTCTGTTTCTTGTTATTGTGACAAAACGCTTTTACAATATCATTTGCAGAAAATTATTTATATTTATAAAGATGCAGCATTGAATTCAGACACTTTTCAGTTTCACATAAAGGTATTTCTGTAAGTATGTTTTATTTTATTCCATTTTCTTCTAATTCTCCGGATAATCCGGATTGGGTCTGGTCCCAATTAATCCGAATTATCGGGGTTTTACTGTAATTGTTAAACAAAATTTAAATTTAAAAAGGAAGAAATTGAATTTTGCCTATTAAGCTTTCTAACATTTTTAGTACTGCTCAACTATGAAAAGCGTTTCAGCACTAAATTCAGCACTAAGTTTTAAAAACATAAAAATTCAGAAATATAAACAAGAAAGAATAAATCATGTATCAAGCATAGATTATCCAACACTTTCCACCACATTCAGTATAATGTAACAAAACTACACTGTTTAATAAGTTAAAATATCATTTCTGTTTCAACTATATGGAAACGTATTAAATATTTGAAAACCCGATTTCAGCTGTTCCCATCTACAATCAAAAAATTATCCAAATTCTTTAAGCAGCTCTGTATATAATATATAGATTTGTATCGATTGACTACATGGTTACCAAATTTTAATTCAGTTAAGAAATACTTATAGTTCTGTTGAAATTGTGCATCCTTGTATATGAGGTATAGAATTTATATGCAACAAAAATATGAAATCTTATTTAAATTTTAAAGCGTATATAGCATTTTTAAAAACACGTTCAGCTATTATTACTCAAAGACAATACTGTAACCGATTTATTTTGTGTGATCCTGTAAATGAATGACAAATGTTATGACTGTCCTATTCTATCATAATCATCTTGTAATGAAATTCAGTGATTTATGTCCGTGTCAATTAATTTAAAATAGGGTAATCTCGTTAAAATCCCTACAAACAATCTTTCCCATTATATATTATGGTGTAATTGAATTCTTTTGAATAATCCTGTAAATGAACTTATTAATCCCACCTACTTTATATACAGAATCAAATATGCTTTGCTGAACCTAAATAAATTTTACGAGTTGCATGAGAATCCGAATGTATTTGCAGGAATTAGAGCGTGTACAGACTGACAGACAAATCGAATGCATAAACACTTTTCAACTTTATTGGAAAATGTTAGAAAAATAGTAATGCAGAATTTTAGTGAAAAAAGCAGAAGGATTTAATACATTTTATCTTTATAAAGAAAGTTTTGCTGAAAATATAATGAATTCTTATGAATCGATAATGGATTTTACGATAACCAACCTCTAATTAAAAAATAAAATTAAAAATAAAGATAAAAAAGTTATAAAGTTTATCAAGAATATAACATTTTAAATCTCTTTGAAGGATAACTCATCAAAATTATTATCATTATTTTTTAAAAAAGAAAATATATTTCAAAAATTAAAAATTTTAATCATTACATATGTTTTATGTTAATATTAATATTTTTAAGGATATCTAGATTTCAAACCAAGAAAAGGTAAGAAATTTTTGTATGATTGATCTGTTAAATAAAAAACTAATATCGAACTTACATAGTTCATTTTCCTCTAATTCTGTTTTTCATCGTTTTTGGGTTATTGCCAGCATATATATATGAATACGAATATAATTTTGTTCCAGTATTTGTAAGATTAAGGTAGAGATTAGATATATCACAAAAGAAAAAACCAATATTATAAAATAAAGATTATTAGAATTTCTCCTCTTTTGCTGAAATGTATGGAAATAACTTTTAAGGCTGTTTATTAGTTCGATAATTTAAAAGCCATAATATTGAAATGGTTCTTTGTAATTTTTATATTAAAAAAAAAAAATCCAAACATATTAACTTTTCAACTAAACGTTAAAAATACTGAAAAGACAACACATTTTAAAGAAACATTTTTTTTTTTTATCGATTAAAGCGTATTTCGCTACTTTGGGAGCATAATGAAGCTCCTGCGTATGCATTTGTGGTAGCACAACATCTGCAATCTGCATAAAGTTTTAAAAAAAAAGCACAATCATACTACTTTCGTAAACGCACTTTAAAATGTAGAAAACTATACTTAAAAAAAATTGTTTTTATTAATCAACTGAATTGGCTGTATAATCATCATATCGACAATCTGTTAGAGCCTGTAAGAAAGAAAGTCTTCAATTTTTCCTTTTTGCCTGTAATGAAGAGAGAAGGTGGCTTTTAACCCATTTCATATTTTTAGAAATGTAAAAGAATGGTGGCAAAGACCTGTGCTTTCGTTTTTGCTTTACTTGCTGCTATACAGCTTTTAACTATAGCTTAATTTAAATTTCCAAATCATCGGATAAGACAAAAATGGAGCAGACTTTTATTATGACATTTTCCTAGTTTCCATAAATTAACAGATTAAACTGAGCATTACATGAAATTTGAGCTACTATATTGAAAACATGTTCCTTTAAACAAAATTTGAATGTTAGACTTAGAAAAAAAAGTATGTAAAAAATCTTTTAGAGTGAAATTATCATTATCCTGGTATAAATATGCCAAAATATGACATATAATTGCATAAAAATTAACTTATTATTTAAGTTCTTCAAAATTTAGCTATTTTATATGGAAAATTCTTTACTCTGTGATAGAAAATAAAATTATTTCTTGAAATTTTGAATTGTTTTCAATGGATATGCTTTCAATATCACTGATGATCAAACTCCTACATTTTGTGATATTCACCCATTAGTTATTTATTTTAATATTTAAAGAAATAACTTTTAATTACTATCGATAAGGAACTTACATTTTTTCAACATTGAAAAAATAAATATTTAATAAATGTCGGAAATTCGGAAGCTTTTTAAAAATACAAACAAATGTATTTTTAGAATATGATGTGGTTTATAAAAATGTTGCGTCATTTCATGTACATTTCTTTTATAAAGAAGATATAAAAATTTCATGAATACCTTGCCAACTATTTTTATGAAATCAAGCACATAACAGTTTTGAATAAAATGAATTTCAAAATTAAAATTTTTATGTTATATAAGTGAAAATTCATATTCTTTTGACCATAAGTTTTGTTCAAACGGCAAACTTTTGAATGCGGCTCTCTCTAAAATGGAATAAAACATGCTACGACAGAATCGCCAACGACTAAAGAAAATTTCCGTTTTAAATGGGTTTCTGTGTTGACAGAATCTATTGTTATTTCATTGTACAATAAAACTTGTAAAAACAAAATCACTAGGAACCGTAAAATAATTTTGATTTCTACAGGCATTCGTTTTTTAAAACATAATTAAACAATATTCATTCCACCGGAAGAATGAAAATTTTACATTTAAGATAAGCATTCCGCTATCGACAGATTCCGTTTTCGACGGTTTTGCTGGACTGTTTCTTGAAGGGAGGTTATTTATATATTTTTTCATTTAAGGTATTCTTTAGTATGTCGTTATATATAGGCTACGTTTTGACAAGTTTTACAAAATTACTTATTATATACTTTTTAATAAATGAATTTAAAAGAAATCCGATTTTTTAAAAATGCTTGACCCTTTAAATATCTATATTGTCCTATCTAAAGAATGGTTCCAAATCCTGACACTCGATTCATATCTCTCTTTTTGTACTTGGCTGATTTCGTTTGTCCCGAGCCTGTGTAGCCTCTAGAAATCTGTCTATTTTTAAAGAGGCGGCGCGGATCTTTGTGCGTGCGCTATTTCGGAGAGCAGCCGCGGCTTCTACTTCTTTTATAGCCATCCGAGAAGTTGAGAAACGGGCGAAACAGGCCGATTCTCCCTTCTCTCAGAAGCACTCTTGCTCCGGAAAATATGGAGATGCTAGTTATCCCGGGGTTCTATTTATTCTTTTCACGCTGACTCACAACTACTGCGAGTTTCACCCGATAAACGATCTATTCAGGCGTAGTAAATATCTTAAATCTGTCCTGTCGTGCAGTATAGCTGTCGTTTCTAAAAAACGAAATTCGACAGAGCAATTATCAGTGAAAACGCAGTTTGAGATTAATATATTTAGCACCCTTTTTGTTCTTAAATTGAGTCTTGTAAATAAGTATTACAATTTTGAGGTATTACTACACTATATGGCCAAAGGTAACCCGCCACTTGCGATTTGAGATGTTTTGTTAAATATCTAGAAAAATATATGATGAATTATTCTGAAACTCCAAATGCTTAAACAGAATAGTATATGTCATACATTTACGTGAAAATTTTTTTCTCGAAATCTCATAGGGGACTGTCAACAAATTGAAAAAGAACAAATATCTTTTGGATAACCCTATCAAAACTAATGTAGCAAAAACGTCCAAACTACCGATTATATTTAAGTGGCTTATTGTAAAAAAAATGTGTGCATTTTTATGGGGCTATCTTGTATACTCGTAGAGAAATTAAGGTTTTTATGAAAACAGTCCCGAAATTTTTCAAGGTTTTTGCTTATAATTTGCAGAATTCTTAATATAAAATAATTTTCTTTTCAGAAAATATGACAAATGATATTGAACATAATACCCTGTAACCTGAAGATAAAAATAATAATAATTGTAGAAAAAATGAACCGGTTTACTTAATAATATTTCACTGTGCATGCGGAAGAGCAATCAAAATGTAATTAGCATACTGTGTTACTTAAATGTACAAAGCAACTTTTCGAAAAGTCTCAAAAACATAGCTTGAAAATTTTGAAAATAATCGTCGACAGAATAAGCTCAAAATCCACTATTCCCAAAATAAAGAAAAAACAAATGAAGGATTGTATTCGAGCATAGTAGTACGAGCAATACTGTGTATGCTATATTTATACTAATCAATGGATATATGGATACAGCCCCTCATCTTTTTGATTCATTTTGGGAATTACGGATTTTGAGCTTATTCTATCGACGAATATTTTCAGAATTTTCAAGCTATGTTTTTGAGACTTTTACAAAAGTTGCTCTATACATTTTGATAACACATTATGCAAATTACACTTTGATTGCGGTGATGCATGCGTAGTGAAACATTATTTAGTAAACCTGCTCATATTTCCTACAATTTTTATTATTTTTCACTTCTGATTATAGAGTAATAAATAAAATATTATTTATCATATTTTATGAAAAAAAAAATTTTTTGTATTAAGAACTCAGCAAATTATAAACAAAAAACTTGAAAAAATTTGGTTTTAAGAGAAAATCTTTAAGAGAAAACCCGCATAATGCTAGGTACAATAAAGTGGGGAAAATATTTGTTCTACTTATCAAAATGAGTTTTAAAAAAACAGTTAACACTTTTTTATAATGTATTTTATTTAACATTTGTGATTTTTAAATGCAATCAAAAGTATTAAAATGAAATTTTAAAATACAAATACTTATAACCAATATAATATGCTAAATTCTTAAGCATTAAAAATATTTTACGAGAAACAACGATAACTAACATGGAATTTGAATTGCATTAAAAATGATTTTACAGCACAATTTTGGATTTTTACATAAACCTGCCTGAGAAAAATTCGCTCTAAATGTACTTTTTTTTTTTTTTCTTTTTCAACATTCACAAAACCATTCTCTGTTCCACTCTATTTACCCATAAAGTTTTTGAGATTCTTTTTTTTTCTACTTAAAAGATTTATTTCTGTTTCCAACCACTTTTTCTTCCAATAAAAACACGAGATCTCTGTCTGTTTCGCTCATTGTCTCGGAGAGAGAGAGAGAGGAGAAAACTATTTCTCTCGCTCGTTTCTGTTTGAAACAGAAGATGGGGATTGTCGTCCCTTTAAAGGGGCATTGAGGTCCTATTTTAAGCAGCACTTCCGCAGAGTAGTGGAGGCTAAACCAATACCGAGGCACTGGAATTGTGGCTTGCCAGCACTTTTTAGAAGGAGCCTGTTTGGAAACACCACGAACTGTGTATCTGACGAACGTAATTTTAAGGAAGCCATTAAATGAGAATGATGTCACATTATTTAGGAATTTGCATGAATCATTGGGGTTAATAAATTAGAGACAACTGTTTGCTGAGTTCTTACTAAGAAAAGACTAAACTATGTCAAAGAATACTAATTTCACGAACAGATAATAGTTACAATACACTTTATATAGTAAACAAATGTACATGTATTTAAATCCTCTTGTTTTTACTGAAATATTAAGTCGCAGACGCATTGCAGTTTCATGATTTCATGCTCTCATATGATATCACTAACATTACAGTTTAGATGAGTGGATCTGCAGCTGGAGAGAGAGACAGATCCCTATTAAGGTTGTGCGGGGCCCAAGGCCCAGCACTTTTTCAAAGACCCTTTGTAGCGAATATTTTTTTTTTTTTTTTTTTTTTTTTTTTTTTTTTTTTTTTTTTTTTTTTTTTAAGGGGGTGAGGGTAGCATATGGGGTTACATTATTAGATATTAGGATAGAGCTGAAAAGCTAACCAAAATATATTTTAATTTTTTTAGCAAATAATTTCAGAAACTGCAATTTTAATATTTATTTTTCCTAATCATTTTATTTACTTTTTGGCTCCCAGCAGCAGTAAGTCCAAGGCCTAGTTGGCTAGTGCGATAACCAGGCCCTAGAGAGGGGTGTAGACACGATTCTAATTCAGTTCAAGGGCCATAGATTCGAACAAATCGTTATTAGAATATTATTACTTTTTACAACAGAAAAAATTATATTGAGAGTTGAAGAGAGTTGTAATGAAGATTAATAACTAGAACTTCATTCATAATTTCACTGTTGTTAATAGCTGCATACAATTAAAATCCATAATTATGTTAAATATCGCATTTCCCTACTGCATATTAACTAAAATATATACATTAAGCAAATAAAAATTTTACAGCAAACGGAAAAAAAGAATTTAAAATCAAACGAGACAAGTTAAAAAAAAAAAAAAAAAAAAAAAAAAAAAAAAAAAGTAAGACAGTTTTGTAAAACGAACCAAAAGTTAATTATCCCTCAGCCTCTGAATAAACTAATAAGAACCTCGTCGCAAATAATTTTATACTGATGATTGATAACCTTATTTCATACTTATATCTCTGATTAACAAACCTTGTACTTTTTTTCCTTACTATATCAATGCAAAAGGAGGAATTAAACTAACAGAAACACATCCCAAAAGACATTTTTTTAAAACTTTTTCTTTCTTTTTTTAAATAAATGTTCAATATACTAATTAGTCAGATGTGGCAATACTAAAACTTTTTTCCATCTCATGCATGTTAATATTTCCTGAAAAATGCAGCATGGCAGAGCCACCGGTTAGGTGGTTTAAACCAAAATCTAGTCAGCAACAACTTATGTCAACTTATAACAGAATTAACTGAACTAAGTTTAATGAAAATCTGTGTATTAGTTTTTGAGATAGAACTATTGCAAAATCTTAAAAAAAATCTACATAACAGCGCTTCATGTTGGGTAATGTACACACAAAAAAAAAAAAAAAAAAAGATCAATTTTTTATCAGGTATTAACTGAATCTGAAGTTTGATGAAAATCCATGCGTTAGTTCCTAAGATACATTTATTGCGAAATCGTGAAAAATGCACCATAGCAGCACCATCTGCAAAACGACTTACACTAAAAACTAAACAACACTAATCTACATCAGTGACAAACTGCATCTGAAATTTTAGAAATTTCGTGCATTATTTCTTGAGATAGAGCGATGCGATAATCACGAATAATGCACCATGCAGCGCTACCTGTTGAGTGATTTACACCAAAATATAATCAGCACCATAACATATATCAAGTACTAACTAAATCTAAAGTTTTATGGAAATCCATGCACTAGTTCTTGAGATATGGCTATTGTTGAAATTGTGAATAGTACAACGTAGCAGCGTCACCTGTTGTGCGATATACACCAAAAACTAATTAGTTTTTCCAAGTTTATGCCAAGTTATAGCAGAATTTAATGTTTTGTAAAATTCCGTTCATTAGCTCTTGAAATGGAGCGCCCACAAAAATTTTGTCACATGCATAGAAACAGACAGAGTGTGAGACTGACAGACTCACAGACAGACCGTTTGTTAAAAACATGTTTTCCGGATTTTTTTACCATTAAAACGTATAAATCCGAGAAAAATCGGATTTCGGAAATTTTCACGAATTCAGTTCTTTTTTCTTGAAAAGATAGAAGAAAATAATAAACATTGAAATTTTTTGTAACAATATACATTAAAAAAAAAAAAAAAAAAAAAAAAAAAAAAAAAACATTGTGGAACATTCAAAGTATAAACTTATCAAAATGGCTACTAAAAACCCACTAGAATGAAAAAATAAATGTATTAAACTAAGCTTTTGTTATATTATTAGCATCTACAGGCAGAGAAGAAAAAATTTCGAATGTGAGCATTTTTGTATGCCAAAAGAATGAATAACTTTTCTGGAAAATTCGTATTTATTATGTACGTGAAGTTTAAAAACACGTGGTTTAACACGTTTTAAAGAGGTACATCCATGAAAAATATGCTAAAGACTGCACTATTTTAAGTTTTTCTTCCTGCCATGTGGGGGTGTTTGAAGTGCAGAGAGATAACATCGTTTTTTCTAACAGGTGTATTCATGAAGCGACAATTTACACCCGAGTAATCTAGCTATTTGTTCAGTGTCAAATAATTTGTTTGAAAGAAAAAAAATAACATAAATATACGAGATCTTTTTTCGTGTTTCAAGTTTTTCACTCAGTTCGTGAGATTATTTAAACAAGCTTTTAAAAAGCAATTACTTTCTAGCATGGAACACAGTTCACATTCTTTTGGTGGCTTTATAATTAAATATTAAATGCTAAGTGTTTTTGATTGTTCTTTTTTTTCCTTTCTTTGTTTGTATGCGTATAAAAACTTAGTTAAATTGTATATCAATAGTATTAATGGATATTATGAGCTTTTACATGCATACATTATTATATATGTAAATAAAAATGCATAGATTTAAGGCAAATACTGATGCTATTATTTTTGAAATACAGAATGATTAACTGTCAGGTGCAAAGAGAACGTTCCTTACATTCGAAAATCAAATGAGTATATATCTCTTACAATTAAACAGATTCACATGACGGTATATAGATGATATTTTTGTAATAATACATGTTAGTACATTTTACTAGGAGTATATATATATTTATTAGTAGTAGTGTAGTAGCAGTAGTATCATCATCTTAAGATTTTCCAAGGCACTGTTCCACTAAATTTCAAAGGCTTTTACCTATGAATATATTTATTATTATTTAAAGTATTTCGTTGTGAAAAGATAAATGTCATAGTGTCATAGTAGTATTGCAAACAGTCGACACACATATTGAAAAGCTACTCATATACAGTGATGACTAAATATGTTTGTAGTAATTGCATATCACTGAAAATAGCTACATTAGTTTTCAGTTATTATTTATCATGATCTGCATTCTATTCCCCTACTTCCTAATTTTGAAATTAATATATAGAGAGAGGAAAGTGGAGTGGAAAGGGGCAGTGGGAGGAATTGTACAGTAGGTTTTTTTCCTTATGTATCATTCTAAACATTTCATCAATCACATACAAGATGATTCAGTTATAGTCTAATCTTCAGTTGAAAAAAAATTGATCTGTATAAGCTTACGATTGTAAAAAGGAAAAGATTAATTTGAGAATCAAAAGTAAATTTGCGTCATATGCATTTTATGCTATCTATATATTATATATATTATATATCTATAATTATATATATATATATATATATATATATATATATATATAAATCTTTGTTTGGTTGCATATTTAACCGACACAAACTATTTGTGTCTTTATAGCTTTGATTTATTGCTGTCCCATACCTCCATGTTAGTGGGGAGGTATGGGACACATTTTGAAACTTATAACTTATTTAATTATAAAATAGCTTTTATATGTTACGTTTCTATATTGTTCAGGAAGATTAGAAAGTGTTTCATATTGCACTCTATAGATTCAAATTTTTGTTTTTGTGTCAAAGTTGATTTTCCTACTTTTGTAAAAAGTGTCCCACGCCAACCCCTCTCCCCCCTTATATATATATATATATGTGTGTGTGTGTGTGTGTGTGTGTGTGAATATTTTTTTTCTATGTTCAATGAGGTAATTTTCTATTAAATTCAATGGTTCATATATTGTAATACAATTAATGGTTATATATATATATATATATATATATACATATATATCATGATCAAGATTCTGTGAAACTGAGGCTACTATGTGTCGAGATTCTGCTTCAATTGTTATTGCAAATTATGTAGCTTTTATAAAATATATTATATTTATTTATCCAAAATTTATTCTTAAATTATGTTATACAAAGATAACGGTAATTTTTCGTCAGTAGTGAACTATCGTAATTAATCAATTGAACGACAAACATAATTATTTTAAGTAATTAATATGACGTGATTAATGTTATTAGTCAAGGAACGAATATATCAAAATTGTAGTTACATACGTCACGACCATTGTAACAAGGAGAAAAAACATTAGTCGGAATAACTATCTTCACAGCGTGGGATAAATAATTAGACTATTTAATATCTTAAGAATTTGCTTTAATAATATTACTAATAATAATGTTGATAAATATTCGATTAAATATTTTAATTTTAAAAAATATGAGATTTAAAAGGAAAGAAGCTATTACAATATCTTTAGTCTTTTTTTTTCTCTCTCTTTTATCTTTTCATTACCTTCCTTTATTAATTTTATTTAGGAATACAATTAATTTAATGCATTGTTACTAGCTTTACATGATTATGCGAAACATAATAAAATACACAATGAAGTAGATTTTTACTCATCTTTTTTTTTTTAGAAAAAAAAAAACCCCTAATATTTTTTGACCATCCTAAAACTTTCTTCCATATTATTCAAATAATAAATATTCTAATATTAATTTAAATAGGGTTGATATACAAACAATCACGAAGTATAAAGCATTTGTTTGAATTTAAATTGGCAATCTGTAGATGACAATAATTATAAAAGCACAGTTCAACAGCGCCCCCTCTAGGTGATTCAATTACGGAATGAACCAAATGCGAAACATTTAAAATCCTTGCGCCTGGGCTCTGTTCGTCCACAATTTAAAAAAGAAAAAAAAACCCAGCCCTTTATCCATTTTATTTATTTTTCTTCCATTTTATTTATTGACAATAAAGGCAAACTTGGGGGAGGGGGAGCGAAAAAGAAAGAAAGACAAAGGCAAACGGTAGGTGCAAGAGTATTTCGTAAAGTTGTTTTTACCGTGACTACGGTAATGAAACCATAAAATTGGTTTTACAGTGTACTTTCCAGATGGCGATATTTACAGCGCAAAGACAACTGTAGGTGTTTTTAGACCTTCTATTTTTGCACTTAGGAAATTTTCATCAAGGATATATTAAAAATGAGTTCAAAAAATAATTTAGACACCATTAATGGTCGGATTTTTTTTTTCTTTTTGATTTTCTTTTTCATATTTCATATCATAGTAATATTATTAAAATACGTTGAAAAGTTGTTTTAAAAGTTTTTCAACATTTTACGTTCTACCAGAAAGTAATGCATTATTTTACAGGATTTCGAAGAAAAGAAATATAAAATTGGATTTAAATTAAAGAGATAATAAAATATACAAATTTATTATTTTTAAAATAGTATGAAATGTATTAATAAAATGCTCTTTCAATCCAGGTATTTTGGAATTGTTTTCTCCAACATTACTTTTTATCAAAAAATGTAACTTTTCGACCAATAGAACTGTAAAATGTGATTTCATAAGAATAGTTCCAGTAATATTTTCTTAAAAAGTTTTATACCCCTACGAATTTTACAAAAGAATTATTATACTTTGTTTTAATGTAAATACAGAAAACAAATATCAAAATGATTTTAATAGTTATTTTTTCGTAACTGAATAATAAATACAATCAGTAGTTTTACAAAAAAAAATTTTGAAACCAGATATGGCATGCAAATTGAAATTAACTCCATATTTGTTTAGAAACATGAACAGACAAAAAGTATTGAATATGCTGTTTGAAATTAGTTTTGTTTTATGTTTACTTATAGCAAATAAGTAATACATATATATATATATATATATATATTATGTGGTGCATTTATTTTAAACTACAAATATAAATTTTAAAAAACTGACCTTAAATTATCCTTAAAAGCTGACAAAATTAAAGATAGTAAAAATGTTACAAGTTAAAAATATGCATTTTATTTCAAATTCCTTGGTACTTTCGGCGTTCAATCTCACGACCCTCGTCAGAGAATATTTTTATTATTAATTAAGGTTCCATTCATTCAAATACATCACTTTTTTGAAATGGGAGAGCCAATAATTATTAGGGTAGTTGGATTAGTAATTAATAATATATTAATTTATTAATTTATAATGGGTAGCATTAGTAATATATTGATTTATTTATTAGTAATTATTTATATTAATGGTAATTAATTATAGATTCTCCCATTTAAATTGAAGCGACGTATATAAATGAATGGAACAGAAATTAATTATAAAAATATTCCCTGACGATGATCGCGGGATTGTAGGCCGAAAGACTAAGAAATTTAAATTAATTGTGTATTTTTAACTTGTAACATCTATATTATTATATTTGTCGCCTTTAAAGTAAATCAATGAAATTTTAAAATTCATAATATGTATTATGTATTTTGTGATTTTTACTTTTTTACTTTTTTACTATTTCATATGTTTTAATTTTCTATTTACTCTACTTGCGTATTGATTTAACTTTTTTGCGTTTATTTTTTTCACTTACTTCTATATTTATTTTATTTATTTATTACATTTTTTGGAGATAAATTAAACTTTATTACCTGAATGTAGTTATCATTCATAGCTTTAGAACTTGAAATATTTTTACAATTCTTAATATTTTTACAATTTTCAGTATTTTGTTGTTAAATACTTTCAAAGAAATTATTTATTAAACAATTTTACTTTTTTATGCATTCCATTTTTTAATAGAGCACTGTTATATAAAAATACTGTTAGAGTAAAACGGTGTTTTTTTATATAAATATATTCTTTATTATTCCTTAAAAAATAGCATTAAAAAAGGGAAAAACGTTCGAATATAATAGAAACATTTTATTAAGAATTGTTAATTTTTTATGAGTTAATTAAGATGATTTATTGTCAATTTTTAGTTTTGACTTTTAAATACAAATTACTAAGATTTATTACTTTATTAAATATAGTTATATAAAAATTTGCCGTTAAAAGTAACAAAAAAAAATTTAAAGTGAGTTTTTTGTATATATATCTTAACATTTTATCAGTTTATAAATGTCAGATTATAGATATCATATGCATTTTTTTTTTTTTACACATTAAGATCTCTAATTTCATTACAGCAGTTCATAAAATTGCATGTTAATTTGTGATATATAAATCCTCAATTTATTCGCAATTACATATTTATTTTTAAAGCAACATTTACGTGTCCTTTATGTATATATTTAACGTCCTTATATTTGTCAAATGCCCATATTAGGAAACAATTTTAATATTTTGACCTTGAAACCAGGTGATAATTTAGTACCATTCGAAATGTTTTTTTCCAAATTATTTTGGGAGGCACGATGAAAATTATCAGCTCCTTATTATCCATTTTTGACGCATTTAAAATACAGTCCTCCTCTGTCACGCAGAGTTCTTTGTTTGAGAATAAATAATCAGATTTAACACTTTTTTAAAACATTTTTTTCACACAGAATATTGAAATTTCTAAGCGTACCTCTAGCCTAGTAAAGGCACCGATATCCGTTCCGTACTCCATGGTTACGTCGGTGGTACCGGTCGTACCTCCCCCAGAGCTTGATTTGTATGTGTACTTGGTGGTTTTGACAGTCGTGGACATTTTGCTACTAATTCAAATTCCTTCTCGCAGAATAACAAACGAACAACTGAAGACAACGGAAACTGCCGAAGACCTGACGACTTGAGCCCACAAGCGAGCTGCTGCAGAAACCCCTCTGGTGCGTGTGCAAAGTTTTCTCTTCTGTTGGCCTAGGCAAAGAATCGCGTTGCACTGATAACGGCAGGAGCTAAGAAAAATTTTTTGGTGAAGACGAGGTTCCCAAACGGGATGAATCGACGGTGAAGTGGGAGGAAGCGAGGACAAGGAGGATCATGGGATGGGAAGGAGGGATCGGACCCAAACTGAGAAAGTAGGTTCCGAAGTATATTTTTAGGTCGCTGTTGAAGGAATCTTTCGTTAAGGTCATTTAGGCCCCCCTTTTTTTCTTAAATGCAATGACTCGTTTTGTATTTAAAATTCAGAAATTTAAACAAATGAGTATGACGAAGGGGAAATAAATATTTTTTTAATGCACCCTCCTTTCCTCAAAATGCAAACACAGATGTGAAAAACAAGTGAGGAGAGTGAGGAATAAAAGCGGGCTATAATCTGAAGGTCAATGATCTTAAATCAGAATGAAAATGTATACAAGTGGCTTGTTTTAAATTGTACCCTATATTTACAACACAAAACTATTGGTGAGAGAGTTTGTTTAACAAAATATTGAGTGCATTTCTCATTGAATGAAGTTTTGTATAGTAGTGTAAGATGTCAAATATCTTTAAATCAATCACAATTTTTTTGATTAGCTAATATTAAAATTTAATTAATTATATAATTCAATACATTAGCCACATTAAAAATTTTGCGTTATATAAAAAAATAACTTGCTATACCTGCCTGAAAGAATGTTCATTTTTCATGTAGCTTTATTCAAAATTCTTATTTTGAACTTTGGTTATAGCGATTAGTTCGCAAACTTCGAAAAAATGGTTATCCATATTTTCATGAAAATTTTGCATTTTTATAATAAATTATCCCACTAATTTTGATACCCCTTTCTTAAATTAAAAAAAAATAAGTATAATAAAGATTATTTCTAATAAATTAGTTACAAAAAATAAAGCAAAAAAAAAAATCGTTAAACAAATTCATTTGTTTAATGAATTACTTTTTTGAAACTTATTTTTATTTTATCTAATTTTATGGGAAAATGATGCAATATTCGATACTTACAAAAATGTCCTTGGGCCAAAAGTAATTTTACATTTAATTATTATTAACATTTAATGGGCCAAAAGTAATTTTACATTTAATTATTATTAACATTTAACACAGTTTATGCTGTTAAGAATGTAATGATTTTTAACAAAGCCATAAAATAAAATTTCCTTTAAAAATGTCTGTTCAAATTATTATTTTTCTGAATTTTTTCATATATATTCTGCAGGTTAATTTTAAAAAGTAGGAATTTTTAGGAAACTCTTAGACAATTAAACAGATATTTCATTACTGTACGCCATCTGTTTATATAAATATACCCATAACTGTGGATATATAATTTTTCGCAACCATTTGTACATGAAAATTATATTTTTTAGAAAACGGTTTAGTCTTTATTTTTAAAAATTTATTAGATATATTAATTCCTTTGACTTAAAACATTCCGTATTTATGTGTTATATTTTTTTTTAATCTAAATATTAGAAGTTCTTTTCAGTTTTAAGGCTCCTAAAAAGAAATTTTCAGTTACTTAAATACAAAAAAACTTACATTGAGAGTTTAGACAAAAGTAGCCATAATTTAAAAAGCAACAGATACTGTTTTTAATAATCAACAAGCCAACTGTATAGTTTTTCATTTATAATTAAGAAAAAAAAAAAAAAAAAAAAGAGGCCATAATTGCCTAAAATTTGCTATTTAAATGTGGGGTATCTTAATCTAGCGTCAGCGGAACTTACTAATTTTTGTAAAATCTGTTTTAACCTTAATTTTTGTAAAATCTGTTTAAAACACCGTTTTTCGTAAAATCTAATGTTCGCCTTATTTAATACTGAAAATAATTAAAGTGAATGTTTCCTTTTTTATTTGAAACCCTTATTCATTGCTATTGCCTTAAGGGGGTCCGGACACATTTTAAAATAATTTTTATTTATTGAATTAAAATTTTGAATTTTTTTTATGATTGTTAACCATGTCATTTGTAAACAAAATCACATGATAAAACTTCTCTTAATTTGTTTTTTTTTAATTATTATTTAGAATTTATTTAAAAAGTGGGGTAATTTAAAATTGTTGTAACTCAAAATTTTATTTGTAAAATTTCAATTTTTTTACATTTAAATAAACAGAAATATCACAATTTTATTTTTAATTCAGCATTTTAAAAAATATTAATAAAAAATAAAGATAAAATTATTTAAAGTAATAATTTGAAAAAAAAAATTATATAACTTTTGTTTAAAATATCATATTTTCAAAAGTAAATATAAATATTCAAATTTCCTGAATTAAAATTAAAGCTAAATAGTAAAAAAAAAAAAACATGTTTCGAGTTTGAAGCATTTACCTTTAACGATTATTGATTTATAACAATTTAAATCCGCGAAATTGAGAAAAAATCCATCCAGAAGAAAAACGCATTTTCGCAAGAAGTCAGTCCATGACAACCATTGCTTGAAAGCTAGAATTTGAAAACATATCAAAACGAAAAAAATAATATTTTCGCTTCTAATTAATATAAAAACATGATTTAAACGTAATTTTAAGCATAAAAAGACAGAGAAAGTTTTAATACAATAAAAAGTTTTTAAGAACTTTGAAGATTTTTGTGTCCCGGATCCCCTTAAATGGGTGTACATGAATTGAGCAAAGATTTTTAATCTTCAATAGATATTCTTAAAATAGTTTCATATATTTTTTTGACAAATTCTAATTTTTCCTAATTTTATGAAATATTTATTTTGTTTTTATTATTACTGAAAGAATTCAAGTTTTGTTTAGATTATAAGTCATTTTAACAGGACACTTACTATCAAATAATAAAATAAATAATTAAGTTATACCTTGGGTTATAATGATGTTGAAAGAATTATGTGTTATCCTTAACGCAGTTCATTAGTAAGATAATATAGATCTTTTTTGATTTAAAATGAATGCAAGCTAAAAGTAATTATTTTTTTCTTATTATAAAATGATATACATGAAATGGTATGAATAATATGAATAGTATGAATAGTATGAATGATATATATGAAATGATATATAAGAAAATATACATGAAAAGTTCTAATAATAGGATATTTAATTCCTGGAACGGGCCCTCGAACCAGATTTTTTATATAAATTATATACTACACACACACGGAAACGAGTAAAAATAATAAGTTAAATAGCTTTAAATAAAAGTTATGATGCAAAATTTTTGTATAAAACTTGAAGAATTTTTTCAGCCTTTCTAGTGTGCTAACTATGCATTTAAAATTTTGTATGGATGGATGGAGTATGTTTTAAGACAACAAGCTTTAAATTTTCTGCTAATTGCCTCATGTTTTAAGGCTCCTCATCAGTCAGGATGGTACTTCCTTCTCTGGTACTAAAACTGTGGGTTCGGAAAGCAAACGTATTTTTAAAAAAAAAAATTCTGAAAAAAAAAAATCTTCTGTTTTCTGTATGCTTTTCTTGAAGAATTTTTTTTGCCACTCTCTTGGGCAGATATTTTTAAAATGCATTGTTATTTTCATTAAAAGTGTTAAAATCATACTTACATCTTACCTACTTCACTTACATTTTAACATTTAAAACGTAGAATTAAATATATATATTAGAAACATTGTAGCAAAGGAAAAGGGAAAACATTCTTAAAGAAAAGGATTCAGAAAACATAAGGTAATTTCCGATTAGAAATTTGAAAAATATGGATGCATTCCAAGCCCGTAGAGAGGGGAATTTGAGTCATAACTTATAACAAGCCTTAAGATGATTCGGAGTATAAAATGATACTTCTTTTATTTATAAATGTCTTTTAATCTTGTTTTAGTCGTACTTTTATGCATATAATTCTTTTCAGGTATAAATTCTCTCTGCAAACATTATATCTGAAATCTTATTAGTGTTTACAATTTAATATTATTGTCTTAAATAATATTTTTTTCACAGACGATTTTTTCTTATTCAGCATATAAAAGAGTAAAAATTAATTTATATTCAGTATTTAAAAATATATTGATTAAAAATTATATGTAAATATATATATGTACAATGAAACCTCTCTGTGCGACCTCCTTTATTAAGCGACCACCTCCCCGAGCAATAATTTTTTCATGGAACAAAATTTATTGCCATAGGCTCAATACTAATTTTATCATCATTCAGAGATCACCCCAGTTAAACTCCCTCCACGAGCTTCCAATTCCTTTGTGAAAAATGAAACATATTCAGCTTTTTTCTGCTCGCTTGAAGAAGATCTTATTAGAAAAATAATTCCGGAGAATGCATTATTCAACAAACTTCTAAACTAAATTTAGATTAAAAAAAAAAAAAAAAAAAAAAAAAAAAAAATCAAGTAGCTTTTGAGTTTCTGAACCCCTTTGTGCCTTTTCAGACAATGAATGGTGATGAATTAAGAATGATGGTCAATAAACTACCCTGCCTTAACCCTTTAAGATCTGACCCACACAATCGTGCAGATGATCCCAAGGAAAAAGATAATACATTTTCCTCTTTTTCCATCATTTAAACCCGAGCCTGCACTTCAGAAATATGTGAATCCTCTCTTCATGTAACTTGACATAGGAAAACTTTAAAAATATATTTTTTTTCCTTCAGTTAAATATGATCCTGTTAGTTAGAGTTAAACACAGACTTTTAATTTTTACCAAAACTCACAAGGCCTTAAAGAGTTATTCTGTCAGGAAACGCTCAAAGAAATAGATAAACTAATAAAATCGCATTATTTGTTCTAAATGAAAAAAAAAATCATTTATTTACTGAACTTCGACATAACTTGAGATAAAACCGTAAAATTAAAGCGACTGTCGATTCATTTTTTAAACTTTGCTGTAATTAACTTTTACTTGTGATAGATATATTTTTTTATATTTTCTCCTAATATAAAAAATAAATTTTAGTAACATTAATTGTTGACAACAATTGCAATCTAGATTTAAACATGACCTCCATTAAGAGACCACCTTTCGGAGCGACCAATTTTTATTGAAACGGAACGTGGTCACTTTAAGGAGTTTTACTGTTTGTGTATATTGGCAAAGGCTTTCTTTATACAGTATTTTTTACAACGAGATTCATATTTACAGAATCGTCTCTCTAATAAAGATATAGAAAACACGTGATTTAACACAAGTTGCCAAGAAAAAGTAAGAAAATTTCGAAAATTTTTTGTCAATTCGCAAAAATTTTGCCCATTTTTTTTCCGAATTTTTCTCATTACAATCAAGTTTTTGTAATATTTTTTACAGTAAATCAAAAAATTTATTTCCCATATTATTTAATAAAACGAGTTGGACTACATAAAATTAAGTTAATGTAATAAAATATTATTGCTTTTGTCAATTAATCTTATAAGAAAATTAAATTGTAGTGAAATTAAAATTTTGCTTTAGACAAATGACTTGAATCTTTCGGTTTAAATATTTTGTAATTTATCTGCTTAGGAAGATACAGTTGAATCTGATTGATGTACTATGGGTTACAGGAATACATAATTTAACATGATACATTTTCGGATGTACGAACTGCTCAGATTTATTTTTCACATAAAAATCTTTGGTTTTTCGTAATACATATTTTAAATTATAAGCATACTTTTTTAAAGCATTGAACACTTTATTCTTCATTTCTATTTTATTTTCTAGTTTTTAAACTATTTCATTTTTGCAGTTTCGCAGCCGATTGGCTTATTTTAGCGAGCATAGTCTGGCCCATAATTAACTTCATTTTTATAACTCCTTGCATGCAGTTGTAACCATATTCTTTTCTGAATATATGATCAAAATTTAATTATATATATATATATATATATATATATATATATATATATATATATATTCGTCAGTCGGGTGAAAACATTTCCAATAGCATTTTTTATTTTTTTTTAAAAGCTGTTGTTGTTTGTTGATGCATGTGTAAAATCAGAAAAATGCTTTCATGTTTTGTTTTTTGATATTATTAAAATATTTATCTTATTTTAAATTAAATAAGAGACATCTATTTTAAATGTAATTGAGATATGGGGGAAGCTAGCCACATAAAATTGAATAAATACTCAGAAAAAAGGGTTCAGTTAAAAATCATTTATTAAATTCTCGATTATATTATGAAATTTGTCCATCTCTCTCTTGAATTTCAAATGTTATTTAATCGAAAATAGTAGTTTAAATTAGCTTTATATGTTTTGAGTATAGACATAACTGAGGAATATTTAACTAAAAATTTACCTTTTCTTTTGTATTTTTATACAAAAATAATGTTTAATTGTTTCCAAAATATTAAAATTCGATAATTTGTAGCAACGATATTTTAAATTATTTCTCTTCCAGCTTCCAAAAGGAGCCCGTTTAAACTATAGACATCGTTCATCTTCAATGGAGCCAAAAAGACTATGGTCGAACAGAATATTTCATGGACAAGGGAAGTCAAGTTGCATTTTCCTGCCTATCTTCAGATCAAAACACATCTAGAATGAGTTTTCAGACTATATATGGACACGTCAGTCAAATTCTTGAGCTTAGTCTTTTTGGCTCTACATGATGACGGCAAAAGTTTAAATGGGCCCGTTTGGAAGTTGGAATGAGTGTGACACAAACTACTGGTCTTCTAGTATACAGTCCACCACTGTACACTGTAAAAAAAAAAAGGTCGATCTACTAAAAAAACTTTAGTGATCCTTGTAATTACTAAACAATTTTTAGTAATCTTAGTCGGTTACTAGAAAATCTGTAAGAATTACTAGAAAAAAGTTAGCAACGAATAGAGTTAATAGTTTTATATTTTTAATAGCTCTTACTAAAACTCAGTTGGTGTGGCCTTGATAGCATAGTGGTTATAGTAACGGACTCCAGGCTAAAAGGTCCCGGGTTCAAAACTTGCCAGCGCCAAATACACCCCGAATGTCTGTAGTATCTCGTTAATAAAGGGATTATAAAAATCCTGTCGGAGCAGTTAAGAATGTTTAGTGCTGCCATCTATTGTGGTTTTGCCGAAAATCTTCCGATCAGATGTCTGGATGCAGCTCGAAGGAAGCTCCTCCGCTTCGATTGCACGTAATGGTTATTAAAAGTAATTTTGGAGCTATTACTAAAATTTGCTTTGTGGCTCATACTAAAAATTTTTAAGTTAGTTATACAAAAAATTCTTTTGTTCAGTTTACAAAAGAAATGCTTGTTTCACTTGCAAAAAAAAAGTTTGTAATGGTTACTAAAAAATTCTGTGGAATACGAATTTACTAAGAAATTTTTAGTAACCTCTTGAATTTTTTTTTACAGTGTAAAGCCTAGTACTACAGCAAAATTGCTAATTCGAGTTCCTGTGGCAGCCTGGAGGTTTAAGGCCCCTGACCTCGCTCGAGGAAATGCTCGAGAGCTAATGCTATTCCTACGGGGAAGCATTTTTCTAATAACTCTTTCGCATTTTGACATTTTTGAATAATTTTTTTTGAATTGGATAGCTGAGGTGCATGCCGACAGCGCACCTTTTTTACTTTTTCGATTTTGGTTGCAGATACTTTTTACAAAGTTAGTTCCACTTTCAAAACCGGTTTCGAAACTGAAAGTGATTTTTAAAAAATATATTTGCGACCAAAATCGAAAAAGTAAAAAAGGTGCGCTGTCGGCATGCACCTCAGCTATCCAATGCAAAAAAAATTATTCAAAAATGTTAAAATGCGAAAGAGTTATTAGAAAAATGCTTCCCCATAGGAAAAGCATTAGCTCGAGAGCGTTTCCTCGAGCGAGGACAGGGGCCTTAAAGCAAAATCTCTTGTAGTCGCTTCGCGGTTTCTTCGAGCCAAAAATGACAGAAAACTGCCTTCGGATGCAGTTGTTCTTCTTGGTCTTCCTTAACTAGGCTTTCTAGTAACATAATAAGTGTTTAAAAAGGGGGCTCGAATCTCTTGATGTGCGATTTTGAGAAATTTTCAACTCCTGGGCGACCTCCATTTGCGTTAATTATTTTCGATTCTACCGATTATATTCTACTTTTGACCTTCACTTAAATGATGCCTTTAAATCATAACTAATAAATATTAATTAGTCTCAGACACCACATTCGCTTTAAACAGCACTAAAGACCAGAATTCACACATACAGTCCATTGCGCACCACATTGTCAATTACCTAGTTTGTATATTTCCGACAATATTGTATGCGTGGAAGTGCAATTCTGTATACAATAGTGTTTAATTATCATAAATAATTGCACCATTGAGCATTGTTTGCAACATTAACTAAGTGAACATGTATTTTTCATACCATATTTTTGTACATCCATATATCCACTGATTATTGTCAATATAGAATACATACACGTACTACTTACTATATTTGGATACAGCCATCCATTTATTTTGCTTATTTCGGGAACAACGGATTTTGGTCATATTCTATCGAAGATAGTTTTCAGAATTTTCAAGCTATATTTTTGAGACTTTCACAAAAGTTGCTCTATACGTTTAGCTAACGCATTATGCAAATGAAATTTAGATAACCTTCACGCATGCGCAGAGAAAAATTATTTAGTAATCCTGCTCATTTTTTATACAATTTTTATTATGTATTAATTCTGATTGCAGGGTATTTCATACAACGTTGCTTGTCATATTTCCTGAATTTTTTTTTTTTTTTTTTTTTTTTTTTTTTTTTTTTTTTATTAAGATGACTGCAGATTATAAGCAAAAAACCTGGCAAAATTTGGGCCCTTTTTTATATAAAAACCTTAATTTCTCTACGAGTATACATGCTTTTCGCAAAAAAGAAAAAAAATTAAGCCACTTAATCATAAACTACAGTTTGAAAGAATTTTCTACACTAATTTTGACAGGGTTATCCAAAGAGATATTCTTTCTTTTTCAATTTATTGAAGATCTCCAATGGGATTTCGGGGGAAAAAATCTTCACAGTAATATAAGACCTGTAGTACCATGTTTACATGCCTGGAGTTTCAGAATAATTCGTGTGTTTTTCTAGATATTTAACAAAATGTCTAAAATTGCTAGGGGCCGGGCGTCTTTGGCTGTATAGTATATATACAGTGGCGGTCAAAAGTTTCCGGCCAGTTAGTTTTTTTGATTTATTTACCAGAAAGTTTCAGCAAAGAAGAAGCACAATTGCTTAAAAAGTTAGGACTTTGTGAATGATCTCTGATCCCGTGATAATTTTGATTGGAACTGAAGACGCTTCATGCATAAGGCAGAACTCGAAGTCTGAGTGTGCAAAAGTTTCCAGCCACTCATCATTCCTTAGTTTTTTTCTATATAAAGTGTTTTTTGGTCATGTTTGTAAATGTATCCCCATGAATAGAATAGGTTAAATTCAAAATGGAAAAGTTCAACAATTATTGTTTGTTGCCAAGGGGCCAATCTTCTCGAGATATTGCGGCGTTATAGATCGGCAAAAATCGACTGTGAACGATATTTAAAAATTATATAAAGATGACCACGGTCTTCAGGACTTTATGAAATCCGGGAGACACTGGTAAAAAAACTTTTCTTGATGAAAGAAATATCAGTAAAACAAAAATTGATGACCCGCATAAAAATTCTGCTGCAATATCTCGCGATTTACGGAATGAAAATATTGCTGAAATAAAACGGTCTATCGTGTCAAGATGCTGACGTGATGCAGAACTTTATTAAATAGTCAGTATTCAAAAAATTTTCATAGGTAAAAAAAAATTTACGTACCCGACTGGCCTTTTCTGGGGAACACAAAGTCTGGTCAAATGAAAACTGGACTAAAGTACTATTTTTCCAACAATCGAATTTCAAACTTTTTTGGCAGAGATGACAGACACTACGTGCGACGATCTAACAACAAAATATGTGATTCGACCTATGTTATTCCTACAATGAAGCATGGCGGAGGACACCTTATGTTGTGGGGAGTATTTTCTTCAAAAAGTGTCGGTCCATTATTTGAAATCCACTGCAAGATGAATGATAAAAATGAATAATTTATTTAAAAACCACTTTTGAGTAATTTACGCTCAAGTTCAGCGAGCTCTTTAGGGTAGCCCTGTATATCAACAATAACATTTATACACACTATATAATATGCATAGATTTAGTGAAACTTAAAACGCATATCATAATTAAAGCTAATTTCAACCATCCATCAGCCATCATCAGATGCATATGCAGTACTTCAGAAAGAATGTAGTATTTAAAATCTGTTGGGTGTCCCTGTAAATTCTATGTACTTCATATTATGCATGACTGGATCGTATAATTTATATTAAGCTTCAGCTACATATATCAATTTTATTATATGTGAAACAGTTTAATAAAATTAAAATATGTAGCACACAATTTCCCCCTTTACCATTATTTAATGGAATTCTTTTGTATGGCCTGGTAAATAAATAATAACAATTTTTTAAATAATAGCTTTGAAATTTTAGCTATCACTTTGAGATTCCTCTTTTTATGCGTATATTTACAAATTAACTAAAAAAATATTTGCTTTCCAGAAACTTTCGACCGTAACTGTATATATATATAAGCTTTGCAAATAAAGTGTCAGATACTGTTTCACTTTGTGTCAGTTATTATAGAGTTAGTGACAGTTACTGAGTTTTTGAGCATATTTATTATAAAAAAGGCAATTTTTAATAGTAATATGAGAATATCTATTTTAAAAAGTATTTTTTAATAACAAAATACATAATTTTTCAAAAATTTGTCTTTAATGTATCTCTTTTATTCTTTCAAAAGCACATGTAATTGAAAAGTTGATTCAAAATTTTGTAATAGGGATTTGAACAAGAAAGAATCCTTAAGGCGGCAGGTACTATATGGTTTTCATCCTAAAGTATGCTATGTTCAACGTCGCTTGCAGAACCATTCGAAAAATACTTCATTCGTAATTCATCATATGAAGATAAAAAGGGTGTTACCATCAGAAACAATATGTATGATGGTTATTACCCATATTCTGTAATCCGGAATTATCCCCTATCACGATTTTTTAAAGTGTAGATTAATTTTATTTATATCAATGCACTGCGTTTTAATACTTTCCAACAAAGATAAAAAGTGTTTATGATTTTGGTTTGTCTGTCCATCAGTCCGTTTATCCGTCTGTCCATCTTTCCATCTGTACGTCTGGCCGCGCTCTAACTCCCATAAATATACTCGGATTGCCCTGAAATTTTTTAACATTACTGACGTTACCTTAGTACGAACCATATTTCAAATAAATTTTATAGCATGATTAGTTCATTTACAGGGATAGTTAAAAGTTTACCTTTACATTATGGCCTATAGAAAAAAAATCTTTTCAAATGAATTTTAAAGATTTTACACCCTGTCAAACATATTAAAATTTATATGTATTTATATGCATTAAGTACACTAAATAATGCGGTGAAAAATAGCTATTATTTATTTACCAGGCCATACAAAAGAATTCCACTACATAATGGTAGAGGGGGGAATTGTGTGCGACATATTATAATTTTATTAAACTATTTCACATATAATAAAATTGATGTATGTCACTGAGGCTTAATATAAATTATACGATCTAGTCATGCATAATATGAAGTACATAGCATATACAGGGACACCCCAAAGATTTTAAATACTACATTCTTTCTTAAGTACTGTATATGCATCCGATGATGGCTGATGGATGGTTGAAATTCGCTTTAATTATGATATGCGATTTTAAGTTTCACTAAATCTACGCATATTATATAGTGTGTATAAATGCTATAGTTGATATACAGGGCTACCCAAAAGAGCTCGCTGAACTTGAGCGTAAATTACTCAAAAGTGTTTTTTAAAAAAGTTATGCATTTTTATTCTGAACTGCATTCAATTTACTAAAAAATGTTTGTAGAATATAGGTAAAATGATATACAGGGCCACGGAATAAATTGGATACATGGAATCCTATGAATGACAATTTCTTAGAATGTGATTTAAATAGTTTAAAGAGTGTTTTAGTTAAAAATAAATTTTAGCTTAATACTGGTTTAAATCCTGTAAATAATTCACTCTTACCACCTCACATTACCAGTTATATAGTGTACTTTTAAAGCAAAATATAAAATAATGTAAAGGGCGGAGCACAAGTATTCAAGTATATTTCCATCTATGAGTATAAATTGCTGAAAGAGAAATTTCAACCTTCTAGGCATTCTTTTGCTAAACTAAATTTCCTCATTATAAAGTATATATATCAACCAACAGATCCAATACAGGGCTATTCAAATGTATTGGAATACATACTTGGATATATACAGTAACCTTATTACACTAAATAACGAAGTTTTGTTAAAGATTTCATGAAATGTTGAAAAGTGTTTCATAACGTATGCTTATCACATGATTTTTCTTATTTGTTACTTCCGATGAGACATTTTCCGATGTCAGTCCGAAAACAATTAATATTAATTAATAATGTTATGTCCGTAAATATATGAACATTCCCTTTCGCGATCTGACATTGCGTAGTCATGAGTCACGAATAGAGTATAGTCAACCCTTTGTTTAAACTGTCTTCTGGCTCTATGACAAGATACGATCTCTTACTAAGTTCGAAATTATGGCAAACATTTAACTTAAGTAAAGTCACTACAATAGTCATAGATATTGTGAAACTATTGATTTTGGATTTCTCGTTAATGTGTAATTAAAATTTCTTCTGATTGAAGCAAAATGTCTGACGCACTAAAAGTACAAAAAGTTACACTTTTCGTGTCAAATTTTTGAAGAGTCATGGCAATCAATTATTCAAAGGAATGTTTCTTCACTTAAATGAAATTGCATGACTCAACAGGCTGTGAAATAGACCCTTTTAAAATCATTGCACATGTTAAAAGTATAAAAACTTTATTATTATTTTTTTAATTCAATTTCAGAGAGTCTATGATTTTTTTTCTTTTGAAATTCTAAATTTATTAGGTAGATTTCGTATGAAATACTACCTATTGCGATCACTCCCTTGTTGGAATTTCTGAAAATTTTTTGCAGAACTACGCCGATCGTGACCTCTAGACTCCAAAACTAACATTAGTAAAAAAGTTTATATCTATATCTATATCTATATATATATATATATATATATATATATATATATCGGTCTATATCACTTTTTTATGGACACGATAACTTCTCCAATTCTGCTCAGATCTCTTTCAAACTGATACATAAAATCAAGAGGTATAAAATCTCAGTCAAGTTCGTTAATGGGCAAAATCGGACCAAGGGGATGGAAATAGGGAGGGTTTTTGTGAAAACCGATAAAACGCCATAATTTCTTAAATAAAATAGATATCGAATCAGTTTAAAGTTTGTTCTACTTCTAAGAAATAGGCCAAACGTTTATGCATGACAGATATGTTATAAAATTAAAAATGGGCTCAAGAGGCGAAAAAAACAGGGTTTTTGGGAGAAAAAAATTCATAACTTCGGCAATTCTCAAAATATCAAATCCAACTAAATTTTTTATAAATGTTCTCAAAATTATCTAAAACTTTTGTATTTACAAGTTTTTGATAGGACCAATTTTTACCGATCTTCTCAATCTTTTTAAGATTATCTTCTCAATAATATCTACAACTTTTATACTGACAAGTTTTTCATAGGACCAATTCGTATAACAAAAAAAAAAAAAAAAAAAAAAGAAAAAAAAAGAAAAAATTAAACAAAAATAGGAGTTGGAGAAAAATACCTCAAATCCAAACTGCTTATATTCTGGGTCATTTTCATATTCTTCTTTTGTCTAATAATTTCTATACATATAAGTCGTTTTCTGTGTGTATGTTCTTTATACGAATCTTTAATGTTTGACTGATTTTCTTGAAACTTATTGTACATACGTTTTAGAAGAACATAGAAACGATCGCTGTAAACTTTAAAAGAAATCCTCAGACCTCTATTTATCTTTTTCTACCGCCTTTCATAATTTAACATTATAGCAATATGTCTTTTTAAATTCTCTAATTCAATCATTTCTTTCCTGTTGCCACACATCTATGTGCGATATTTAGAAGTTAAACAAAATGTAGTCTACTCAAATTTTTCCCACCATAAATATGATGCCAGTGTCACCCAGAGACATGTCTTTTCCTTAAAATACTATGTTAAGGGGACAGTGGACCTTTATTTGAGCAAAATCGTTGCAAAAAAAGGTCTATTTCTATGGTATAATAGTACCAAAACAGTTTTTTCTTATTAAAATATTATTTATGAAGGTTTTAAGAAATAAACAATAAAGGTAAGTGTACTTATATGCTTTAAATCTGTTTTTCTCAAAACTACCCTTTCTGCGTTTTTAGATTTTTGAAATGCTTTTTGCGACGTAATTTCGTAAAGTGTTCGTTTCAACAACAAAAATATAATTAGAGAAAAACCCAGTTTAACAATTTTATTTAGCAATTTTTGAAGAAACTTTAATTTCATTTTTCTGTAAGAGCCGGTTTTATCAGAATCATCTTAATCTAAATTTGGCTAAAATGACCACTTTGAAGCATTTTTTGAAATATATTCAGACTTTGTGAAAAATAAACAAATACGGCACATTATATAGATCCTAAATAAGAGAAACTGCTAAGAGAAAGTGTTTGAGAGCAAAATTGAATTTAAAAATGAGTCATAAAATAAACAATTTGTTATTTGAATTGTCGCTGCAGGAAAATCTGTTCAACTTCCCACTTTCACAGCATTTTTTTGAAAGACATTCTGCCTTCTAAAAAAAGTCTGACCAATACGGATTATACAGATCCTAAATAAGAGAACCTGTCAATTGGATGTGTTTGAGAACAAAAATGGATTTAAAAATGATTCAAAACATAAGCAATTTGTTATTTGAATACTTCTTCAATTTTTCAATCACGATCGCTTTGGGAAATTTTCTTCCAAAAATCCTTATTTTGACAGCATTTTTGCTGTCAATATATTCTGCCTTTATTAAAAAAATTGGCCAATGCGACACAGTTCCCAAATAAGAGAACCTGTCATTTGGATATGTTTAAAATCAAAAATGAATTTTAAAATAAGTCAGAATATAAGCCGTTTGTATTTGAGATTTTTTTTCTTCAACTCCTGTTTTTGTTTAATTTATTTTTGCTACAAGGATTGGTCCTATAAAAAACTTGCCGATGTAAAAGTTGTAGATATTATTGAGAAGATGTAAAATAAATTTAATTGGATTTGACAACTAAAGAACTGACTAAGTTATGGATTCCACCCCCCCCCCCTTTTCGTTTTCGTTTTTATTTTTTATTTATTTTTTATTTATTTATTTATTTATTTTTTTTAGTAAAAATTGGTCTTATCAAAAATTTGCAAAAATGTAAATGCTAAAGTTTTAGATAATATTAAGAAAATTTATATAAAAAATTAATTGGATTTGATACCTTGTGAATTGACGAAGTTATGAATGTTTTCTCCCCAAACTCTATTTTTTTCCCTCTTGAGCCTATTTTTAACTTTATTAAAAATGTATCATGCATAAACTTTTGGCCCCTTTCTTGGAAGTAATATAAAATTTAAACTGATCCTATACCTATTTTCATTAAGAAGTTATGGTGGTTTTTCTGTTTTCACAAAAGCTCTCCCTATTTGGTTTGCCCATTCCGAAATGGGCAAACCCTCATGGTCAGATTTTGCCCATTAACAAACTTGACCGAGATTTTATGCAATTTGTATCAATTTGGAAGAGATTTGAGCAGAATTATAAAAATTATCGTGTCCATAAAAAAGTGATATGTATATATACATTTTTACTGATGATATTTTTGGGGTCTCGGAGTCATAATCGGTGTAGATCTGCAAAATGTTTTCCAGAATTCCAACATAGGAGCGACTGCAATAGGTAGTATTTCATACGAAATACCAACACCGGACCGAGCGTCGGGAAGAAAATTGGGCGTGCGAATAAAGACCCTTATCGAATAATCAAAAGTGTAGCTCACAAGATTTTGTAAATTTGGACACTAAACTTCTATTATATCAAAAAAAAGAAGAAGAAGACGAGTTTTTTTTTTTTTTTTTTTTTTTTTTCCGCACTTCCATAGATGTGTTTGATTTGAGCAGATTCATTTCATTTCTTTCTTTTTTCTTTTTCTTTTCTTTTTTCTTATGAGTGTGTTCAACACTGGTTGGAATTAATTAAAGCAAATTGATTTATGTAAGACTTTTTTTTTTTTTTTTTTTTTTTTTTCACGAATTACGCCGGTCATAACATCTGTCACTGTGCTGAATTGTTAGATCATCAACCAAACAGTTTTAGTAATCTACAAATTCATCGTTGGAGTGCACATATCACTTCCCTCAGTTCAATAATATATTATTGAGCCTTGAAATCAAAATGCTCATTGAATCCAAACCTCAGAAATTAGTCACCATGATATAAACTGCTTAATAAGTAGTTCTTATTTGATTCAAAATGAAATATAAAATTTTAGCGTGGGTTCCTTTTCCATAAGTCATCACTAAAGACACATTGACACTTTTATAGAATTAGTAATCGGTCATTTATGTTGTGCTGTTTTAAGGCTAGCTGTTGAACTTAAGGAGACTTATTTGGAGGGAAAGAAAAAAACAGGGTTTATGTGTGTACAATTATTCTTCAAGAGAAAAATCAGCTTTTTTTAATAAAAAAATAAATCTAGTTTGAGCCTGCATAATTTAGTCTTATTTAAGGAAAATTTCTCTGTACGAAAATACTGGTACCGAAAAATTTTTTGGACTGGAAATTCCAGGACGCCTACGAACCCTGGAAAATGTTGAATCTCATATTACTATTTTGAAGAAAAAATAGGTATTTCTCTTGATCATTCAAATTTGGAAATTTAAATAATATATATGTATATATATTTTTTTCTCAGCACGTAGATAGGAAGGTTCTTTACTATCTTGTAAGTTAAAAATATAAAAAAACATAAATTTGAGGTCTTTTTTTTTCTTTTTCTTTTTTGAGTTTCAACATTTTTTTTAAAGTGTAAAAATGTATTCTTTAGTCCTTGTAACTTTTAACTATAAAAAAGATTTATTGGAATACCAGAGGTTTGAGAGCTCACAGAGAGATTAAAGGACCTTGCTATGTATGTAGTGAAAAAAATATTGTTAAAATTTCCAAATTTGAATGAACAAGAAGGACAAGTATTTTTTCCATTTGATAACATAAAATACCACTTTTTTCCCCCCTCAAGATAAGTCCTCTTAATCCTTATCGGGTGCTAGTTTTTATATATGATTGTATTTTATATTCTATTCGAACAACGACATTTTAAAATTGGTTTTGTGTATATATATATATATATATACATATCTGGTGCACATGCTGCCAAGTTACAAGTAAATCTCTATTCTAAAACTAGTCGTTAGGGGCCACCGTAATACTTACCCATCATAGATATACATAATTGAATATATGAAAATAAAACAATTTAACTACTAAAACTGTTAACTGTGTAAACTATTTATAAAATGCATTGAAATTCCAAAACAAAATTTAAGTGTATATTTAAATATTTTTAATGTACACAGTAATGCTCCATTAATGAATGGCTGATAAACCCATTTCGACAAATTATATAAAACACTGGATTACTCAATTACTACCGAATTGCGTAAGAGACACATCCTTATAACTCCAAAAATAATTATATTAACTAACAGCTTACTGCGTCACATTAAGAGTATCATTTCCAATTAAAATATATCTTTGAATTGAAGTTTGAATGAAATACAGGTTCATGAAAAATCGAAGAATGTGAAAAACAGGATTACAAATGTCTCGGCAACTAATAATCCGATCGACTTCGTTCTTTATGCAAAATTTGTATTATTTTATTGCTTTTTACGTCCACTCCTTAAAATAAAAAAATTCGAAAATTTTTATGTACCTTTTATCAGAATTTTTTTTGAGAGTCCGAAAAAAAATAGTTCCGGATAATCGAGGTTACTGATATTCAATAGACTTAGTCCTATTCTTACATAATAAGTACATACAAAATTTCAAGTCTCTATCTTAATTTGTTCGGGAGATAGAGCGGTTACAGACAGACACCCAGACAGACAGACACACATACGGACGGATGGCATTTTTTTTTTTTTTTTTTTCTAAAAATATATTTTTCGGAATCTCCAATATCTGAAACGTGTAAATCCGTCAAAAAAATTTTCGATTTTCAAAACGATTGCAAGACTTATCCTATACTATACGTATGATGAGTAAGTAAAAAAAGTTAACTAACGCTTTCACCGCCGTTGACAACGAATTTTTTGTGACCGAAGGTCTTTCTTCGTTAGCATTAAGAGAGCTGGTGCACATAAAAATATGAAAATTGGTTGTACTATAGAGAAATGCTTGATAAACATGTTGATGCAGGCAGTTTTTAAATCGAATAATTATTTTAAGAAATATTTAATGTTAAAGTTGGTCAAAATCGTTCCATCAAAAAAGTTATATAGGAACAAAAATTACACATAGAAATTTAATCATTTTTAGACTATTTTATGCAATAGCAGTTTCTGGTATGCAAACCGCATTTATTATTTTTAATTTGACTCATTTTATAAAGATTTATTTCCATTTTAAATTCAAATTTTCAGCATCTCGAGAGATATTTTATACACATTTAAAAAAAAAAAATAAAAAACTATTTTAAATTGTTGCCAACTATTAAAACAGCGCAAAGAAAAAAGTTCTTTCAAATTAAAAATTTATTGACACGTGACTATTATAAATAGAAAAAACTTTCAAATTAAAATTAAATGAATATTAAGTATTAAAAGTAGGAAAAAAATTGAAAATTACGGCATAAAAGCTATATTTACTCTTGATTTTAAAAGAGAAAGAAAATTGTAAAATAATAAATTCATTAATAAGTATTAAATGTCTTAAATGGAGAAAAATTACATGAAATTGAAAAAAAAAATAAAACAGTGCAAATAAAATTTGCTTTCTAACGATAAAAATATTTTCGCATAAATATTACAATAACAGAAAAAAAACATTTGGTGAAAATTACGTCAGATTTAAAACGTTACATTTAAGAATCACTTATTTAAAGCAATCACCTTAAAAATACCCGGAAGCTAAGACTCTATTGACTAAGTTCATTTTATATTAACTGATTCTGAAATGTTTAAATAATCTTACTAAATCAAACGCTAAAACAACCGTTAACAGAAGCTCATTCGGTCTTAAATTCCCTTTCCCCCACCGTAAAACGGGAAAGAATAAATATCCTTTTATGCGATCGCCATTTTATTTTATTTATATATAATAATAGTTTAATCTTCCATAAATGTTTTAAAGCCGATCAAATTCACTGATTTTTAGAGGCGGGACAGGGGTTGAAAAGCATAGCTCGTAGGGGCAAAGCTCCCTACGAGCTACCCTCAGTTTTATAAATAAAACTAGTGCAAATTGAATAAAATATGTGTATATATATTGGTCCAGAAGTGCATAGGACCAATAAGGGTTAACTGGCTGGCTTCTGATGTTTTACCTTATTCATTAACATATATATATATGTTAATTCAGAAGACCTAGATCTTATATTGATATCTATAATAAAATTATGTAATAACCTAGAAAGTGTTAATATAATTTAACTGGACTTTTACGTTGCCAATCCCCCCCCCCCCCTCAAAAAAAAAAAAAATGTCTGGTGAGTAATTGCGCATAAGCACCAACATCCCAAATAAACAATTTCAAAATTCGATGTCAAATTCAAATACAATAGTGGAGCAATATTTCTCTTCATTTGTTGGCGTGTTCTTGATTACAGAAATGCAGCACTTTTTAAACTAACAAATGAATAATTTTTGCTATCCCTTGGTGATTATTCATTTGAAAGGACTAGAAAATTGTTGCAAATAGAAATCCTCTTGACATAGTTTGTATCCAGCCCCTCGAAACAACAACAAATCGAAAAAAATAAAATAAAGCATCTCTAAAAAACAACCACACCAAACTCTACACCGAATGTCGCTCGACTCTGTCGGGGCTGCGGCCTAAATTCTCTGCTCCATTCCTTTGTTCCTTTTGCTCAATGACGAATCTCGGATTTCAGAATGCGTAAGCCATTTATAGAAGTAAGCCAAACTACGGGTGATCTGGGATTGGTGGCGGAAGCTTACCGTAATCTTTTCGGTAGAGGCAGCCATTTTGTGGCCGGCTCGGAACTATCCAGAGATCAGGCTTAACAGTATCGTTCGTCGTCTGTGTGATTCAGCTTTCGAGGCTAAAATGCTATAAGTCATCGACATTTGAATAAAGGTGGCAACGCCAGGAAAAAGAGGGCTATGGTCGCAGTTAATTTTATTTTGAGATGGTTGTGATGGTTTTCTTGCCCCCGATAAGAAAGGGTTAAAGTGATGTATACGCACGCTTCCGAAAACATGTAAAAAAAGAGAGAGAAGTAACACACCAAGGAAAATAGAATGAAAAACTTCACGGTTCATTGGCCAAATCATTTGGAATTTAAAGCTAAAGCCAAAAGGCTGCCTTGCAAATGATGTAAATTAAGCAACCTCTTTTATTTTCTCTGTCACTATTTCTAAACAATCTTGCAATCTTCGCGATAGATTTCGTTGTGCAATTGAAATTTCACAAGATTATTAGAAAATATAAGAATTTTCGGTCTTCGTTCTCAGATAAGTATAATAGTCATATTAAATGTATAAATTAAATACATAAAATAATAATAATAATAATAATAATAATAATAACAACAACAACAATAATAACGAATAACAATAATAATAACTCAATGGATTGATTACAAGATTCGTAATGATTCTGTTTATATATCAACATTATCTAATGTAGATAAAAAGTATTTTTGACTCCGGTTAGTTTGTCTATTTATTAATTATATGCTACTGTGTGCGGTCTGACTCTCGTCAATATGCTTCGATTTATAATTAAATAATATACGTTGTTGACAATAACTTTTGTAGAACCCCCATTAAAGATAAAATATGTAACACTTGGAATCTGTTTACAGAGACACTCAAAATTATTCATCGATCATCACTTCAATATATCCAAATCCTTTTTTCAACATACTAATTTATTTATATTGTACTTGCACTACATAACACAGTAAAACTCCACTTAATTGATAAACACATAACAGAGGTTAAAATAAATTTTCAGCAAATACCGTCAATAGATGTTAGTTAATATGAATTCAGTCCTGTATATGACCCATAAAATTTATAGATGCCAGATAATGTGATAATATGCTAAACTTCAGATAAACTTTGAAGCAGAAAACCCACTTGGTGAAATAACCGCTAAGTAGACGATAATGTAGCATAATTATTTTATGTGTCCTTGTAAAGGAACATTAATTGTTGCATGGACTTCTTTCTATGCGAAAGATGTCATCGCATACAGACCTCAGTAAAATATTACTGTCTCATAATGCTCACTTCAAATAACTGCTGCCAACAAGCAGTAATGCGATCGAGTTCTTTTGTGTGTCCATGTAAATAGAACAACAAGCTCTACACACACCATTTTCTATAGAAAATATGTATTAATACATGAAACAATCTGTTATATAAATTTCGTAATATTTAAAGTAGTATAAGATCACGAAAACGTACTTAAAACAAAATCTTTCATTGATCCTAATGTATCCGAATTTTTTTAGAGTCCCTGTAAATGAATTATCAATGCGACAGTCTTCCTTTTTAATCGGAGATGTACTAAGGTACCTGTACCCAATATGGACACCCTAAGGAAAATGTATTTTTTTCACCCCCATATGCAAGTCATAGGACTCCAAAAATATGTGATCACTATCCTTGTACTATTGACTATCATTATTAAAATTAGCGACATTGTAATTGTTCTGGTTTCATTTAAATGATAAAAACAAAAAAAAATGATTACAAGTGTCCATATAAGGAACTACCTGTCCCTATTATGGACAGGTGTTTCCTTATTGACTTTCTACACAGTGTGTATGGAAGAGCCACTTTTCCAAGGGATTTTAGAGGAGAGGGAATAAAAAAAAATTATCTTAAAGTATTCCGAGGAGGAGGGGGGACAGTAAATATCTTCAGAACATGCATTTTAGAAAGGGGGGGGGATTTTCGGTTTTTACCCTTCGAAGACCCGTGTAAAGCCCCTTAGTTACTAGTAAATATTATGAAGTAATATTGTTGGTTTTGCTTAGCTTTATTGCATCTGTCTGCGAATTTACATCTGTTATTACTCAGTGCTCACAGCATAGACAAATAGAAACTTTTTCACTATGGGCAGTAAGTCCCACATAATCCTCATGAACATATCTGCCACATGTGATGCATGGCCGCATGTTTGAAAGAGCATCAATACTGCAAAAGAAGCAGTACCAGCTCTCCTTTGTTGAGTAAGTCATACCATTGGTACCTACGATTTCGCCAACAGATGTCTTTTGGCGAGAGGGGGGGGGGGGCCCTTTTTATTTTTCTGCAAGGTTTTTTGGAGGACTGTTCAAATAGCATCTTGTTGAACAAACGAAATTTTGATGACTTTTCAAGTTATTGCTTAGCAACGTTGAATTTTCTCCTTTCTTACAGTTGTAGTTCATGGGGACATAAGCTGTCCATATTGGGAACCGTTCGTAGTTTTACTAAATCTTGTACCAAATGAATAAGGAAAATTATTTTAAGCAAAATATGCAATAGCAATTGAAAATATGTTTTATTAGTTTTCTAAAACACTCCACTTTTCAACATTTAATGTAATTTTACCATATCTAATAAGAATTTAAGCTTACAAGTAATTAAGATCAGCACATCTCGAAATAACAAGTTTCCCCCTAAATGGCGAACAGCGCGCTTTTTTACACTTTTCAGACTTAATTATTATTTCAACTGCTTTTCTTCGCGAAAATGTTTAGCCATCTTTCGATCAAAATTATTACCTTTAAAAATATTAGGGGTGTCCATATTGAGAGCCCTGTCAATATAGGGTACAAATACCTTATAATAAACTTCAATAACACAAGATTAGTCTAAACCTTAAATTGTTAATCGGATTACAAAATACTGTACATTGAAAGGTAAACGATCTAAAAGAAATTATCTAGTACCTTTACTACATGCTGGCATTAAGCTAAAATTTAGTTCAAACGAAAACACTCTTAAAACTAATTAGTGTACTTAAATGACATTTTCAGAAATTATCATCCATAGGTGACTATGCATGCAATTCTTTGCGTGACTCTGTCTATAATTGTATCTATATTCTACATTTCTTATTAAACTGAATGCCCAGTTCAACGTAAAAATGCATAACTTATTTAAAAATCAACTTTAAATAAATTATGCTCATATTCAGCCAATCTTTATGAGCTCTTTTGTTCAGCCCTATATATCAAATATAGTATTTATATACACCATATAATATGCATACAATTAGTGAAACTTAGAAGAACAAATCAAAATTAAGAAGGCATTTCATCAATTCATTAAACATCATCGAAAAAATACACTGCTTCGGATACAATATACTATTTGAAATCTTTCATGTGTCCCTGTAAATGCCATATACTTTGTATTACGCGTGAAATAACTTTTATGAAGCATCAGCTATTTATATCAATTTTACTATACATAAAATTGTTTAATAAAAATATGTCGCAAACAATTCCCCTTTTTATTATTACGTAGTCTAATTCTTTTGTGTGGCCCGGTAAATAAATAACAACTATTCTTTTCACCGCATATTTTATATAATACATATTTTAATGCTCTTCGTAAATGCATATATATTCGTAATGTCAACTGTATTTGACAGGGTGTAACATCATTAAAATTCATTTAAAAGGATTTTGTGCCATAGGCTGTAATGTAACGAAAAACTTTTGACTGTAACTGTAAATAATCTAATCATGATAGAAACTTCATTTGCGATAGGGTTCGTGTTAGGATAGACGTCAATAACTTCCAAAAATTTCATCGTAATCTGAGTATATTTACGAGAGTTAGAGCGCGGATAGACGGCCAGACAAACCGAAAGCATAAGCACATTTGCACAAACCAAAAGCAATTTTCTCGAAAAGTGTTAAAAAAGGGAATTTTAGAAATTTACTTACAAGCTTTATTGTTTAAAATTAAGCGACTAAATAAGAAAAAAAGCGAAAGGAAAGAAGTATAAAAGGAAAAGAAAGAAGCATATATTTTAAAAATATTTACTATAAATTTTATTTTTGTAAGTATTTATAATAAATTTTATTAAATGGTTGTTTTGTAAAATCTGCATTTATATTTCTTTTATGAAGTGCGAAAATGAGGCTGAATTTATAGTGTGCCATTTGACAACAATCACAGTGACGACTCTCAGTGATTAATTTACGGTTTCATCAGGGCCGGCGCAAGGGGTGAGGCAAGTGAGGCGACCGCCTCAGGGCGGCATTTGTCTAGCATATTTGTACAGGTAAAATAAACTAAAATATGAGTAAATATACCAACTTATGTCCATTCATAAAAATTTCAAAAAAGTTTTGTTTTGACAATAAAAATGAAGATCCGATAACTCCCCCCCCCCCCCCCCCCCCACACACACACACACACTAGAAAAGACGCTTTACGATGTTTTTGGGAGGAGATGGGGCAGAGTACATTTTTACTCTGGTGGAGAATTCAATTTTTTCTTTAGCTAAAGTGTACGTGTTTAGCGTCGTTTGCTATGTATTTTTTAATTCGGAATCGAATGACTCTTCCTCAAATCGGTACGATCATTTGTGCAGGTTTTATGAATACAAACTCATGAATGGTTTTATTGATAAAAAATAATGAATATCCGGATATTTTGACAACTTTACTAATCTTGAAGAAATTTGATTAACATGGATTTGATTATTGCTATTTTGAGGACATTTAAAAAGCTTGATATTATTTGATATGATATAAAGATCAAGTTTTGAACGTAAAATAAATATGGCAAAGCTATGCTCAATAATAAAACAACTTTAACATTGTATATTTATAAAACCTACCATAACTTTTTATAAAGAACGATCGTATGGACTTGCGAATTATATTATTTGATCCAAAATTTGAAAATACATACAATTGACACCCATTTTTACCACCTGAAGTTTTTTACATTCGTAAAAAATGTTTTAAGCTTTCAGTAAATGTTTTAAACTTTTAGTCTAATGTAGTATAATTATAGGAAGCTTTCATTACAAAAAGTAAAAAGCTACCAATTGCAGCCGTCCGGAGGAAAGTACTTCCAGATAATTTTGGTATATTTTCACCGATCATGACCCCCAGACCCCAAAACCACCCTCCGTTCAAATGTTGATACAATATATATATATATGATTTTTGTTCTTCTGTAACTATCGTATTTATGAACTGATTTTAATGAAACTTGGCATGTGCATGGTACATACAAATGTCTCGACCGAGTTTGTTGGCTCGAATCATCCGCCATCTTGTTTCAAAATGGTGGCCATTTAATTTTTTTTAATTTAAAATTTAAAATTAAATGCGAAAAAATTAATAGTTGAAAAGTATTTTTCCTTTATGTGTTAAAACTTAAAACAAAGATACCAGAACACTTTTTATTTTGTATTTTGAAATGACCTGCTTTTTGTCACGTGATAACATGCGTGTTTATGAACCGATTTGGATTTAACTTCGTGTGTACATAGTACACACAAATGTCTCGACCGAGTTCGTTGACCAGCATCATCCGCCATCAAAATGGCTGCAATTTAATTTTTTTTTAATTTAAAATTTAAAATTAAATGCGAAAAAATTAATAGTTGAAAAATATTTTTCTTTTATGTGTTAAAACTTAAAACAAAGATTTCTGAACACTTTTTATTTTGTCTATATCTTAAAAAATGGCTGAGTTATAGCACATTGAATTTCTAGTGTGGCTGACATTTTGAAACGATCTGATTTTTGTCACGTGATAATATGCGTATTTATGAACCGATTTGGTTTTAACTTCGTATATACATAGTAGATACTGAAGTCTGGACCGAGCTCTTTTGTCAATTCCGTCCACCATCTTGTTTTAAAATGGCGGCCATTTAAATTTTTTTTAATTTAAAATTTAGAATTAGGTGCAAGAAATTGAAAAAGAATTTTCTTTTATTCATTTGACCTTGATACAAAGATTCCAGAACATTTGTCTTCCTGCAATTTTTTAATCTTTAGCGATCTTTACTATTTTTCTTCTTTTCAGTTTTGGAGCATTTTCTTAGCATTTTAAAAAAAGGAATCTGGTTTTAATCTTTTAACCTAATGAACTAAAATTTGTCGTTTTTTCAGTTAAATTTATTCGAAATTCGATTATCGATTTTCAAATTTTAGTAATTTTTTTTTTAAGATCTTTAATTTTTTTTTTTTTTCGCTCTGTGGCGGTTTTTTGACTTTTTACTTTTGACTTTTGGCGGTTTGAAATCTTTTTTAATCTTAAAAAAATTTACTGTCTGCAATTTTTGAAATTTCAACGATTCTTTACATACCACTTTTAGCGCTCCTCCCCCCCCCCCCCCCCCGTTTCTTTTGCCATTAGTTACGATTTTTCCGCATTAGCAAGCAAAATAAATCTAGTTTCAACCTTTCCGTAGTACATTTTGTTTGCTTTGCAAACAAATTTTACGTTTAATAAAAAAATATGGAACGTTTTGTTTTAAATATTTCGCTACGCGATTTCGCGTTTTATACTATGTTTTAGTATTCGTATGATTGGGCCAGCAAACGCAGCGCCTATCGGGTCAGCTGGCAAGTATATTAAATTATTTTAGAAAATGAAAATGTAATTGTTTTCTATATTGATAAAACCTATATAAAAAATAGTTTTCACAAAAAACAATTTTTAAAAAAAATTCAGCGTGAATTTATTATTGAATTGAGTATTTCCTTGTTGATAGTTGTATTTTTGAAAATAAAATTGTTACTATAAATTTAAATCTTCATGTTAAATGTGGGAAATTAAATTTGAAATGATAATGTAATTTTCCCTGCATGTCATAATTTTTCTATTCACTATCGCTAATATATAGCGAAGTTTGCTCTAATAAATTTATTTATTTATTTTTATTTTATTCTCTTTGTAGTATTTATTTCGACATTATGATGTATGACTTCGCCAAAGCTAAATCAAGAGAAATTACTCACTTCTTGAACTTTTGTCTAATTTTAAGTACCTATTTTTTTATTAATACTAACAAATATATGATTTTGTTTTGTAAATACGATTTCAAAAAGATGTAACTTGTTATACTATTTCTCTATTTTTCTGTTTGAAATTCATACTCAAACTTTATATGCAATGTGATTGATTTTAAATGTTTGACACATTTTGTCTGAGTATTATTTATTTTAAAAGCATTCTTCACCTGTTGTAACAGGATTTTTTTCTAATATTCATAACGTGCGAGATTTTTCAAAAGGAAAAAAAGACAATAGAGATTTTGATGTGTTACTGTTGGTCATTATATGAGATTTTCTGGCCTTTTTTTTATATATATAATAGTAGAATATGACTTATTAATTTAATTCCAAATTAGTTGTACTTATTTTTAAAAAGATTTAAAAATAAAAAATAAAACTAAAATAATAAATAAATAAATAAATTACGCAGTTTCATTATTTTTAATTCCTTAAGTGTAAAGATATTTTATAATACATTTTATGTTATATTTATGCAAATAAATTATAGTTATAATATTAATTTGCTTATTTAAAAAAAAAAAAAAAAAAAGTTTTGAGTAGTGGTAAAAAAAGTGACGTCATAGGGGCGGCAAAATACGACTCGCCTCAGGCGGTGAATTGTCTTGCGCCGGCCCTGGGTTTCATGACTCGATCCATTCAGCAAATCAAAATTTAGAGAAAATCTCTTTTTAAAGACCGATCGTTTGATCGATGTATGAATAGGAATACCATTGATTCATTTTACAATGACGTGTTGTGCATTGAGCAAACCAATTTTTTGATTAAGATTTTCTTTAAAGCTAATTCCACACTGAAACGACTAGGGAACAAATAAGAAGTGCTACAAAGGCGAAAAAACCGGTCAAAACAAAGAAGAAAGTTGTTTCAGCAAATTTAAGTGACATGTCTTATGTGTCGCCTTAGTGTGTGACTTGCCTTACACACAGCAGAAAACGCTTTGGCTAAATTTTGTTACTGTCATACAGGGCGTCTCTGTGGTGTTTTTCAAAGAAATTTAAATTAGATTTATGGGGTGCAATATCATAGGCAAAATTAATAATAAGAAGAAGAATGCATTTTTATTTTTATTTGCAAAAAAGTTTTAGTTTTCCATTACTTTTGTACATTATAAATGTTTGTAAATTTCATATGCCGAAATGATTTATGATAATATTCATTCTTGTTCGAGCAGATGTACATTGGTCAGCGAGCAAAGTGAGCTAAGATCGAATAATTATGGTCCTAATGTGAATTGCGTTGCAATTCACGATAGTTGGCGAACCTTAGAGAGCAGTGGGCTGAGCAACTTAGTTTTTATATAGGTTTTTAGATTGTAGTACAGTGGATGATTGGTTAATGAACTCAATTGGTTCGAAAACAGCGTATATTACCAAATTGTTCGTTAACCGATCATAGATTTTGTATAGATTTGTATGGTAATTCAATCAATTCATTCTTAAAAGCTAAATGATGTATAAAAATTAATACAAATCTTCCCTTTATAATAAAGTTAATATACATCCTTCTTTAATATGGGTACATGGTATTTTGATGGCTTCGGTCGTGTCGTGGCGCATTTAAAATAAATAAATGAATGACATACCCTTTGTAAAAATGTCTAGGATTAATTTCAATGGCTACGGCATTAAATCATACGAATTTGTCATTTTGACCTTTAAAAATCTCCTTAGTTCTCTAAAAGATTTTGTTTACTGTAGAGCCCTATAAATCTCAAGTGGAGCCTAGAGCCTTTAATTAATTTGTAAACTGAATTTCAATTAAAATAATTAATTTGCACTTAAAAATATTTCTTTAAAAAAAAAAAAAACATAAAATGTAAAATTTAAGCTTTCTGAAAATTAATGTCATTCTAATTTGAAGCCGTAAAATGTAGGGCTCGGACCTTCTGTAGCCCATTTATTTAGGCCGTAAGAGTATAACTATTAAAATACTTTTTAACACTTTCCAACAATATTGAAGCGTGTTTATGATTTCGGTTTCTCTGGCCGTCTGTCCGCGCTCTAACTTCCGTAAATATGCTCGGACTGCCCTGAAATTTTTGAACGTTATTGACGTTTACCTTAGCACGAACCCTATTTCAAATGAAGTTTCCAGCATGATTAGTTTATTTACAGGGACAGTCAAAGATTTACGTTACGTTACGCATATGGGAGTTTCAAATAAATTTTAAAGATGTTACACTTGTCAAACATATTAAAATTTATATACATTTACGAAGTGCACTAAAATATGCATTCTGTAAAATAAATGGTGAACAAAATAGCTATTATTCATTTACAGGGCCACACGAAAGAATTCCATTACATAATGGTAAAGGGAGAAACTGTGTGCGATATATTTTAATTACATTAAACTATTTTATGAATAATAAAATTGATATATGTCGCTGAGGATTAATATAAGTAATACGATATAGTCATGCATTATACTAAGTGGATAGCATTTACTGGGACACATAAGATCTTTCAAACAGTATATTCTTTAGTACTCACTGAAGTACTCACTGTAACAAATTTTTCGAAACGTTCCTGGGAGTATCGAGGTCTCTGCTGCACGATACTAACGGAAAGATTTCTGATTCGAACAAAAAAATGTTTTGATTTCATTCCACTGAAGAAACTAAGCCGAAAAATATGGTAGGGGTTCTGATGATTTCAGAAATTGAAAATAGCTGTCAGATATCCGATAGTATCCGAAGTGTTCCTGTTAGAAAACTGAAGTCTTTTAAATTTTTTTACAGTGTGTATATGTATCTGATGATGGATGATAGATGGATGAATGCCTTTTAATTATGATAAGCGCTTTTAAGTTTCACTAAATCTATGCACATTATATGGTGTGTATAAATGCTATAGTTGATATACAGGAAGATTCAGAAAAGCTCGCAAGCGTTATTGAATATGAGTGTAAATTAGTTAAAGGTTGTGTTTAAATAAGCTATGAATTTTTACGCTGAATTGCTTTCATTTGTCTAATAAATGGTTTTAGAATATAGAAAAAAAGGATATACAGGGCCATGGAAAGAATTAGATTCTTGGACGCCTATGAATGATAATTTCTAAGAATGTGATTTCAGTAGCTTTAAGTGTGTTTTAGTTTAAAATTATTTTTAGCAAAATACTGGCGTATAATAATGGTACTAGATAAACTACAGGACTGAACAAAAGTATTCAAGTATGTTTTTATCTTATTAGTATAAGTTGCTGAAAGAAAAAATTCAACCTGCTAGGCATTTTCTTGCTAAACTAAATTTCTCCATTATCTAGTATATATAGTATATCATTCGACAGATCAAATACGGGTCTGTATTGGAATGCATATTTAGCTATAGACAGTAACTTTATTTCCCTAAATAACAAAGGTTTTTTTTTAAGATTTCAGGAAGTGTTGAAAAGTGTTTTATAATCTATGCTTAACGGATGATTTTTCTTACTTGTTAAAATTATAATAGATGCAATTAAATACAGCTCGAGTCAAATTAGGAATCATAATGTTGCTTCTTCGTTGCGCTTTTTTTTTTCTTTTGAGGTGTTTGTGAATTGAATTTGCGTTCGTTATCCGAGTATAAAAATGTACAGCGAAAGTGTTCGTTAACAGACCTGTTCGTAAACCAAGCAGTTCGTTAACTGATCATCCACTGTATCATATAAATAGGTTGGTTGTAGTATCATGTAATTCACGTATAGTTTATAATTGTTTATTTTAAGTAATCAAATAATTCACCCCACTACTTAAATTAAATACAACAAACACTATAAGATTCTGTAGGTAAAATAAATGGTACATTCCTCCCCACTTAATCGGGTCACGGATAATCGAATACCCGCTTATTAGATTAAAATTTTCAGGAACCGCATTTATTCCCATTGGGTCAATGTTATTGTCTCCCGCTTAACCGAATGCTTTTCACAAAATGTCCTTACACTGAAAACAAATTTACAGTACTTTTTGCGTGGATTTCGGCCAGCAGGTGTACAATGGACATGTCACGTGAACTTATTCCTTTTATGGGGACACTTTCATTTTCAAAACAGGTGCCAAAAGTGAAAGCATCTTCATAAAAAAAAAAAAAAATCAGAAATCAAAATCCAAAAGTAAACAGTGGCCTTTGTTCAGATTTGTCTCAGTTATCTAATGCAAAAATGAACATTTTAAAAATATTGACATGTTCATAGGAGATATTAGGAGAAATATTCATTAGCGAGCGAATCATTTCGCATCCTTTAATGATTACGTTACCGTCATTTAGAGGCTCAAGATGGTAAGTATGATATCACAAAAAAAAGTGGTATTTTGCTCCTCTAAAATTTCACATAAACCACTTTAATCGATTTTTAAAAAAATCTGTATAAATAACATAAATTAAATTTTAACAAGCTTAACAAAATTTGGACCCAATGCAGATGAGCAGCATTATATGTAACGTGGTAAACCAAGTAGTGCATGTGTTTATTGCCATCAAATTATTACGTATTTATTTTACATTATTTTGTTTTTATTTCAATTTGTACAATTCTATTAAATTATACTGTATTTAATAATTTTACTTTCTTATTACACATTAAATACTGCAAGTATATGGCCCGCTTAATCGAATATTATTTCTGGAACCGTCAATATTCGTTTAAGCGAGAACGTCTGTTGTCATTTTCTCTTTCTACCTTTACAATCAGATATGAGCTAGTATGGTATAGGGAAGAATGAAAGAAGGAGCGATACCACCTGTCAAATAGCTCTTGTTAAAGAATGCACAGGAGATAAAGAAAAGAATTGATTTTTATCAAAATGTTGAGCGCAGCAAGAGCTTCGTCAGCATGGGTTAAAAGAAAACTTTCTACTTTTGGACTCGTCCACAGCAAATCAAGAAGTCAGTCAGGAGTTGAAAAAGAAGCAAAACATTTTGAATTTGAACGAGTAAATGTCGAAAATGTCATTGAAAGATTGTAATTTAATGTTTTGTTAGAATAATATTGATTGATATAAATAACATTCTTATGATTAAATTATGATTATGATTACTTACAGTTTCTTGTGAGTGTACGCTAACTTACAACTTTAACTAAATATTTATATGTATATGTATATATATATATAAGACCATTAATATATATATAAATATAATACGGTGGTTTTATTATTATTATTATTATTCTCCCTACGAGTTACGCTCGCTAACCTCCGTTCACACATCCTTGATTCTAAAAACGTGCTAATTTCTTTCACTTTAAAAAGATTGAATTAGAATTTAAAAAAAAAAAAAAAAAAAAAAAAAAAAAAAAACGGCGATTTTCTTGCGAACAGGTTTTTAATCATTTTTCCTTTGATTTAAGATTTTCCAAGGCCAAATCAGCCGCTGCTAACGTAAGTGATACAATGTCATCTTTTTTCGCTTTCAGCTCTTTAATTAAAATATATTAGTTAAAATTCTGAAAATAAACTAATATAAGATGAACTAAGTAAACAAAGTCTTTTTCATTCGGTATTTTTTTAATAACGCTATAACAAAATTGTTTTTAAAAGGACATTTGAATATAATGTAATTTTCACCAAAGTTTTCTTTCTTATTTTAACCCTTTAAGGGGTGATAGTATGCCTATGAAACCACTTAATTTTAATTCCCAAAAGCCACATTGGCACCAGAATTTCGATAAATATATTTAATCATTTATATAGAATAAAATGTTTATTTTCTTCTCATCTAATTAATGCAAATATTAAAAAGCTAGTTTATGATGCACTAAATAATGGCTTTCCTAAAAAATTCATATCTTCTTTAATATGCAATTAGTTATTACATGATTTCAAAAATAAGTAACACATTGCTAAAAAAAAGGACAACAAATTATTAAAACATAAAAAATAACAATAAATAAAAAATTTTAAAAAAAAATGTATATAATAGGATGGATGGATGGGTAGATGTTAGAGTACGGAGGAGGGCTATGTTGCCTGGATAATACGCAATGGTTAATTAATATTTAAAAACATTTGAGAGTGGAAAATGCATTTGTTAAATTGAAAAACATATTATAGTGGATGTTTAATTGACACTAATGAATGGATAATTGTATAGTTACATCAATTAATTCTATCAATATAATTTAATTAATTTACATGATTAAATTGTACCTAACTTTTAATAAATTGGAGACCTATAATACAATTTATAAGTGTATAGGGTAAATATATTAATTATCTATTTTTAAATCTTATATCATCTTATATTAAGATATTGAGTTTAGATTAGCATAGTCAAATTAAATGATTTTGTTTTAAATTTTCATAGGGTTAACTATGATTACTCCGTTTTTAATTTATTTATTTACTATTATCATGTTGAAGATAACTATTTTTATCTTTCCCTTTTCATTTTGCTGTCCAATTTGGTAGTTTTGATGTGCCTTGTTTTTTATGTTTTTTATTCATTTGGTTTTGGTTTTGTGTGTGTGTTGGTCGTCCCAAATTCGTATTGTTTTGCTTTTTCATGGCAAATACGAAGATGAAACCACACACTTTATTTGTAGTTCAATAGTATTTGGGACCTGAAGATTCTATTTTGGTTCTACAAATTCCATTTATATTCCTTTTAAATTTTTATTATTTATTTTTCCCTTCCTGTTCAATGTGCTGTATGTTATTAAATTCAATGGTTCATATAGTGTAATACGATTAATGATTATATATATATACATTGAGGTTTATCCTGATTTCTAATCAGAAATTAATCGCAATTAACATGTCTGTTTAGTATTATCCTTGATAACCTTGTCTAGCTAAATACCACACTACCAATACTTTGTATTTGTTCCAATTTTTGCCAATTCCTCTGTTTTAATGTAATTTGTTATTTTATGGGTTATTCTATATTTTGATTTTAAATTGCAGTATTGTATAGTGGTTCTATATATCGATTTATTAGATGCATGAATTGTAGCTTTTACTTATGTATAAATTAAGATGTTTTAAAATTTTGGTGTCATTCATTAATTTCAGCTCTTAAGCAATGAAAGTGCTCAGCGCCGCAAAGGGTTAATATTCACATGAAAACACTTTTGTTGCTAGAAATGAATTGTTATATATGCTGTATTAGAATTCTCAAAAATAGTTTAAAAGATTAAAAGATAGTTTAAAAGATAAAATATGAAATAAACTTATCGCGTAAATTTATTTTTTAATTTAATCTGTTTTGCCTTATTATTGTTTGGTTATTTCAAATATGACGTAATTTCTTCTATTTACTGCTTTTAACAACGATTAATTAGCTTGTTATTTTGAAGTTTCTTTTCTGTTTGCATTATTCACGTGAAAATATTTTTGTTGTTTGAAAGCAAATATTTTTATTTTCGCTGCTTTGGAGTTCGCATCACGTGGAACATCATACTGCACGGGGGGGGGGGGGGGGGGGGTCGATAGAGGAGTGTCAGACTGTCAGGTGAGGAGCAAAGTAGCTGTCACCTTTGGATTAAACCGGATTAGCGCATTGGCTTGAATTTGTAAGGAGTATGTAAGGGGCATCCATTTTGTAGCCTGGTGGAATTATAGAATTTTAAACAGTTCTTCAAGAAAAAAAAATGAGACTGTAGTGTTTCTCTCTTTTTAGCGTTAATAAATGCATTGTGCTGGATATTCAAAACCTTTCATTAAAATTCACAGGAGAGAGCGTACAAAACCTCAAAACCTATGGTTACCTTCCTCATAAAAGTGTACAACAGAAACTCGAATATAAGAACTCGAAAAATTTGTTATAAGCAGTGATTAAATGGTCCAACGCGCTGAAATTTTATATGCGTAAATAATCTGATATAATTTTCTATTCGAAATTGTCCATTTCTTTTTAATTAAAACTTCCTAAATTTTAATACATAGGGGGAACTGGGGCACATTGATACACCCCCTGTACAGCACACAGGGTCATTACAGGAAGTTTCACAACAGCTCCAAAAGGTGATACTAGTGAAATTAACAACATACAGAAAGTTTTGGAATGATTCAATAGTTTGATGAAATGGGATGGGTGATTAATTGTTTTTGTAGGTCAAAAGGAAATTTGAGTTGTACAATTGAAATGGTATTATACAACTGTTCCAGTATTTTCAACCGAAAAGAATACCCTCTTTGGCAAGTAATGCTAATCTTTATCAGTTCCTCATTCTTTATTGTTAGATAAATTATGATGTGTTGGATTTGCGACTCATTTTATTTAAAATGGCTGCATGGGGCACAATGATACAGTCTTTGTAGGGGCACATTGATACAACCTAAATCCTTTTCTAGTTCATTTTTTCATTACCTTTTATTTTTATTTTTACCATACACTCCTTAATTCAACCATTTTTCGTCAAAAATTTCTACTATTAGTTTTTATTGAAGTGAAATAGCTCTAATTTCTTTATATTAGAACATTTTATAGTATTTTTGCAAACAGAAGACGTACAAACTCACACAATATCTAGTGGTAGTAGAATTAACAAAAGAAATGGACGGCAGCCTGGCAAATCTCAAATTTATATCGATTCTCCAGAGAAAAAAAAATATTATCGACATGAGAAATGTTAAGTAAGAGAAACAAGCTGCAGAACAGTACATGATAATTATATTATAAACACAATTTTTAATATAATTATCCTTTATTTTCTGTTTGTAAACCAATTTATAAACAGAAAACCTGGTAATTCTTTCACCTTTCCTAAGAAAGAAGAGAATTCTGGGGTTAAAGTGCCAGATATGACAAAGTTACCACAGCCAACAAACAGACAAGGAACAGCCAGAACATCAGGTCATTATACATTTCATTTTGATTGCTTTAATATCGCTTACAAATAAATTGTGTGCGATTTTAATATCGATAAATATATATAAAATGGTTTGCTAACTATTTTTCTGAGAAAAATATGGATTGGTGTTAATTTGTCTCCATTTTCCCCAGGCGTTTCAAAGTGTATCAATCTGCCCCGGGGATGGGGCACTTTGATACAAGTTACTTTTTTTGATTTTTTTTTAAATTACATGTAAAAATAATATATAAAACAACGATTGTACATTTTTGTAACACACTACACAGGTTTTGCTGACATCACATAGAAAAATAACTTGAAATTTCTGCTTTCTAGACACCAAAAATTTTTTTTGAAAAAAGCTGTATCAATGTCCCCCAGTTCCCCCTACTAAATATAAAAGAACCACAGCAAATCACAAATAACTTTTTTTTTTTTTTTTTTTTTTTTTAAATAGCAGAGAGAGGGGTATCTGTTAACTAAATGCTCCATATTTTAGTATATCATAAATATAAGGTGCCGGTAATTTTAAATATTCGTAACTCGGAATGTAAATGTTGTAGCACAGTGTTTGAAAAGTTTCTAGGAACACAATTTAACAGACATATTGTAAAAATGGGATATATGGGTAGAAGGTAAAAATGATTAAAACCACAAACTAGTCACTGCGTGTTATTTTAATTTACAAGCATGGTTATACAGTCATCTTTTATTGCACTTTCAAAGACTTATTTTCATTTTATTCCTCTGTCGAAGATTAACAAATGATTTTACGCCTTCCAAGCCATTAAGAGACTAAAAGACTTCAAGCTATCAAGCGAAAAGACCCATTCGCTAATGCTAATCCTATAAAATAAATTTATAAAGATATCTCGGTTACATTTCGATGTTTAATTTTTTTTTCACTGGATAGATGAAATCGATCTGTACAAAGGACGTTTTTACTTTTTTGTTTACAGATGTTTTTAATGAGTATACTTTAATTTACTTAAATGATATTTTATTTGAATGAGGATACTTTGATTTTCGAAACCAATTTTAAATATTAAAACATTCTCAAAAAAAAAAAAAAAAAAAAGCAATCAAAATTGAAGTAGTAAAAAAATCTTATACAAGCCAATTTTTGCTATCCATTGCAAAATTATATAAAAATATTGAAACGTAACCTAGATATTTTTGCATATTTTTCTCATTTAGCATTAGTAAACTAATCTGTTTGGATAGTTTTAACTAAAAGATTTCGTCCTTAAAAGAAACTAGCATACCAAATTTTAAAAAAATCCTGCCGGTTTGGCCTACAGGCGCAGATAAATTTTGAAATTAAGTGCTCATTTCAGCAATAAAAAATAAAATATGATAGAGATAAACCGAGTTTAACAAGTTTATTTGGCCGCTTTTGAAGAATTTTTAATTAAAAAAAAATTAATTTATTTTTATTTTTATTTTTATTTTTTTATTTTTTTGTAAGAGTTGGTTTTATTAGAATCATCTTATGCGAAATTCGGCTCAAAATGCTCACTTTGACAACATATTTTGAAATATATTCTGCATTTATGCAACCATCGATCAGTACGCATTTGAGAACAAAATCGAAATAAAAATGAGTCATAAACTAGGCATTTTGTTATTTGAATACATTCTGTATTCTTCAATCATGATCGCTTCCAGAAATTCTGTTCAAAACAGGATTTAACCAATCCACTCGGGTGTTCCAAAGAGGTAAATCTGTATGTGCTTTCATAGATGGAAACTATGCTCAATTTTTTTAAGAAAAGTAAAAAAAACCCTAAAATTTCAAAAGTCAAGAAGGAATAATTAAGCCCCTTTTTCCTTGTGCAAGGCAACCAATGGGCCAGTGTGACAACAACAAAAAGAAAAATGCTGAACTTTCATGCACATATATTGCTAAAATATTGGGGAAAATGGATAATTTTTATTTTATTTTATTTTATTTTATTTTATTTCATTTATTTATTTATTTATTTATTTATTTATTTATTTTTTGTTACTTCTTAACTATTAATATCGATTTCAATTATTACGAAAATTACCGAATTTAACCATCATGATTGCACTTAATAAACAATAATTACAAATCGTGAAAATATGTATGATTAAATTTTCAAATTATGTTTCTAATTTTTAATTGTTTGAGGGCAAATAATTGTGTTACTCTAATATTGAACCCGCAACAGAATTTTAGAAAAAAATATGTTTAAAAATAACGGAAGGTTTTTTACGACTCTTTTTTTTTTCATCAAAGATATAAAATTAAAAATTCATTAAATGTATCTGGTGGAAATTTTGATTACAATTAGATAGGATATAAATATCTCGCCGCCCCTCAATGGGTTTTAATGAGTTTTCAAAATTTTTGAAAATATCTCTGATGCAAATATTAATGATTTTAACCCTTTCCGACTTACTGTACCCAGTCCGGGAGCAAAAAAACATTCTATTGGTGCGATTGTAATAAATTAAATCGAATTTACTAAATGTAAAACTAGAACATTGCTCAACATTTTAATTATTTAGATATTATCTAATTTAGTTACCATGATGTTTGCTTTTGCTCTAAATCATCTTTTTTTACACTGTAATTATTGATACCTAAGAATATTTGCATACGTTTTCTTAAATTCACTTTCTTTCTCAATAGTTGAAGATTAATCTCAAAAGTAAGGAGGCTCTTATGTAAAGAAATATGCTATTCGCTAAATCGAATTTACTAAATGTAAAACTAGAACACTGCTCAACATTTTAATTATTTAGATATTATCTAATTTAGTTACCATGATGTTTGCTTTTGCTCTAAATCATCTTTTTTTACACTGTAATTATTGATACCTAAGAATATTTGCATACGTTTTCTTAAATTCACTTTCTTTCTCAATAGTTGAAGATTAATCTCAAAAGTAAGGAGGCTCTTATGTAAAGAAATATGCTATTTTATGACTTGCATTGCAATATACTTTAAAAATGTATTCTTTCTTAAAACTTTAATTGCATATAAATAACAAATAATTTTGTGTTTTAAATTTTATTAACATACTTACCTGCTATCTGTTATGCATTTTCATTCGTATTTGTTAATTTATTACATTTATAACTATCAAAATTACACAAGTAAGATTTCCAAGATTCAATTCTGAATGTATATAAAATTATTTAGGCCCTGGGAAGCTAGAAATTAGAAATTAAGCTTATTTTAAATGTACTAGCAAACTGCTGCTACTAACTAGGAAACTGCAAGAAGTGTAAGTCACCGATTTTGACGAAAGAGGTATCGTTGGAAAGATCTAATCGTGAGCAGTAAAAAACTTAATAGAACTACCCATCGGAAATGAGTCATTTTCGAAATATCCAACAATTTATGTCACATAGCTAGTGCCTCCTTAAAGAGGAACCGCAAAGAAATTTAGTCTCGAATTTAACGACAGTGGTATCGCTGAAAATATATAATTGTGTGGATTAAAATACTCAGTGTAATCACCCATCGGAAATGAGATGCTTTCGAGATTTGTGTCACATAACTAATGCACACTTACTGGGAAACTATATAAATAGTCGGATATCTCGTACTGTGGCATAAATTGTTGGATATAAGGTCATTCTGATAAGGCACCTCCGTAATTAATTTCGGGGTTCATTGGTTGAGTATAAAGGGAACAACAAAGGGGTTCCCTCCTAATTTAGGCAAATGTATTTTTCATGCAGAATTAACCAATTAGCTTCAAATTTTGGATATGAGTTCATTTTAATAAGTCTGTACAATGATAATTTTGGAGGTTTTTTGGTTAAGTACAAAGGTAAACAGACGATTCATATTCTTCCTTAAATTACATAAATGTGTTTTTATGCAGAGTTATCCGATTTGCTTCAAATTTTGGATAAGGGTTCTTTCTGATAAGGCAAATCCCAGAATAGTTTTGGAAGTTTAACGATTAAACTTTAAGGAAGAAATCGGGAATTATCCTTCAAATTAGATAAATGAGTTTTTATGCAAAATTATCCGATTTGCTTCAAATTTCAGAAAATTTTTCCTTTTGGTAAGGCGTATCTCTGATTAGTTTTGGGGGTTTAATGATAAAGTATAAAGGTGGGAAATGGGGGAGTTAATCCCCTCTCATTGTTTATCGAGGGGAATTATTCTTTCAAAAAATTAAGGCTGTACTATTAAACAATTAAAGGCCTGCACGGGCGGAATTTACACGCCCGGACCCAGACCAGCTCATTGTAAAACTCAAAAGTTCGGCCCGGCCCGCACACAAATCAATGAAAACCGCCCGGAAAGTTCTAGCCCATCACAATTTCTACTATTTCTAAAACATTCAGTTTTTTATCATATAATTAAGATTTTTTTAAAGAATCTTAAATCTTCTTCTCTTCCTTTAAAGAATTTTTTTAAATTTTAACATTCAAATAAAAAATTAATTAGGTTTAGAATAAAAGAAAATTAAAAGTATTGTAACTTTTGAAGCTGTATAATAAAAGTAGATTTAAGAAAATATTTCTATATCATTTTATTAAAGATTTCAAATTCAAATTCATTCTCAAATTCAAAGGAGAATAGTTTCTGATACATTTCTGAATTCATTTCTTCTTTTTTTCGAAAACCCATCAGGCGTTTTTATTTATAAACTATGTAATCAAATGGCGACATCCATTTTTTGATACAAGCAATTTAAGAAATTACTGTCAAAGTTAGCGTTTTGAATAGATTTCCGCAAGTGACCGCAAGGAAGAAATATCTGCAACCATTTGACAAGAATCTCTTATATCTCAAAAAGGTTATATTTTATTTACCAAAATTGAAAATCACTATTCGATTTCAAATCCCAGCCCTTCCCGAAATAAACTTATTTCGACTCGGCCCGGTGTCAAAATTAAAAGTTCAGCCTGAGCCTGGCTCGGCCTCTTCATATTTTCTCAGTTCACGGCCTGTACAAATATCAATGAAGACAGTGCGGGTGAGGCCCAATCTGGACCGACTCAATTTCGACAAAAAATTCAGACTTTAATTAAAATACAATTGAGATTTCTTTAAAGAATATATATATATATATATATATATATATATATATATATATATATATGTAGAGAGAGAGAGAGAGAGAGAGAGAGAGAGGGTGAGTCATAAATATCGAAACAATAGGCTATCTCCTCAAATATTGATTGCAAAAATTCATAAAAAAGGGGAAATTTCTGATAAGATAAGTTGCGACTCCATGGGGGAGTCTATTTGAAAAAATACGAAGATTAAATTTTTATACGGCCCAAGTAGGGCAAAATCCCCAATTAGGAAATTATTCCTTATCCATTCCTAAATTGAACAAAACAAATTTCATCTCCGTCATCTCCGTCATTTCATCTAAAAATCCCACAGAGATATTAAATCCCAAAATCCTCAAAAATTCCTGACTTACACCACTTTTCCCTGCCTTTAAACTCTGATTTCTTGACTCAATTTCAACGCCTGTTAAGGAACATTCACAAATTGCAATTTAATAAAAATCTGTTTAAGATAGCGCTTTTTCTTTGGACATAAAATAGCAGCGTATAATTTTTATGCTAAATTGGTATACCAGACGTCTGCCCAGGTCAAAATATCTAGGTCAAGTCCCAAACCGACCCATAGGCGAAAATTTTCGGCGTGGACTGAAAAAATGTCAACATCATAACCCGGACCGGTCTGGAAAATAGTTTAAATCATACCCCGGTTCAGTCGCAAATTTCTACATAGTTTTTTAATTCGGCGTGGGAAAAAAATGTTTCATATGGAGGAGTTCTGACCAAAAAATTCTTTTATAGCTTTTCGTTTTTTATATTTATACTTTTTATTATTAAAGAAGCGCCAAAGGCTGTAATATATTTATTTTATCAATGAATCTCTGTTTATATGTAAATGTTTCACTTATATTTTAATATCGTTAATCCATATCCCATGTGTTGGAGACTCTGAAAAATGTTATACACCAAAACTTTTTAAGACGGAATCACATAGGAAAGAAAAAATACATTATAGACAGATGCTCTCCCTAGAACTTATTTTCTTTTCAGGTACTATTTCATTTATTTTGCATGGATCAACATATTTTCCGTTTAAGACAGAATTCCGTCATAGGCAGATTTTTTTTTTCACTGGTTTTATTGTATTTAATTTTTTTAGCCTTTGAATAATCTATTTAAAAAAAAGGAATTTTTAAAAGTTTTTTTTTTTTTTTTTTTTTTTTTTTTGTAAAATAAAGATTTTAAAATCTATATGTTTTTCGTAAAAAAATTCAATTGAGCCGAATTTTATTTATTTTATGCACGTATTAAGTCAGTCAGAGACAGTGATTTTAATACGGATTTTGTCGAGACCTGGTTTCAAAATTTCATCCAGAGTGTACCTAAGTTGAAGGAAGTAGTCCCCTCCTTTATGAAAAGTACGATAGGCCCGGCCTGGCGGGTCTTCAGAAAAAAGTAACATCTCGGTCCTGGCCCTACCTGGGCCCAGAATACAGATTTTTTAACATCTTTTGGAGGACGATAAAAAGCCTGAATTTGTCAGAGGTAAATTTAAAAAGAAAAAAAGACTTAATCTTCATCTTAGAAAAAGCATTTTTAAAAATAACTGACGGACATTTAAACAATACACTTCGTTTTTCTGCATAATGAATTTTTTATCCTCTATTTCTTGTCTTTAAATTATTAAATGTTAAGAATTTTTTAAAGAAAAAAGAACTTGAAACACGTCATTTTTGATTTTTTTTAAATTAGTTTTCTTTCGGCAAATTTGAAAAAATGTTTACTTTTGAAAAAATGTTTGCTTTTGAAAATATGATTTTTTTAAAAGTTATATTATTTTTTCAATAAACATTTTTAATAGTTTTAAAATTAATATAAAAGAAACCTTGGAACAAAACTAAAATCAGATTTTCATCTTTAATTAAATGGAAAGAAATTGAAATCCGATAAATAATGTTACGGCTTAAAACGATTTTTGATTGTCCCATTTAAACCAGTACTAACCACATGAAACTTTTATAAATTGTATGAGAAATTTTAGAATGTGATTTTTTTTAGCAAATTGTACGGCTAACCACCACAAAAAAAGAAAAAAATCAAAATTCTAACTCAAGAAATAGATTTTTTGCGCGTTTTCTAGAACTGTTAAAGTAACATTGTTTTTGAATTGCGCGCATTTCAATTTGTGTCTAATCCCTTAAAACCTGATGAATTTTTTAAACGGCAATATATTTGCGAGATTTTGGAGATATGAAAATGCAATTTTTTGTATCTTAATCAGGACTGAATAAGAAAAGTTTTCCTAATTGGAATTTTTGTCCTACGGGGGCCGTATAAATATTTAATTTTCGTAATTTTTCTTCTAGACCGCCCCCCCCCCCCCCATGGAGTCGCAATTTATCTTATCAAAAATTTCACACTTTTTTTTATGAATTTTTGCAATTGGAAGTATGGGTCTAAGGGCAATACTTTAGGAGATAGTTTATTATTTCGATATTTATGACTCACCCAGTGTATATATACATCGTTCAAGATTATATGATGTGGATTAGTTTTCTTGGCTTTTAATTCTTTTTTCTCTGTCCTTGTTTTTTACGAAGCAAACCTTCCAAAAGATATATTATGCCATCAAAAAGCAATGTATTTTATAGTTATAACTTCAAAGAGATGTATATACCTATTTTTTAACTTCAAAAAGATGTATCTACCTATTTTATAACTTCAAAAAACTGTATATACCTATATATATATGAAACCATTAATATTATTACAATATATGAACCATTGACTTTAATAAATTATAGCACATTAAACATGGAAGGAAATAATAAAAAATTAATATGAATACAAATGGAATTTGTTGAACCAAAGCAGAATCGTTTTATATATATAAACTATACGGATTAACTATTTCTCACTATTAAACTATTATAAGTCAGAAATTAAAAAAAATAATAAAAAAGCACAATCTTAGAACATGTTTTTTTGACTAATTTACAATAGTTATGTTTCGGGAAATTAAAAGAAATACTTATTTTGAAAATATGATTTTTTAAAATAAGTTACATCCTTTTAAACTTTATATTTTAAAAATTAATATTAAAAAAATCCTGTAATCTATATTTTTTCATTAAATAAATGAAAAAGTTTTGAAATTGGGCAAATATTGTTAAGAGTTCAATTTTAAAGTACCCCATTTAAAATAATAATAATTATAATCATTTAATTTTTTATAAAAATTTTATGAGAAATTTTAGGATGTGATTTTGATTGCAAATTATATTTTTAACCACCACAGGGGAGGGAAAAAATTAAAATTCTAACTCAATAAATATATTTTTTAAAGGTTTCCTGGAACTGTTTAAAGTAACATTATATCTTGAATAACTCACTTTTCAATTTGTGTCTAAATTTTTTTCTTTCTTGTAAATTTAGAAGGAAAATATGATTCAGGACGGAGATATTTGTTTTATTGGAACCAGGGCAAGTTCATTACAATGAAGATAAGAAATATATTAATGAAATTTTAATTAAAGCAATATATTAATAATTATTATCTAATAATATAATTATTATATTTATTACATATTACAATACTTAATAATTTAATTAAATATATTTGATAAATTTCTCATCTTAAAAGAGACTTAGAAAAATTTTGCGCATAGTAATTTCCGTAAAAACTTTTCAGAAGTGTTTGATTGTGGCAAAAAAAAAAAAAAAAAAAAAGTTAAAAAATATTTTTGAAAAAAAAAAAAGCCACACTATATACGCATTTTTCTTTTCAAGAATTTTTTAAACAAACGCTATAAATTATTGATCTCAAAGAACTTTTTCAGAAAAAGAAAATATTAACCTTTTTGGCCTATTGAATTGGATACACTAATTGTGAAAAGGGTTATTACCCACCGGGTAGGTATTTATTTTTGGAATATATAGCTGGGTATTTGCAGAATACTAAATTAAATAAATATCCAACAATTGGCTATTTTCATATTTCATTGAAAAAAATTCTTAATATCGAAAAAATTCTTGACAGCTTAAGTTGCAATGCTTCCAATACTATAATATCTTTCACTCTGATTGCAGAAAAATACCCCTATTTTCTCCTACTGAATGAACGTCACTATCTTTTAGAATCAACATGATGCTAAACCATTACGAAAATAATAGTGAAAAATAAACTCATGGTGAGAAACTATTATCTCAAAAATCTATGAGATGTTACAGGAATAAAAGTTAATAAGTTTATATGACAAATTGTGACAGTTACTGAAAAAGCTTAGCTACCTAATAAGCTAAAAATATATGTTTTTTAAAATAGTGTGTTTTAACTTTTGACTGTCCTTGTAAATAAAGTAATCTTGCTAGAAACTTCATTTTCAAAAGGAATCGTTCTAGGTTAGACATAAATAATTTCCTAAAATTTCATGGCAATACGAGTATATGTAATGGAGTTAGAGCCCGGACAGACGGCCAGACAAACCAAAAGCATAAACACTTTAAACTTTGTTGGAAAATTTTAAAAACCCACTTTTACTTCATCCAGGCATCAAAATGGTTGCTTAAATAGATTCTCTCTAGGCAAACCTACTATTTAAAAGAACGATTAATCTTTCTTCCTCTAATCTTCTTCCAGTGTGGTGGGGGAAATCTGATGAATGGTTTTCTTATTGTTTAAAAACACAGGCGTGCTAAGCGTTGCAGAATCTTTGCATCAATAGTTCAAAAAATAATCTAGAAATGTGAAATGTATCGTTTAGATATATACTGGTGTGAAAAATTTAAGGACGAGTCTCAAATACCAACTTTCAAGGGATTTTCAAGCGATAATTTTCACGCGAATATTCAAAAGGAAGTAATATAATTCGAATAATTACAATCCCTGCATAACAGCTTATCCATATAACATCTCATTCAGATTACACATGGTCACAATAGTCACAGTCCCTAAAGCTAAACAAAATATAGGAAATTCCATACATCTCTTTTATGAGTCTCAAATGACTACTATATGCGACTCCACTGAGAAGTCATTGTGACTGCTGCTTTGTGGCGAGTCACCAGGTGACTTTACAATGTCGTTTCATTGAGACTCTCGTGTGACCTCTTATCTGGAGACTCAATTTCAAAGTCATTGTGAACGTTGCATTATGAAAATTTACCAAATAATCTCCCACTAAAGTCACATGGTGGCTTTTCGCCACTTTTCACAGTGGTTACTTCATAGTAGAGTCTCTGTCACCATTTGACAAAGTCTTGTGACAGAAAGTTACCATATGACTTTAATGGGAGATTATTTGGTAATTTATCATAATGCAACGTTCACAATAATTTTGAAATTGAATCTCCGGATGAGAGGTCACACAAGAGTCTCAATGAAACAACATTGTAAAGTCACCTGGTGACTTGTCACAGAGCAGCAGTCACAATGACCTGTCAGCGGAGTCACATATAGTAGTCATTTGAGACTCATAAAAGAGACGCATAGAATTTTCTATTTTTTGTTTCGCCGTAGTGACTGTGACTCTTGTGGCCATGTGTGACTTAAATGAGATGTTATATGGATTAGCTGTTATGCAGAGATAGTAATTATTTGAATTATATTACATTCTTTTGAATATTCGCTTGAAAATCCCTTGAAAATTGGCATTTTGGGACTCGTCCTTAAATTTTGCACACCAGTGTATTTTTATACTGTTGTATCGTTTTGAACTTGACGTAATTTCCGCAAAAGTTTTCTTTCTTTTTTTGATATTTAGGAGGAAATACTTTTGTTATTAGAAACGAAATGTTACTGCGCTGTCTCTCAATTCACAATAATAGTTGAAAAAAATATTTCAAAATAATCGAAATAAATGTCTCGCGCAAATATATATCAATATTTGCGCGAGCTGTTTTGTCAATTCTCAACGATTAATTATTTGGCCATTTTAAATATGGCATCATTTCCGCTATTTATTAATTGTAAAAAATAATAATTAATTTATTGTTTTAATTTTTTTCCCTTTTAAAATTAACGTGTAAATATAGTTTTCATGACGTAATTTTAAACACGTAATAATTTAATTTTTATTTGAAAGTTTTTTTTTCTGTTTATATTTGCTACATGTAAATAAATTTTTAATTTGAAGGAAATATTTTTTTATGCACTATTTTTAAAATTGACAAGAGCTTAAAATAATACCGTCAATCAGGGTAAATGTGACCTACCAGGGTAACTTTGGTCTAACAGATAGAAAAAAAAATTGTAATTTAAGAAATTACACCAACCATTTGAAAAATGTTTCACTCGAAACATTCATCTATCATTTTAAGCTAAATACCAGTTGTTTTATTGTGTATTATCCGTGCCACTGCTATAAACGACTTCATACATGCTGCAATTTGAAGGTACGGTTCGTTTAAGTTACATCACTCCATTGTCGCCAAGCATAAAAGTTGGCGATGAAAGAAACATTTCAAACTATGTAACATTGTGTTATGTATAAACTATAACTTTCACTACTTAAAAACTACTACAACTTTCACTACTTAAAAGTACTACAACTTCCACTTTGTTTACATTCCAGTTCTGTTCTATTCTAAATGTTCTATTATGTATGTTGTGTGTTGTACGTGTGTTGTGCTTATTAAAGTTATGTGTCAGCTAATACAGTGTGCTGATATTACATTCTAAGTCGCAAACAGAACACTTTTGGCGACGAGTTATTCGAATCCATACGTATATTATGATTTTAATTGTTCTTTTTGTTTTATGGTGATTACAGTCATCGATACATACAATGGCTACGTTCGGTAGAATAGAAATTTTCGATCCTGCAGTGGAAACCTGGTCACAGTACGTAGAAAGGTTTAATCATTTCATTAATGCTAATGAAATTACTGATGAAAACAAAAAGAAGTCTATATTTTTAACTGTGATAGGCCCAACAGTTTATAAACTGTTACGAAGTTTGCTTTCGCCGAAAACAACGGCAGATACTAAATATGCTGATTTAATTAAATGTTTATCTGATCATTATAGTCCAGCACCTTCGGAAATTGTCGAAAGATTTAAATTTAATTCTCGAGTTCGAAAATCGGATGAAACCGTTTCAGTTTTTGTTTCGGAATTACGTAGGCTTTCTGAATTTTGCAATTACGGTGCTAGTTTAGATATGATGATTCGTGATCGACTAGTATGTGGAATTCAAGATAGTCAAATACAGCGTAGGTTGTTATCTGAACAGAATCTGACACTTTCAAAAGCTATTGAATTAGCTGTATCTATGGAAACTGCTGCTCGCGATTCCATAAATTTACAAGGTTCTTGTTCTGTTTCACAACCAGTGAACAAATTAAATGCGTCAAAACCGAAACTTAGAAATTCGAAATTATCAGAACATTTTCGTGAGTGTATACGGTGCGGAAATTCTGATCATGTACCTAAGAATTGTCCTTTTTTGAAAGCTACATGCCATTCTTGCGGTGTTAAGGGTCATTTGGCAAAAAAATGCCTAAAATCGAAGAAAAATGAAGTTTCTAGTCGTAAAAATTTTAAAGAAAAACCTAAAAAAGTTCATCAGATGCATACTACACCTGATTCTGTTGAAATTATTGAAGAAAATATGTCTAAAGTAGCTATTGTGCATGAATCGGAATACAACATTTTTAATATGGTTCCTATTGCTGAAAAGAGTGCTCCTAGACCAGTTACAGTAAATATAGTAAACAATCGAAATATTAATATGGAATTAGATACCGGTGCAGCTTTATCTCTCATTACAAAAGTTACATACAATTCGCTAAAGTTACCACCTTTGCAGCCAGCTAAAACTGGTTTAGCTACATTTACAGGTCAACCAATTCCTGTTTTAGGAACAATTACAGTTGAAGTAAAATTTAATGGAAAATGTGAACATTTGCCTTTACTAGTTGTAGATAATAAAGGTCCAAACTTGTGTGGTAGAAACTGGATCTTGTCCTTAAAAATTTTAGAATTTCATACCAATTTAGTTAAAAATTATGATGTAGAGTTAAGCAAGCTTTTGAATGAGTACCAGCATATTTTTGAGAATACACTTGGACATTTAAAAGGAGTCAAAGTCTGTTTAATTAAAAAGCCAGAAGTACAACCAAAATTTTATAAAGCTCGTACTTTACCTTTTGCAATGCGAGAAAAAGTCAGCGAAGAATTGAATCGATTACAGAAGATTGGTGTTTTACAACCAATTCGTTTTTCAAAGTGGGCTACACCCATCGTTCCTGTACTCAAAGGGGACAGATCATCTGTAAGAATTTGTGGTGATTTTAAATTAACGGCAAATACTGCTATTGATACAGACCAATACCCCTTACCTAAAGCTGAAGATATTTTTGCTACACTAGCAGGAGGCCAGAAATTTACTAAGCTGGATCTTAGAGATGCTTATAATCAACTTGAACTTGATGAAGACTCTAGAGATCTTACAGTTATAAATACACATAAAGGACTTTTTCAATACATTCGCTTACCTTTTGGAATTTCCTCAGCACCAGCCATTTTTCAACGCGAAATGGAAGTATTATTACAAGGTATACCAGGTGTTGCTGTTTCACTGGATGACTGCATCATTACTGGCACCAGTGACGTTGAACACATGTCAAGACTACGAGAAGTGCTTAAAAGATTTAGTGATGCCGGTTTGCGACTTAGACAACAAAAATGTCAATTCTTTTGTAACAGTTTGACTTTTCTTGGTCATGTAATTGATGCTGATGGAATACACCCTACAGATGAGAAAATTAAACCAATTAAATCTGCACCAGTTCCTAAAAACATCACAGAATTGCGTTCTTTTTTAGGACTGATCACATATTATGCTAAATTTTTGCCTCGAATGAGTACCATGTTGGTACCACTTTATAAATTGTTGCAGAAAAATACTCCCTGGCAGTGGTCCTCAGAAGCTAATACAGCTTTTCAAAATGCCAAATCAGCATTATGCAGCTCTTCTTTACTAGTTCATTTTGATCCGAAGAAAGAACTTCTTCTAGCTTGTGACGCCAGCCCATATGGTGTGGGAGCAGTGTTATCTCATGTTGTAAATTCAGAAGAGTTCCCTATTGCTTTTGCTTCACGAACGTTAACATCTGCAGAGAAGAATTATTCACATATACAGAAAGAAGCACTGGCATTGATATTTGGAGTAACAAGATTTCGAGAATATTTACTTGGCAGAAATTTTACTCTTTTAACAGACCATAGGCCGCTAGTTACTATATTTTCAGAAAAACGTCATGTTCCAACTATGGCAAATTCAAGAATTCAGCGTTGGGCATTGACTCTTTCAGCTTTTAATTACACAGTTCGTTACCGTAAAGGAGAAGACAATGCCAATGCAGATGCATGCAGCCGTCTGCCTCTACATACACTTCAAGTTAACCCTCCGCTACCAGAAGAACTAGTACTTCAGATGGAAAGATTAGATGTCGGTCCTGTTACAATCAATGACATTCAACAAGCCACTAAAGAAGATTCAGTATTATCTCAAGTAATTCAATTCACTATTGAAGGTTGGCCAGAAGTTCTCAAGCCAGAAAATGTGCCTGATTTGAAGATAACAGAAATTCTTCCATACTTTAAAAAACGCATGGAATTAACTGTTGAACAAGACATCCTTCTTTGGGGAAACAGAGTAGTGGTTCCTACTTCACTTCGACATAGCATTCTACAAGAATTGCATTCTACTCATCAAGGAATGGTAGGAATGAAAAGTATTGCTCGTTCATTATTTTGGTGGCCGAATTTGGATGCAGAAATCGAAGACACAGTTCGTTATTGCACCACTTGTGTACAGAATATGGATATGCCTCCAAAAGTTTTACAAGCTTGGCCAACATCTAACATACCATGGTCTCGAATCCACATGGACTATGCCGGACCTATTGATAATCATATGATTTTGATAGTCACAGATTCATATTCAAAATGGATTGAAGCCTTTCCAATGAAACAAAGTACATCTCTAGCAACTATTGAGAAACTTTATGAAATTTTTGCAAGATTCGGATTACCCAGTTGTGTTGTTACCGACAACGCAAAGGCTTTTACATAAGATGAATTCCAATCCTTTCTTAAGCGTAATGGCATACGATTCTTGCCCACAGCACCCTATCATCCTTCGTCTAATGGACAGGCGGAAAGGGCTGTGCAGTACATCAAAAAACAGCTAAAGAAAGTACAAGATGGTACACTTTCAACCAGATTAGCAAGAATTCTTATGAATTACAGACGAACTCCACTGGCTGTTTCAGGTTTGTCACCAGCTGAATTGCTTTTTGGCAGACAAATACGTAGTAGGTTGGATTTACTGCATTCTCGTCAACCTACTGATCCTGTTTCAAAGGCATCTTTTAACGTCGGAGATTTAATATACGCCAGAAATTTTGGCAAAGGTGATAAGTGGATTCCAGGAAAAATTACTTCACCAATTGGAAATTGCATGTTTCGAGTATTATTATCTGATGGTACTTCAGTACACAGGCATAGAGATCAACTTAGAGAGAGAAGGGAACATCCACAACTGCGTTCTCAACATCCAGATAGCGATAATCAGATGTTCTCCCCAAGACATCCAAATCCTGTTCCTAGCCCAGCAATTTCAATATCACCCTCTTCAATTCAGAGTCCAAAGTTGCCTTCTACAGTGGAGACTCCAAAGAAACCTTCAACAGCTCAAAGCCTTAAATCACCATCCGTTCCAGACATGACTACTAATGTGAAATCTCCCAAGCCCCCAGATCCTCCAGACAAGAGTGTGTTAACATCCCCTGATTTAACATTGCGCCGTTCTTCACGAATTAGAAAGATTCCCAAGAGATTAGATTTGTAATTTTTATAGGGAGAGAAAAGTGTTATGTATAAACTATAACTTTCACTACTTAAAAACTACTACAACTTTCACTACTTAAAAGTACTACAACTTCCACTTTGTTTACATTCCAGTTCTGTTCTATTCTAAATGTTCTATTATGTATGTTGTGTGTTGTACGTGTGTTGTGCTTATTAAAGTTATGTGTCAGCTAATACAGTGTGCTGATATTACATTCTAAGTCGCAAACAGAACACATTGTTGATGCGAAAGTAATCATTATTAAAATACAGCTTTGGCATATACTGTTATACTTGTAAGACTTTGGCATATACTGTTTGATTTTACAGAGCAGAATTTTGATGATGGAGGTTTTAAACCAAAGTCGATTGCAGCACATGCATCTGTGAATGGGTCCATCAGACATTGAATCAAAAAAGTTTTTTTGCAGTTTTTCCCAAGCCGATTGCTTTTTAGTTTTCTTTTTAGGTGGTGGAAAATCAAGAGTAATAGCTATAACATTTTCCGGCTTGTTAGAATCACTATTGGCACTCAAATTTTCCTGGTTAGAACCGACCGATTGTAAAACGCCATGGCTAGTGGATTGGTCACCCTCGAGACATGATGTTTTACAATTAATCGGTTCGGCATTAAATTGCTTCCTTTTTCGTGATCGCTTTTCAACACGTAATTGGTTTTCAGCGGCTCGATAATCTTTTGATTTTCTCGTTTTCTGCATTGAAAGACGTTTCTGCGCCAAACCAAATACAGTACTACTTAGTTATCCCGTCGACCAATTTCGCCAAATGATATGAATCGCCAAACTAATAAGCGACTTATACATGTTGACTAAATTTTTATTTTTAATTACAAAAGAACAAATAAAGTAAAACATTAATAAAATGTCGAAATAAAAATCACTTTATGACTGTTTAAGTACGCGTATTGTGTTTAATGTCATTGAATGCGACATTCACGGTCATTCATTTCTTTGGCTTCAGCTTTTTCCGTGTCTGTTAATTTCCGTCTACTCATTTTTAAATTTGTTAGTTTTCTCCTTTATTACAATGATTTTAAACATTTTAATTTCCTATTCAAATAAAAATTCTTCTAAAAGTAAAGAATTTAATTTAAATTCAGATAAAAATTCCTCTAAAAGTAAAGAATTTAATTTAAATTCAAAAGTGACCGCGTCATTTTGTCAATCCTCCACCAAAAACAACAACCATTTTTCAATAATTAAAAAAAAAAAATTAAATCTGCTACATCAATTGAGTTAGCAGCAAAGATTGGTCTCAAAATATCGATAGCAGCCCTTATGTGGGTTTGGCAGCTCAATGGAAAAACTCGCCGAGGACCCACCATGGCAGAATGGATCAAAGTTTTGTAAAGGTGAAGCAAAGTTACCCTAATTGACTGTACTTCTTTCTAAAATATGTAAAAATATCTTTCGAAATGTTAAAAATTTTAATTTAAAATGGAAATAAATCCTCTAAAAATGAGCTAAATTAAAAGAAATAAATACAATCTGCATACCAGAAACTTTTAATTTGTAAAATGATCAAAAAATAAAATTCTTATGTATAATTTTTGCTCCTATAAAACTTTTTTAATGGAACAATTTTGACCAACTTTAACATTAAATATCTCTTAAAATAATTATTCGATTTAAAACTGTCTTAGTCAGTGTGTTTATCAATTATTTCTTTATAATACTGTCAATTTTCACATTTTTGTGCGCAGTAATTTTTTAAAAATTAGCCAAGAAATACCGTAGGTTACAAAAAATTCATTGTAAGCAGCGGTGACAGCATTAGTGACAGTGGCTCATATTAATTTTTGGACTCTTCTGTTTTTGAAACTTATAACAAAAAATCATCTAAATATTAAAGGACCTTACTTAAAGTTTTGCTTCATATACACTTTATTTTACCAATAATAAAACCTACATACTGTTATGCAAATATTTTTTTAAAAAAATAATTTATCGAGAAAATGATCACACATAAAGAATTGGACACTTGAAAGCTTTATCATTTTTTTACACAGACGATATTTTTAGTGATTTATTTTCATTGTAAATGGAAATATATATCAAATACACTGCTCAAAACAATTAAAGGATATTGCAGTTTTTGGTGGATTTTGTATCTGAGAAACTTTTTAGCTGATTGATACATGGTCGACAGACATAGTAGATTATATGAGAATAAATTAAACATGTTGGCAGAAAAAAATGCATTTTATTGCGCATTTGTGTACAAAAGGAAAAAAACACAATTTGTGCATATGAGAAAAAAAGAATAAGAAAAGGTGTTTTCTTCAAAGAAAATCATTTTCAGTAGGGGGTATGGTTTCCACGGGCGGCCAGCAACGTTGAACACCTTTGAGGCATGGACTCAATGAGGCTATTAATGACGAGTTGGGGTATTCTGCCCCACTCTTTCAGAAGAGCTCTTTCCAGTTCTTGGAGAGTTTGTGGCGGTTGTTGGCGGCCAGAAACTCGTCTTCCTAGAGCGTCCCATGCGTGCTCGATTGGATTCATGTCTGGAGAACACGCTGGCCATTCCATTCGAACGACTCCTTCCTCGAAAAGGAAATCCTTCACCAGGTTTGCACGATGTGGCCTGCAGTTATCGTCCATTAAAATGAAGTTATCTTTGATAGCTGCAGATTAAGGGACTACAATAGGTCTGAGGATCTCATCCCTATATCGGCGACCAGTCAGAGCTCCATCTCGAATGATGTAGAGGTCAGTGCGCCCGTCAATGGAGATGCCACCATACACCAACACTCCTCCACCGCCAAATCTGACACTTTCGTGCACGAACGCAGGGTTATTCCTACTGCCACGGTCCCTCCAGATGAAAATACGCCTATTATCCGGATGCACAGAAAAACGGGACTCGTCAGAAAACAGAATATTGCTCCATTCATTTCTCCTCCAGTTGACATGCTCGGTTGCCCACTCCCTGCGGTCGCGACGATGCCTTGATGTTAATCTAACACATACCATCGGTCGACGAGCATACAGCGTAGCAGACGTAGCAGACCTACAGCATGGAGCCGGTTTCGGACAGTCTGAGTTGAAATCGTGGTGCCTGTAGCCGAGCGAAGGTGTTGTTGGAGAAGAGTAACGTTCATGTTTCGGTGTCTCCGAGCTGTTAACGCTAAATACCGATCTTCATTGGGCGTTGTTGCCCGTCTACGACCTTGCTCTGGTCTTCGGCCTGCACATCCACTCTCCAAAAAACGGTTCCAGATCCTGGAAATGACACTTTGTGACACTCCAATGGCTTGCGCTACTTCGGCTTGAGTTTGGCCCCCTTCTAACCTACCAACAATTCTCCAAGCTTCTGAATCTGTCAAATGACTTCGCTGAGACATCGTACTCATCGAAACAAAGCAATCACTGAATGCCGATCATCCTTGTCTTCATTCTCTTTTATCCAGTTGAAAATCTAATTTCATTCGCTGCCGCTGAAGCGACGTTTTTGACGTCGAACTCAAAATTTGCATACTCCACAGTTTGAAAACCAGAAAAATTCGCATTTGTGATTCTCTTCTTCTATTTTCGGCAAAAAAAATTTCGTTTATATCTTTATTTTATATAAAACTTCAAATATCCTTTAATTGTTTTGAGCAGTGTATTAGCTGACTTATCCGGTGTTATTGCCCCAGCCCGTGATATTATTCAGTTTTCAAATGTGTTATCTGTTTTTCTGAATTACCCTTAAATAAAACTCATTTTTGTATTATTTTATGTCTCAAAGTCTATTTTGTCAGAATTTATATTTTATGATGGAAAATCGTGAAAAGATATTGAATCGAAAACATATGCTGTTTGGTATTTTATTTTCTGTGTAATTTGATTTTTGGAGTCTATGCATACCGAACAACACCGCGACGGAGCACCCAGGTTGTCACTGATTTCATAGAAATTTTCAAGCATTTTATTTTGTAAAAAATAATTTTAACCGACCGAACGTTTCAAAATTTTTGTAAATGTTGTGAATGTGGTTTATTAAACCGCTATCAAAAGATTGTGTTAATGCGAATATATAGTTACTTTTGACGTAGAAAAAATATAGTCACCGCAAACAGCCTTTGCCTGCCACGCTTGTCTGTTTCTTTAAAAGACTCTTGAATCAAACAAACTGCATCTAGTAAAGATTAAAAACTTGATCTCTAATCAAACAACCGTTGTCTTATTCGTATAATCTAAAATTATCAGGTTCAAAGTTTGATAACGTGATAGACAAAATAGCTCTAAAATCATTACATTTAAATCTTTTTTTACTAGATTTGCTATCTTGGATTTCGCGCTTCTACCTATAACTGCTATGTCTGTTCCTAAAAATACCTAAAACTCGATCAAAACATAAAATATAAGTGCAAAATTTCAAAACACAATGCTTTGAAACCGTTTGTTGTGAAAGCTATTCCCAAGAAGATGGAGTTTTTAATCTCGAACTTAAAGGAAGAATACAGGGGTCAAGAATCTTCATAAAAGTCAGAAAAACAGTGGCCATTTTAAATTACCCGTTTTATACAAGTTGATTTCCAAATGTGTAATTGGTGTTACTTATCAGTTCAGAAAACGGTTGTTACGACAGTGATGGATAAGATGACAACAAACGATAAATGCTCCATTCAAACAAACAAGCAACGCAACCCGATTTCAAAAAATAGCCACTGTTAGTAATGATATCATTCAATCTTTCATAAATACTTTTTTATAAAATATTTTTATTAATATTTTTTATTATCTGTATTCATAAAAGAGAGTTTACCTTTCTCGGTATGTGTTTGCACCATTATTTTTACACAGATTAAAAATCCGTGATATTTATAATCAATAACAATTTCAAAGAGAAAAAAGACAAAAAATAGACAGAAAATAATTATATAAGAGACAAAAAATAATTATAAAGAAGACAGAAAGAAAAAAAACTGGGGAAAAAACAAGAAAATATCTTCTTATGAGTGCTTTTAAAAGAAAATATCATCTATTTTGCATTCTTTTTTATATTTAAAAATATAAAATCATATAGAATCGGGTTAAACGTATAAAATCATATAAATGTGAAGATTATTTAAGATTATTATCACTGGTCCCGGACGGGTTGGTAACTACAGTATAATTGCTGAAGAAATAAAATAAAATAAAAAATAAGTAACTAATAATTATAATAACTATAATTAAGGCCGAATTGTTAGACATATATTAAAATATTATGCCATATATAGTCTGTCGCAAAAGTTTAAGCACTCTGCATATCTGGTTTAAAAGAAATGAAGAAAAAAAATATTTTATGCTAATTTACAATAAATACTCGACATTTAATCAAAATAAAATGAAATAAGCCATTTTGGGTAATTACAATTAAAAACAAGTAAGAAAAATCATGCGTTAAGCATAGATTATGAAGCACTTTCCAACACTTAATGAAATCTTTAACAAAACTTTGTTATTTAGGGAAATAATAGTGTATAGCCAAATGTACCCAAATATGCATTCCAGTACTTTTGAACAACCCTGTATTTCATATGTCAGTTGATATAATGGGAAAATGTAGCTTAGCAAGAAAATAACCAGTAGCTTGAAATTTCTTTTTCAGCAATTTATACTATTAGATGGAAACATACTTGAATACTTTTTTTCAGCCCTGTAGTTTACATTGTACCTTTATTACACGTCAGCATTAGGCTAAAATTTATTGTAAACTAAAACACTTTTAAAACAACTGAAATCACATTCTCATAAATCATCATTCATAAGCGTCCATGTACCGAATTCTTTGCGTGGCCCTGTATATCCCTTTATCTATATTCTGCAAACATTTCTCAGTAAATTGAATGCAGCTCAGCGTAAAAATGCATAGCTTATTTAAGAACCACGTTTAAATAATTTACGCTCATATTCAGTAACGTTGGTGAGCTCTTTTGGGTAGCCCTGTATATCAACTATAACATTTATACACACCATATAATGTGCATATATTTAGCGAAATATAAACGCGAATATCATAATTAAAATGCATTTCATCCCTCCATCAGCCATCATCGGACGCATATACGGTACTTCGGAAAGAATATACTATTTGAAATCTTTTGTATGGCCCTGTAAATGCTATGTACTTCATATTATGCAAGACAGTAGCGTATAATTTATATCAAGCTTCAGTGACATATATCAATTTTATTATACATGTATATTAATGTATTTAAAATATGTCACACACAATTCCCCCTTTTACCATTATCTAATAGAATTCTTTTGTGTGGCTCTGTAAATGAATAATAGCACATTTTCACCTTATGCTTTATAGAATGCATATTTTAATATGTTTGACAGGGTATAACATCTTTAAAATTCCTTTGAAACGATTTTTCCCCATAGGCCGTAATGTAATAGGAAACTTTTGATTCGCCCTGTAGATAAACTAATCATGATAGAAACTTCATTTTCGATAGGACTTGTGCTAAGGTAAACGTCAATAACGTCCTAAAATTTCATGACAATCCGAGTATATTAACGATTTTTCCCCATAGGCCGTAATGTAATAGGAAACTTTTGATTCGCCCTGTAGATAAACTAATCATGATAGAAACTTCATTTTCGATAGGACTTGTGCTAGGGTAAACGTCAATAACGTCCTAAAATTTCATGGCAATCCGAGTATATTAACGATTTTTCCCCATAGGCCGTAATGTAATGGGAAATTTTTGATTCTCTCTGTAGATAAACTAATCATGGTAGATGCTTCATTTTCAGTAGGGTCCGTGCTAGGGTAAACCTCAATAACGTCCCAAAATTTCATGGCAATCCGAGTATATTAACGATTTTTCCCCATAGGCCGTAATGTAATGGGAAACTTTTGATTCGCCCTGTAGATAAACTAATCATGGTAGAAACTTCATTTTCAATAGGACTTGTGCTAGGGTAAACATCAATAACGTCCTAAAATTTCATGGCAATCCGAGTATATTAACGATTTTTCCCCATAGGCTGTAATGTAATGGGAAACTTTTGATTCTCTCTGTAGATAAACTAATCATGGTAGATACTTCATTTTCAATAGGGTTCGTGCTAGGGTAAACCTTAATAACGTATAAAAATTTCATAGCAATCCGAGTATATTTACGGGAGTTAGAGAGCGGACAGACGGACAGACGGCCATCCGGCCAGACGGACAGACGGACAGACGGCCAGACAAACCGAATGCATAAGCACTTTTCAACTTTGTTGGAAAGTGCTAAAAATACATATTTTTTATTTCTTTTTTCTTGAAAAAATGCTGTCTCAAAAATTTAAGCACTTCATGCACATTTTTCTAGAAACAAAGGATTGGCCTTGTGTAATGACGCTATATGACATCATATTGCACTTGCATAAAAGTATAAAAGGTAGAGAAATTATTTCCTCTCTTTTAAAAAATGCCGAAAGGTAAAAAATTCACAAAATGTGAGATTTTGAAAGTTTTTAAATTGAAACCGCAAAATAAAACTGTTTCTGAAATTTCAAAAGTATTAATTCCATAAGAGCGAGGTATATATCACGTACTCGGTAGAAGTGAAGATTATAAGCGGAAACCAAGATGTGGACGACTACTATTCAGACTGATCGGAGAGTACCGAGATTGATATCTAGACAAAATTATGTCTTACGGCAAAATAAAAATAATCTCAGTATACAGGCGTCCAAAGACACTGTACATAGATGTATTTAAGACTGTGATTACATCATACTGAAAAAAAAATAGCTCGCAAGCCGTCTCTCAAATTGCATCACAAACAGGCAAGAATGAACAGAAATAAAAAGCACATGTCCTACGGGGACAAATGGCTTACTGCTTTATTTATCTATGAGAAAAAGTTGAACTTACAAGGAAGGTCTCCATTGGGGGCATACTCAGAATTTTTTGAAAAAAATACGAATTAAACTACTCATGTAGGTAATAAAGGATCAGTGAAAATTAGCGGCGGAATTACATTATTAGATATGTAAAAAAAATAAAATAGTTAGGAATAATTGGCGTGAAAAGCTGAAAGCGACGCGAAATTTGGAGAGCGGTGCATTTCCTCGCCAAAAGCAGACGATTTTAACGAATCTGAAAATTCATTTAATTGACTTCACTGTTAAAAATCTGCAGCATTTACTGCAACGTCACTCCACTACTTTTATAGAATATTTCTCTTCTGACCAATGAGAATGCTCCATAGTACGGTGAATTGACCGTGTCATACCCTGTTAAAAATCTGCTGCATTTTGTTGCAACGCGCTCCACCGCTTGTATATAACATCTCTTTTCCAACCAATGAGAAAGCTCCATTTCACGGCCAAGTAACCGTTTTCTATACAAGCAAAGGAGTGCGTTGCAACAAAATGCAGCAGATTTTTAACAGTGTATTTTTCAATTTGGAACAATTTTAATCAATTTAAATTGTGTTTTAAATGATAAAATATATTAATTTCATTTTGTTATAAGTACATATAAACGTATATGACAAAATTATACTTAAAGTAAAGTAAAAATGCAAAACTAAAATTACTTAAACTAAAATTATTTAAATAAATTGAACATAGAAATTTTTTTCGTTAAAAAGTATTCGAAGCGTAAAAGCGCATTTTTCAAAATTTCGTTTTTTCGCCAACCGGAGATAAATCGCCAAATAAACGAAATTTTTATTATTTTTTTACGGACGTTATAAGGAGATTCCGCCGAAATTTTTTTATAAACATATATAACTATATGAGAAGAACATTCTGTAATTTTTTCAGATTTTTCTGAGTATGCCCGTATGGAGACCTTCCTTGTTAGATAGAATTGATGTTTGAAATGCGTATTGGCATGTTTTACGTAAGGAACCAAGGGCATTTTTCAGCAGGCAGCAAGGCTGTAAATCTGTTATAGTTTTCAATGCGTTTTGATTCAATGACCAAATCTCTTTGGATTTTCTAAAAGGTAGACAAGATTAAAACTATTTGGATGTGCCAATCCCAAAACTTTCTTCTATCTCATACGTACATTTTAATATTTAAAAAAATAGTCGCTCATTTTAATACTTTACTAATTTAAATTCAATACCATACCAGCTTTGATTTTCATCTTAAATTTCTGCTTCAATCAATTAATTGGAGTAAAAACGAATTTCCGTCTCTGCACGAGCCGATGGACAATAGAATGATAGGAAGATATTTTTTTTTTTTTTTCAGATTCAGGGAGGACCTACTTGCCTTACCAAAAAATAATTATATACAAAAAATTTAGTTCAGTTCTAGGACTAACTTCATGCACTTTTATGTGGTGCAATATTGAAAATGACATAAAATTCACTATTGCAATGCTCCCTTCCGGCGGATTTTTTTTCAGATTCAGGGCGATCCAACTAGCCATAGCCATACACTTACACAAAAAATTCGTTCAATTCGATGCATAACTTCATGTACTTTTGGTCGGTAATATATTGAAAATGGCACAAAAATCGCGATTACAGCGCTCCCTTCCGGCGGAATATTTTCAACTTCAGGGAGGACCAACTAGCCATAACCATATACTTACACAAAAAAATTCGTTCAATTCGATGCATAACTTCATGTACTTTTGGTCGGTAATATATTGAAAATGGCACAAAAATCACGATTGCACCGCCTCCTTCCGACGGATTTTTTTCATATTCAGGGAGGACCAACTAGCCATAGTCATACACTTACACAAAAAATTTGGTTCAATTCGCTGCATAACTTCATATATGTTTAGTCGGTACAATATTGAAAATGGCACAAAAATCGCGATTGCAGCGCCCCCTTCCGGCGGAATATTTCAAAACTGAAGGAGGACCTGCTTGCCACAGCCAGAAGCATTCACAAAAAATTTGGTTCAATTCTATGCATAACTTCATACACTTTTTGATGGTAGAATGGCGACATACACACACACACAGACACATGGACAGACACACGGACAGACAGACATTTTGTAAAAACATGTTTTTTGGAATCTCTGACCCCTAAAACGTGTAAATCCGTCGAAAACGGAAGTCGAAAAAAATTTCGATTACAATACTTTCTTCTATTGAAGATAGAAGAATGTAAAAATATCAAGAGAAGCTTAACCAACATTTGCTTCCATTTGGTGACATTTTGGAGGGTCCTGAATGGAGTTTTCAATAAGACAATGTCTCAATCCACGTATCACATTCTACAAAACTTTGGCTTTCTCTAAAAAATGTTAAAGTCCTTGACTGGCCAGCTTTAAGTCCAGACTTAAACTTGATTGAGAATGTCTGGGCTATTTTAATCCGCCAGGTTTACGGCAATGGAAAGCAGTATGACTCTAATGAAGAACTCGAACAGGCCATTGAGAAAGCATAGTACTCTTTGCCACCAGAAATCTTACAAAAACTAGTAATTTCGATGCACGTACGTTTATTTGAATTAATCCGAAGTCACGGAAAAATAATTTGTAAATAAAAATTATCTAAAACTTACAAATCTGGTTGTTTTTGACACTGTGCATAAACTTTTGAGACAGTTTTTTTTTTTTTTTTTTTTTTTTTTACAATTATGTAAGTTATTTTTTTTCTATTTTTGATACCATTTATTTAAATAATGTTGCGAAATCTGAAATAAAAAATGTTATTAATTTTAACATTTTATAATTCTTTGAAAATCGATATTTTATGCTTGAGCTTAAACTTTTGAGAGAGATCTTAGGAGAGAATTGTATTGTCCCGGAATATCAAAAAATGTGAGAAACATGAGGCAGGGCCGAAACTAGAGGGGGACTGAGGGGGCACGTGCCCCGGGCGTCCCCAGAATAGAAGGCGAAGGGGGCGCCAAATTAAGATTTTTTTAATGTGTTTTAATAAAGAATGCATAAAAATGAAGAGTGGGGGCGCCAAAATCCATGTTTGTTCCGGGCGCAAAAAAGGCTAGTTTCGGCGCTGACATGAGGCAAGACAAAGACCTCGGGTTGGCTTTGGATAACTACTGTGACCTCTTTAGTGACACATGAATAACATTAAAGAAACAATAAAATCTCCGGTGCTGGTCCTGGCAATGTTATGTATGCTATATGACTCTAACACTTAAGAATGCGCGATCTGTTTCATTTGCATTATTTTGCCTCCTTTCACTCATTTGTTTTGCCAGATTGTAATCATTTATGTGATGCAATTCACTGACTCCAAAGTTCTTAGCATACATGTTTTGAGAACACTAGCAATTTCAGCTTTAACTTCAAGTATTTCCTAACTGTTCGCATAATCTGGATCTTCGCTTTCCAGTAACATTATTTTGATCCTATTATTTTGATCCTATTATTAGCTCTGTCTTTTTTTCCCGCTCCGCTTCATCAGCGTTCTGAATGCCTAAGTACGTTTACGACTTCAGAATATTTATTCTAAGCAGGAAGTTTTTCAGTGCAGACCAGGATACCACTACAAAAGAATAGGAAAGAGGAAACTTTTTGCTTTAGTTTTAAGAAAATCATTCCCAGTTCTTATCTACATCGAATGAAATTTATAAAAATTAACCAAAACACGTGATTCAGATTGCTTATGGGCATTTCCATACGAACTTGTTTGTCTGTTACACAACTGAAAATCGCTAATGCTTGTTGGCCACCGTTATTTTCAAAAAGTTTGCCTCGCCTTATTGAATTGACGATATATCTTCGATAAACTAAGTCGCATTTTCTTGCTTTATAATACTGGTATTTAAAAAATCGTAGTATGTAACAGACAAATAAGTTCGCATGGAAATGCCCTTAAATATAAATTTAAGTAATCACTTTTTTGCCAAAGAAATTTCAGATGTGCTCAATATGTAGGCATTTTTGTAGACACTCTTTAATTAAAATTTTCAGGAAAAGTGATAGGGATTTAATTATTTAAAATCTGAATTAACTTTCGAATGACCAGGTGGAAATCGGAATCATAAAAGACCATGTGGGCCATTCTATGACGCCACAGTTAAAAAACACATATTTATTTACCATATCAAAAAACTTTTAAAATTAATTGAGTAATAAATATAATAGTTTCAGCGGTAGAAAGAAATAGAAAATGTGGGAATTATTGGAACAAAAGATTTAAAAAATAAAATGATCATTAATTCATATTAGAATTGAACTAGCGGAAAATGATCCCACTTGGTTCCGAATGTTGACCGAAACACTTGATTTTAAAGAAAACTGAGAAGCGAAACAGTATAAATAAATGCAATTAGCATGCAAAAGTCTTTCCTTTTAAAATTATAAAATTATTAAAGGGATTTCAAAAATGATACTTACATCAGCATACAAAAGAATAGAAATTTCATGTGATGTGAGATAAAAGCTAAAACTCTAAATAAAATATTTTTCTTCCCATAGTAACTTACTGGATAATTGCGATGGAAAAAACAGTTACTTTTTGTTAACAGGTTCCATCATTACACTATTAGTTTGATAACATGTTAGAATAACCTGATAATTTTTCAGCTCCTTACCAGAGGCTAAACATTTTTTAATATCGTTCTACTGTGCATTTTTAAGGATTTTTTTTTTTTTTTTTTTTTTAAATTTAGGTCACTTTTATAGATTTTGGATAAATATTTGCTAATAAAAAAAAAAAAAACCTTTTTTTTTTTTTAAATATTAATTTCTGAAAAATTGTCTAAGCTCACAATTAAAACGTAGAGTTAAAATTTACAAAAATCAAATCAAGTTTTTGAACTTCAGCAGTGGAGATAAGAAAACATCAAACAAAATTATATATTTATTGAAAAAGTTTAACATTAGAATCTATATCTTACATGACTCTTCTTTTATAATTACATCATCTTACTTTCTTATTCCCCCCCCCCCCCCCCCCCCCACGTTCCAACTTAAGTCTGAAAATATCTGTACATCATAAAGAAAGCGTACAAGAGAATTTTCTTTTTAATAGCTTCTAGCATTCAAATATCTCTGGGATTTAAGCTAGCTTAAATTCAATTGTCATTCAATGTCTAGAATAAGTTTCAAATTTTTAAGGTGAAAATTAATATATTCTGGTAAATTTATCCCTGTTATACGACAGATATATCACATTTATTCCTTATATATTTGAAATATAAGATAAGATAGCTTCAATTCAATTGTCATTCAATGTCTAGAATAAGTTTCAAAAATTTAAGGTGAAAATTAATATATTCTGGTAAATTTATCCCTGTTATAAATTCATACGTTTAAGAATTAGATTATACGTCAGATATATCATATTTATTCCTTATATATTTGAAATATAAGATAAGATAGCTTCAATTCAATTGTCATTCAATGTCTAGAATAAGTTTCAAATTTTTAAGGTGAAAATTAATATATTCTGGTAAATTTATCCCTGTTATACGACAGATATATCACATTTATTCCTTATATATTTGAAATATAAGATAAGATAGCTTCAATTCAATTGTCATTCAATGTCTAGAATAAGTTTCAAAAATTTAAGGTGAAAATTAATATATTCTGGTAAATTTATCCCTGTTATAAATTCATACGTTTAAGAATTAGATTATACGTCAGATATATCATATTTATTCCTTATATATTTGAAATATAAGATAAGATAGCTTCAATTCAATTGTCATTCAATGTCTAGAATAAGTTTCAAAATTTTAAGGTGAAAATTAATATATTCTGGTAAATTATCACTGTTATAAATCCATGCGTTTAAGAATTAGATTATACGACAGATATATCACATTTATTCCTTATATATTTGAAATATAAGATAAGATAGCTTCAATCCAATTGTCATTCAATGTCTAGAATAAGTTTCAAATTTTTAAGGTGAAAATTAATACAATGAAACCTCCGAATAAGGGACACCTATGGGACCGGAACTTTTGTCCCTTAAATAGAGGTGTCCCTTATTCAGAGTTTTTATTATTATTTTTTTATTAATAGTCATGAAGGACATAAAAATAACGAAACATTAAAGGTGAAGTTTAAATGTATTCCAAGTGTATAAATTACGTTAATTAGACACAAAAGGAATAGAGAATTAATTCATTAAAATTTTTAATTGATTACTAAATCATTAAATGAATTGTAGAATTATTGATTTGTATTTTCTATGCACTGTAAAAAAATTCTGTAAAGGTACTAAACATTTTCTAGGAAACTGGGATTCCAAGAACTTTTCATGTAACGGTAACAGAAAAAAACCCATGTAATCGATTCTAAAACTTGAATTTTTGCTGTTACCGTTACAGGAAAAGTTCTTGGAATCCCAGTTTTCTAGAAAATGTTTAGTTAATTTTGAATTTTTTTTACAGTGTGCAAACTGTGTACATGCAAAAAGTATAAAAAAAAACATTTAAAAGAATTATACTGAAAGGTAATCAATCAGAAGTGAATATTTGTAAATTTCAATTTTTCACTATAAACTTTTCAAGTGTTCATTTACCATATTTATAAATTTTAATTCTTCATTATCAGCAGTATTTACATAAAAAGTATTAAGCTTCTTTGCATATTTTAAGGCAACATATCTCTCAACTGCTTTGCTCAGTAAGCGGAAAACATTTTAACACATTTGCAAATTCATTTTTCAATGGAAAATGTATAAAATTGGAACGCCTGACTATGGAAACGATTGGAATCAAACTGTGTTTTCAAATTTCGAATAAATTATCTATTGATTAAAGTGATTTTGATCACATGACAGACCTTTTTCACCCTTTCTTGAGTACTCATTCTTCTTTCGTATATAAATTCGGTTCCAAACTCCCATGTTGACAATATTTTCTGAAAGATCTATTGCGTTTGAGGAAAAAAAAACAGAAAAAGCAGTTCGATTACATGGTTTCTGAACAACAACGCTTGCTAGTTTCAAGCATTTCTGAATAAACCTAAATTAAAATTTTTGTCATAAAATTTGCCCTTGTGGATATGAGAACAGCCTAAAAGTTCTTTATTTCACAACTTTCTTTTATTCCCCACTTTCAGAATTTTCCTCATAATTTTCAGCATTACTTTCAATGAGAATAAATGAACTAAAGTCAAATCAAAATTGTGGGTAAATAAATGTTTATAAATTCTGTCATATACTTCTGTATCAACATGACTGTCTGTCAGTTTGATCAGTTCACAAAAATCTGTATTTTCATTTTCATCACAGGCTACTTGATTATCTAAAATTCAAAAGCCAGCCGTTTAATCTTATTTTCAACTGTCCCTTAAATCGAGTGTCCCTTATTCAGAGGTAAATACATTACACGTCCTATACGAAGGGACTGGGACCGTAAGTTTTATCCCTTAAATAGAGGTGTCCCTTATTTGGAGGTTTCACTGTATATTCTAATAAATTTATCCCTGTTATAAATTCATACGTTTAAGAATTAGATTATACGACAGATATATCACATTTATTCCTTATATATTTGAAATATAAGATAAGATAGCTTCAATTCAATTGTCATTCAATGTCTAGAATAAGTTTCAAATTTTTAAGGTGAAAATTAATATATTCTGGTAAATTTATCCCTGTTATAAATTCATATGTTTAAGAATTAAATTATACGACAGATATATCACATTTATTCCTTATATATTTGAAATATAAGATAAGATAGCTTCAATTCAATTGTCATTCAATGTCTAGAATAAGTTTCAAATTTTTAAGGTGAAAATTAATATATTCTGGTAAATTTATCCCTGTTATAAATTCATACGTTTAAGAATTAGATTATACGACAGATATATCATATTTATTCCTTATATATTTGAAATATAAAATAAGATAGCTTCAATTCAATTGTCATACGATGTCTAGAATAAGTTTCAAATTTTTAAAGTGAAAATTAATATATTCTGGTAAATTTATCCCTGTTATAAATTCATACGTTTAAGAATTAAATTATACGACAGATATATCACATTTATTCCTTATATATTTGAAATATAAAATAAGATAGCTTCAATTCAATTGTCATTCAATGTCTAGAATAAGTTTCAAAATTTTAAGGTGAAAATTAATATATTCTGGTAAATTATCACTGTTATAAATTCATACGTTTAAGAATTAAATTATACGACAGATATATCACATTTATTCCTTATATATTTGAAATATAAAATAAGATAGCTTCAATTCAATTGTCATTCAATGTCTAGAATAAGTTTCAAATTTTTAAGGTGAAAATTAATATATTCTGGTAAATTTATCCCTGTTATAAATTCATACGTTTAAGAATTAGATTATACGACAGATATATCACATTTATTCCTTATATATTTGAAATATAAGATAAGATAGCTTCAATTCAATTGTCATTCAATGTCTAGAATAAGTTTCAAATTTTTAAGGTGAAAATTAATATATTCTGGTAAATTTATCACTGTTATAAATTCATACGTTTAAGAATTAAATTATACGACAGATACATCACATTTATTCCTTATATATTTGAAATATAAAATAAGATAGCTTCAATTCAATTGTCATTCAATGTCTAGAATAAGTTTCAAAATTTTAAGGTGAAAATTAATATATTCTGGTAAATTATCACTGTTATAAATTCATACGTTTAAGAATTAAATTATACGACAGATATATCACATTTATTCCTTATATATTTGAAATATAAAATAAGATAGCTTCAATTCAATTGTCATTCAATGTCTAGAATAAGTTTCAAATTTTTAAGGTGAAAATTAATATATTCTGGTAAATTTATCACTAAATAAATATGCATTATATTTTTAAAAACATTACTCGGAATGCACTAAAGTTACGTAAAGACCAACGTAAGAAATAAACAAAAAATCTTAAGATTATGATAATATAATAATATGTATATGCATATAGTATAATTATGATGAAAGGATGTATGAAAAGTAAAGTGATATTCTCTAATGATACACAATAATTTTATCTGTAGTATGTATAATTGTAAATAAAAAAAAATGTATTTCCTTGCAATATTTTAATTTTTACTCACGTGTAATTGGCAACATTTTTTAAAATTTTAATTCATTTAGTTTTTAATTTAGTAGAAATATTATCTCTCGAACAAGATGCAAACGTAGTCCTTCCATTTCATATTTTCCTGAAGACGCCCGCAGAAGACGGCGCGAAACGTTGAAAGTTTTATTTTATTTTAATATGTACTAATGTATATTAAAATTATTGTTTTGTGCACCACTGAGCAATGTGTTATTATTAGTTAAATTTTATGGTGCAACTGTCCCATATATATTTATGTATAATTGTATTGTATTAATATCGATAATTTTCATAAAATAAATTTAGCCCATCTATACTCACAAAATGACATAATCTTATGTGCTGTGTTCATTAATTTGATCTTAAAAATACGAAATTGCCCTGTTTTTAAAAATAATTATTTATTTGAGATTAGAAATGTATATCATAGCAAACGCGGTAGCGTTTGGTATAATATGTTTAAGAAATAGAAAGTGCAAACAACTTTCTAAAATTTCTGGCGAACCAGTTGAGATACGGCAGTGAAATTTTTTTTAAAAGATAGAACTCGACGAGACGAATAAAATGATAGCATTCAAAAAATTACTGCAGCTTCGAATAGTTTTTTATTTAATTTTTAATGAAAAAATGAAAGGAAAAAGTTCAACTAAGTCTAGCTAACGTTTCCGTGGATGGATTAACTTCGTTTTTGGTTTATTTTAATCCTCATGGTAAAACTTAGAACAGTTTTTTTTTCATCTTTGTATGTTTGTCGGTCGCTCAGAAAATCGAATTTTTGTCTGAAATTTTCAGCTGAAGATATTTGTTTTTTCTTATATCTGTTTCTTCTTGTAATTGTTGCACGTAAGTTTAAATAAACATAAAAATTGCTATGTATGTAACATAAATAAATAAATTAGATAAATCACGTGAAAAAATACCTATTTTTTTTCGTTATTTTCATGTATCATATTCACTATCTATTTTGACGATTTGTTTAATAGAACAAAACAATTTATATATTTAAAAAAAAAAAGAAAAATTATTTATTAAAAAGTAAAGAACAACATCCGGGTTTACATATCAAGCAAAATAATGACACTCTGGATTCAGTTAAATAATACGATGCGCATATGACATTGGCGTCAGAAAAAAAAAATTCGCCAACATGGTGCGTATATGACATCTGTGCCAAAAATGCATACCTATTTTATTTACATTACGTACGGTGCTACTTGATTATCAGGTCTATCAATTTCACCCATTTATAGAAATCGCGAAACTATTCGCCAAATTACTCAAAAGTAAAAATGTTGCCATTAAAAAATTTTAAGTTTAGAAAATTAATGAATTTAGGTTAAAAAAAAATAAAAGTCTTTAACGAAAAGGATTACTTTAATGATGACGTTTAGTTATGACATCGAGACATCGAGAAGTACCAAATATAAAATTTGATTTAAAAGGGTGATTTCGAACAAAAGAATACTAATAAAAGTTTTCATATTTTAATGCAGAATTTATCAAATCAAACCATAAAGAAATATTTGTAAGATATCACATATGTGAATAACATTGAAGAATTTTAAATGTAATATTAGAATTTATTAAAGAGCATAAAAAAATATGGTACTTACGTATTAACGCCACCGCAGCAGAAGTTGCGCTAATGTGCCAATAAAGAGCAATCTTGTTCGCACGCGCACAAAAAAATGGCATCAAAAATAGGCTAAAAAAGTACTAAAGTACTAAAAATGACGTCAAAATGAGCAAAAAAAAAAAAAAAAAAACACTAAAAAGGCACGAACAACAAGATCACTCTTTATTGGCGCATTAGCACAACTTTTACTGCGATGGCATTAATACGAAGGTACCAAAAATATCAATGTTAGCGGAAATTTGTAAGGAGTTAAATGCTTTTTATTTAACCAAATAATGTCGGCGGATACAACCATAAAGTAACTTTAATAAATTATATATTATATTTTTCTCAATTAATATCAAGAGCTATTCGCTTATTGACATAAAATTTATATTAAATAACAAAAGAACAAATAAATTAGTCAAACATTAATAAAAATATAAATATATCATCGAATTTAAAATCATTTGATCACTTAACAAAACAAGTGTAGCGGGTTTAATGTCAAGGAAGTGTAACATTTATGTTCATCCATTATTGGCATATAATCTTACAGTTTGTCTATCGTTCTTTGGTCGACGGGATAAATTAAGTAGTTATATATTTACTTATTGTATTTTTAATAAAATGAAAAAAAACGTGCAAGTTAAATGTATCTGATATATGTATTTTTAATTTATGTGTTTTTTAATGAAAGTCTTGTATTTTAAATAAAGCTAGTGACAGCTTTATATCTAAAATGAAATTATGGTGAAGGAAACCTATTTGGCGATTGTTTCGAGTAGCTAAAATAAATGTAGGAAAATAGCCGTTGGGCATAAAAAAAATAAAACAATCAGATCGAAGCTGTTGATGACAGTCACAAGACTTATGCTGATATTTATATAGGTACTATAGCAAAATTTGCAACATCTCTGGTGTTAAACTAGGACTCTCGATGTAAGGCATTTGGCTGCTCAGCAGCGGATAGAGAGTTCAAATCCCGTCGGATGTAAGTTCGTTTTGTTTAGAAATGTTTTTGTGTTAAATTATTATTCCTTCGGGAATATTCTTATATTAATTGTTATTCAATTTCTAGAATTTTTCTAGTTGTGAATGTTTCATTTGAGAAATTAAGTTGAATGTATTTAATTGGTATGGCTTTTAATTCTTTTAATAAAGTTCTGTACTTTTTTCGTTCAAATCCGTGGTTTATTTTTCATATCATGCATTTTATATAGCAATGCAATGACTTTTATAATTATTCTGATACATCAAAATTTTATGCTGTTGTTATCATTTTATAAATTTTGACAGCAGCAATTATGTTTCTTTTTAAGATATTAGAAAATCTTTAGTTATTATCAAAAAATTAAATGACTAGTATTAAAAAATGCTCTGACGAGCAACAAAAAAGGTTAATATGTTTTTAAGTATGAAAAAGGGTTTGACAAGTGCTTCTGTTAATTACTGAGCATGAGGAAGGACAAGGGATTCCTTCTTGGCTACAACTCACTTCAATGCCAACTTTGAAAAAATCATATTTGCGCTTTTCCATATAAAAGAAATTTGCGGTTCTTTAGTAGAACTTCCCATCGAGCTTTAGATGTTAACCAGGAGTGTAGTCGTAAAAATAACATAGGATATATGCTCTAAGCAGAGGGATACCCTAGAATGTGTATACTATAAGCTTTCTTGAGAAACAGAGGGTATATGGTGTTCTATTAAAAAGTCCAGAAGGTATACGGCGTATAACCTGCACTACATCCTTGATGTTAACTGCACAGTTCACTCTGCACTATACTACAAATCAATTTTCTGTGCAATTATACACTTAGGGCATGCTTGGTGCAGTGCATGAATGTGATACCTACAGGAACTAGGTTTTTGGCACTATGTCATCTTCCCTTACATTTATGTCTAATTAAGCTGTATCTTTACTGGTTATGTCTTTACACTATACATTTTTATAGTAACTGCGACTAATTTGTTTTCACGGAAAAAGCGCAAATATGATTTTTTCAAAGTTGGCATTGAAGTGAGTTGTAGCCAAGAAGGAATCCCTTGTCCTTCCTCATGCTCAGTAATTAACAGAAGCACTTGTCAAACCCTTTTTCATACTTAAAAACATATTAACCTTTTTTGTTGCTCGTCAGAGCATTTTTTAATACTAGTATTGATATGAAACGTGAATCAGAAGAGTTTGTACAGCCAACTTTTATATTCACCTAAATATGAAGCAGAATCTAATATCCATACAGAAAAAACAAAGTTCTGAGCACGGAATGATAAGAAATGTATATCATGAAATTCTTTCATTATTTTTTTTTCAGTTAAATTATTTTTTACATACACGAATATCATATTTTATTTGTTACGAAAAGCTATCGAAATAGAAGTAACCAATTTTGGAACAATAGAATTAGTGCACTACAGCGAGTAAACAATTATTATAATAGTCCAAGAGTCAAAACGTTCATAATACAGCGATCATTGTAGCTACTAACTTATTTATGTCTAACTTGAACTTTTTTTTGCCATTCTTAGTCTCTGAAGCGTCAAAGGTGTAAGATTATATGTAATTCTAATAAGTGCTCATATTTCAAAACTTTCAATTTTATGTTCCGGATTCAAATTAATAAATCTTACAATCAACGCGATTTTTTATCCAGTATATGATTAGACACAAGCATACAAAGGATATGCAGGGAAAAGCTGCCCTTCTCAATATTTGAAAAAAAAATTTGAAAATTTATGACCAAATTTAGCTTTTTTTCTCATTAGCCCCTTTACAAAAATTTTGTTTCTACCATGATGAGTGCAAATCCAGAGTGCAAAATAGTATAGATAAAAAGTATTTATTCTTCTCAGAAATCTATGGTCCGAAAATACTCACAATCTTAGCCAAATGTGCAATAGTTTCTACCGAAATGCTCATTTGTAGCAACGCTGAAAAAGTACATTGCTTCGGCCACCTAAAGTAGACTTTACTATATGAGCGCAAAACTCACAGTGTTAAACCTGCGTCACGGAATGCCAAAAATTTCGCAAGCAGCTGATGGCTCATTTTATCAATTAGTAAATGTTTTTTTCCTAGCTGACATCCATCTCTCCAATGTAAAATTTCTTCATTGAATAGCACGCTTATAGAAGTTATGGTTTTACATTGTTTCTCTATTCACGGTAGAAGTCAATCCGAGGCCGTATACCCAACCACTTTTTCAGAAAGACACACGTTTTCTGCACCTTATCGCCCGAGTAACGGTTGGAGCGGAGATGAATTCAACGTTACGCACATTTTGTTGTTTGTGACTTTATACGCGTAGCGAACAGCAACCACATTTCTTTGCTGAGAGCAAAGATATAGTGCTTTTAATCATTTGTTTTTCCGTAAAGGTTATCAAGCAAAGAACACAGTATGACAAAATGTTATTTTACTGTGGTTTAATATTAAAACTTTGCTTAAAACAAAAAACCTCTTAAGAGTTATAAATGCTTTTAATTTCCCAAAATAATAATCCCTTGACATTCCTTAGGGTTAGGTTCCAGAAAACATCCGCGAATGTTGAGACTATCTTCCCATGCAAATAAAGAAGTTTGGTTCTTTTTTTTTATGGAAAAGAGTAATTGAAGTTCAAAAAATATATTTATTAATCATTATACATTAAAAATGCGTGCTTTAAATAGATTTGAATAGTTATAAACATATTGCACAAAATTAATTTGCTATTTTATGGTAAAAAAAAGTTAGTGATTTGAGATTGTTTGACAGTACAGATTTTACGTTTATGAATTTTCATGTAAGGAAAAGTTGCGGTCTCTATTTCTATTTTAAATTTAAAACCCCTCACCAGTGAAGAAATTCATTCTATTGCTTTTTCAACAAGTTGTTCCTGATTTTTTTAAATTTGTGCGACAATTTTTGCAAAAAGTATTTCCCTTGCATTAAAAAAAATTACAGCTTTAGAAAATCGAAAAAAAATCTGCATAAAAAAACAAAGGAAATTACTGACTTATATTTTCTCTCATAACAAAATCTGATGTTCTGGTAACTTCAGTCATACAATAATATAGTAGGCTATACAGTATATAAGTGTTCAATGTCACGTAAGTTCATAGAATTGGTGAAAGAAAATGAATTTACTTTGTAAAAAAAAAAAAAAAAAAAAAAATCTTTATAATCAAAATTTGTGAATATCAAAGTTCAATCTTCGCGAATGTTGAAATGTCTCGCATTTTTTATTTTGCGAATAATCAAAACTCGCGAATATTAAGAAATTGCTGTAGATACAATTGAAATATAACTTTTTTTCAGTTCAGTAATATTCTTTCATTTCATTAATTCGCTATGTTCGAATAAATAGCGAACTTATTTTATTTTTAAGAAAAATAAAGATAGAAGTAAAAATTTTCTTGTAATTAATATAATTCTATTGATCGTATTTCTATGACACAATCGAACTGAATAAATAAGTCATTTTTTTACTATTGAATTGTTTTAGTTATTATTATTATTATTAAGCAGTATATTTGTGTGACGTGTTGAGTGCGTTAATAAAACATATTTTCACTGAAATAATCCATTTAAATTATTTGTTTTTAATTTAATTTCAACTAGAAATTAATAGCAAGTTGAAATCAAAATGAAATCTATTATAATTAGATTGAACGATACATCATAAATTATTTATTTGTATCCTGCATTTAAATCAATCAGTTAAAATAATCGCAAGTTGATGTATTCAATTAAATTAAATATACAATAAAATTTTAATATTGTTAAATATTTATCATTATTTATGTTTTTATGAAAATAAAAATTGGTCTGCTCCTAATGCACAAAATTTTAAATCTTTAACATTCTTCATTTTTTTATTTAAAATTTTTTGCCATATTTTTTTTAAATATTATTTCATCCTAGGTGTTTTATTGTTATTTTGAAATAGTATTTCATCATATTTAAATATATCATTTAAGTTCTTTTCTCTAGTGAAATCCCCTTCCTCCTCATACATAAACACTCCATTTTTCGTCATTCTGACAAAATCCAAAATGTGCAACTCTCATAGAAAAAAAAGTTCTATTTATTAAGTTGAAGTGGCAATAAAGTAATGATCAATCGGCTGAGGCAATCTCCCATTTGGTATTTTCTCTTCTTCCCTCAGCCCTTCGAGCACACTATTTTATAACAATTTGAAAAAACTTTAATTTAAAAATCTTTGTTGCTTTGGAAAAAAAAAAAAATTAGTTAATATTGTGTCGGAAATATTCATTATCTCTTCTTATAATAGTGTATAAAGTTTATTGTTTGCTCTATCTGTTAATTTGTAAGTAACAAATATATAATTAACAATAAAAAAAGATGAAAAAAAATGAATTAAAGATAAAAAAAAATCAATATTAAACTTTTGTGGACGCACTTTTTTTTTCTATAGTCTTTCTATTCTTTAAATTTTTTTTAAGATAATATTTTCTTAAAATACTCGGCCTCATCCTTTCAGCAAATATTAGTTCGTAATACAATTTCTTTCAAAGAAGATTTCTTTTAATCTAGAACGCATCATTGAAAATATTCCTTTGTAGGTAAGAAATGTACGCAAAAGATTAATGTTGGTTAGAATATAATTCTAAAATAAGCTAGTTTGTCTGACGCCATTTCGGATGAAGAGGAAAAACAATATAACGCTTGGCGTTTCGCGATAGAGCTGGTTGAAGGTTCTCGTTCTCTCCAACTCGCTAAGGCTGGTGCTGAAAACTTGAGTCTTTCTAAAAAAGTCGCTCGACTAACCAAAAAGTTAAGGACCGAGACGAACTAAACCAATTAATCGGACTAACCGAAAAGGGCTTTAAAAAGGAATGGTACACAGAGTACGCCGCCCTCGTCATTATTTATGTTCAAACCGTTCGTATCTTTAAGGATTAAAGTCTCGCCTAATTTTCGACAATTTTTTCCAAAAATCATTCTCAAAAATGCTTTTATACGTTTGTAAAAATAGATATCTCCAGGACACCTCAACACCTTTGCTGAATGGCCATGAATCGAAATTTGTGTGTAACGGAAAAATGCTCTTTTCTAAAAAACTATGTGACCTAGGATAATCGCTATAATTTTCCTACAAGGTTTAAATTAATGTCTACGATCTCTAATTTTTTCATAGTTTTAGTTTCAGTAGACTCGGAAGTAGAGGGGGGGGGACAAATTTTTGCACTACATTTTCGATGATATCGCTGAAAATATAATGCCTAAAATTAAAAGAAATATATTTTTGAGTTCAACGTAACAAAAACTTTCATACGATACCCCACACGATACACAAAGAATATATTTTTTCCTTCAAGTAATTTAATTAGCCCCCCCCTACCCTTCTCCTAAACATGTTTGTAATTGTTTAATAGTTTGTAAATATGTGGGTCAATAGTCTTTATTACTTTTCCCAGTTTGAACTTTCCATGTTTTATAGTTTGCGAGTAAAGTAGCTGTAACAGACGGGCAGACAGACAAAGGAGTGATCTTATAATGGTTCTGGTTTCACTTTTTAAGTACGAAACCCTGAAACATCTTAAAAAACCTTAACTTTTAGTGTCTCAAAGTGGTATTTGCCTTAGAAAGACCAATAATAAACTTCAGTTTAGCTCAAATATGCATGGACAAAATTTTGAAACAGCCAGAAAGATACAAAACTGGGAAAGAAGATGGAGAATAGTTTGAACATAAGAACGGAGACAAAATAGGAAAAAAACGGAAACATTTGAAGTCGTTCGGGACATTCTCGAGAGTACTGTCTCTACTACTCCCAGCTGTTGGGCGAAACAAAATGTGTATATTGAGGAAAAAGACGTAAATTTCCGTTCAAAGAAGTGCTTTTGCTTCACGACAATGGCCGTTCCCATACAGACAATCTAACTCGCGAAAAGTTAGAGGAAATGAATTGAACAACTCTGAAACACCGTCCCTGTAGGCCAGACTAATCTGCACGTAAATAAGACACGTCTAGGCCTTTGAAAGAAGCAATAGGAAGTGAACGATTCGGTTATAACATTGTTGGTGAAGTCTTCGTGCGCAATAAACTGGAGGTGGAGACACGTTCCTCTTCTTTCTATGATGAAAAAACCTCCAATCTGTTTTGCGAAAATGCGTTTTGAAATCAGGAGATAATATAGAAAAATAAAATGTAACTTTCTGTTTTATATATTGTACCAATAAATTTAAAAACCAAAATTCCGATTTATATTTGATTCACCCACAAATTGAGATTTTGGCTCCTTTCTTTGAAAATAATCAAAATATTTTGAAGGAATTTCCAACAAACTTATACTACTTTATATGTTATCTGATGACATCCAGAGAAAGGCCGGGAGTTCAGAGTAATTAATTCTGTCATTTACATTTTATGTGATGTAAATATTGTTGAAGACTTAAGTTCAGAGTTGGTTGAAAGAGAATGGTGGTTATATCCACAGCTCTTCGTAATGACATCATGTTTCCCACAAAGTTAGACAAAACTATTAAAATATTGTTTCAATATCTTCATTACTGTTAAAGTTATGGATGAAAATATGAGCTGGTCTTGGAGAGAGGCGTAAATGTTATTAAATAAAGAATTATAATGCTGACTTCCTATACAAAAATGGTTTGAATCACGTAATAAACGATCGCTTAAAGTTTATCCTAATTTTTAAAAACTTCTTAGTATGTCATACTGGAACATGGAATTAGTTCGCTTGACACTTAACAACAGCGATAAAGATGTAAGTGCATAGCAACTAACCTGGTCAGCATATAATGGAGCTGGGTAGACGATACTTCTTTTGTATGATATGGAGCAAACTCAATGATTGTTGTCCTACCATAATTTGAGCTTGTCATTGTCTAAATTGTAGCTTGCACCTTGTCTAAATTGTAGCTTGCTCCTTGTCTAAATGTAGCGAGTTCAGCTATTAAAGGAATGGACCTGCAATTCCGTAGCTGTGACCATAGGCTTGAGGTACTACATGTCATACATCGGGAACAAATTCGAATCTTCCAAGGTTAGTTTCTGATGCCGACTCAAAGGCTCAAAGGCGATTGGTGTTGGAAGACTTAAGTGGACGTGATGCCCACGTTAACTTAAATCGTACAAGAGACGATCTAAGCTGAGGTCATCATGGTAATAAAAAGAATCCAATGTTCATATCGCAGACAGCTGCGGTGGTGAAAATCAGATAATGTGCTGTTGAAAGGTGATCTTTAAGCAGTTGAGTTAAAAACATGTCAGAGCAGCGTGTGGGAGAGGTCTAAACAGTACCATAATATATATTTTTCTTTTTTTTTATAGCATAAAAGTTGAAAATTATCAATTGAAATATTAAATTCAAGGACAAAGTATGAAAGTGCTATTACACGAGGGGTCAAAGTCGCTTCAAATTCCAGGCATCTCCATGTTATCCTATGATTCCGAAGACATGGACGTTTTGGGGACCCTGCGTCCAAGTCTGGAGGTGAACCTGTGACTATTGACTAGTTACCTAGAACCTGTGACTAGTTAGGCTGTGTTGGGCACTCACCGAGCTCTCTTGCATCATATAAATAAAAGACAAATTCACTTATCAGAGTACAAATTACATATATGGCATTTTTAATTCTTATTAATGGTTATATACAGGGTGTCCGAAAAGTCTGAAAACGGCCGAATAACTCGAGAAATACATATGAGATTGAAAAACGTAAATATACATGTTAAATATTTTTAAATAAGCTACTCAGTGATACCAAATTTGACCTTCGCAACCGACCCCCTGGGGGTCAGAGGGGGTCCAACTTTGAAATCTTAAATTATAACCCCCATTTTTTATTGCAAATTCGGATTCTACGGACAAAAATACGTAACTTTTGTATTTGATGTTTATTTCGAATCTTCGTTTATCACGGTGTAATCGAGCATATTAAATCGATACATATTTCGGCTTTTCCAACGGGATTTTCCCTAATCGAAACTGATTGGGCAGAATTTTTGACGTCAAATTCCTCGTCTTTTGCAGGAATAGAGTTTCCTGAAAATCACCCGTGGCGATTATTTCAATAGTGCTACACTGTTAAAAATTTGACCCATTTCCTGCAGCGTCACTCCACTCTACAGCTATTATAGAATATCTCTTTTGTGACCAATGAGAATGCTCCATAGCACAGTAAAGTAATCGTTTTCTATAAAAACGGTGGAGTGACGATGCAGCAAAAGGGTCATTTTTTTACAGTGTACTTTACTGTGTTATGGATCACTCTCATTGGTCATGAAAGAGATATTCTATAAAAGCTGTGGAGTGACGCTACAGCAAATGGGTCAAATTTTTAACCGTGTAGCACTATCGAAATAATCGGCACGGGTGGTTTTCAGGAAACGCTATTCCTGCAAAAGACGAGGAATTTGACGTCAAAAATTCTGCCCAATCAGTTTCGACTAGGGAAAATCCCGTTGGAAAAGCCGAAATATGTATCGATTTAATATGCTCGATTATACCGTGATAAACGAGGATTCGAAATAAACATCAAATGCAAAAGTTATGTATTTTTGTCCGATACGTATATTTGTTGTGTTATAATTTAAGATTTCAAAGTTGCACCCCCCTCTGATCCCTAGGGGGTCGTTTGCGAAGGTCAAATTTGGTATCACTGAGTAGCTTATTTAAAAATATTTAACACGTATATTTACGTTTTTCAATCTCATATGTATTTCTCGAGTTATTCGGCCGTTTCCAGACTTTTCGGACACCCTGTATATGTATGTGCGTATATATAATTGTATTTTGATACATGTTATTATGTATGTTTCGCAATTTTGCCTTTGATTTTAAAAAGCTTCTGTGATTTAAAAATATGCGTAGAGATTGAAACCTCAAGACACTGTTTTCATTCAACTTGTAACTTTTTTTAATTTTAAAAAAGGTGAAATCTTGATGAGATGTATAATATGCTCATTTCTGTTATTTGGTTTTCCCTTTATGCTCTGAATCACTATAAACGCATTTAGATGAATGAATAGATAAGTTGAACAACAAACCTTTTCAGTTAGTGAGAAAAATTTCACGGGTTTAGTCAAACCCCAACAATAGGTTTTACTCGGCGCTTTCGATGACTCACAATTCATTTTTTATTATTTATTCGCCACCCTTGCGAGAACAATCGACTGTTCCTCCCCCTGCCTTATTTTCTAAAATTAAATCTTGCCGCATGCCAGAGAAGATTCTGTCCCACGCGTCCTCTGGTGAATAACCTTCCATGAAATATTTTTAAACTTCGTTGTTTTTTGACGGTCCTTTGTGTCTTTAATTTTACTGAAGAAAAACTCGATATTACGTGTTGTGCCTGGTCTATATCTCGATGAAACGATTCCGAAAAAAACATCTTATGCTTCAGCTTTCTTTTCTAATCAAAATGCAGAGAAACGGGCGATTTTAAACCAAACTTTTATGATAAAATTTTTGTCTATCATTTTTATTGTCATTAGTAGATACAGCCCGGATCTCTCGAGTTTACAGAGTATTGGAGGGGAGGAGCATCTTTCTTACGTGTGTTTGTAATTATTTGAATCAAATCTATCCGTCTGTACGTCCGTCCGCATATAACACAGCAAAAACTAACCAAATTATTTGAAATTTAAAATATATAATTGCTGCATAATTTTGTATAGTAATTTCAAATTTCATGGAAATCGGGTGAATAGTTTAGTTAGAGGGACAATCAAAAGCATTTCGTTACATTATGGTCAATGGGAAAAAATAGTTTCAAGTGCATTTTAATGATATTATGCTTTTTCGAGCATAATAGAATTGATATGCATCTATGAAGTATATACTAAAAAATACATTCTGCACAATCTGTGGTGCAAAAAATATTTGTTATAAATTTACTGGGCCACACAAAAGTATTCCATTACACAATAGTTTAGGGGGAAACACTGGAGCACGTTTTAATGCAATTAAACTATTTCACATTTTATGAAATTGATATACATTGCTGAGGTTTACAACAATTTACTTCCTCTATAATAGAAAGCTGATAGCATTTACATGGCCATACAAAAGATTTCGGTCATTATATTGTATCCGAGGTACTGTATACTATTACACCAAGATCTGAATATTTTAAAACTTTATTATAGTACGAACGCGCCTCATTCGCTACGTCTGTTGTGCAATTTCTTACTTATCTAATACAAATGCAGAGAAAAGGGCGATTTTGGAGCAAAATGTTCAAATGATAAAACTTTTGTCTGTTATTTTTATTGTCATTACTAGACCCAGCCCGGGTCTCTCGTGTTACAGATTATAAGTAGAGGGTCATCTTTTTAGGGTTTCGTCCATCTGATGAAACCCTATTCGTCTCTGTCCTCTGTCTGTCCGTCACAGAGTCCGTATACAAAAAACTATACAAGTCAGAGAGTTTAAATTTTGTGTACTTACAGCTAAATACTTCTTGTCACACAACAAATAATAAAATTTTGAAAAAGATTATTATTTTGATTAACATATATTTTTTAATATCATCAGTTCATTTTTAACACTTTCCAACAAAGTTGAAAAGTGTTTATGCTTTCGGTTTGTCTGGCCGTCTGGCCGCACTCTAACTTTCGTAAATGTACTCGGATTGCCATGAAAATTTTAGACGTTATTGACATTTACCCTAGCACAAATCCTATTGAAATTGAAGTTTCTACCATGCTTAGTTTATTTAAAGGGGCAGTCAAAAGTTTTCCATTACATTACGGTCTATGGGGAAAAATCGTTTCAAATGAATTTTAAAGATGTTACACATGTGAAACATATTCAAATTCATATGCACTAAAATATGCATTTTGTAAAGTATGCAGAGAAAAGACTAGTTATTATTCATTTACAGGGCAACACAAAAGAATTCCATTACATAATAATAAAGGGGGGAATTGTTTGCGACAAATTTTAATTATAGTAAACGATTTCATGTATAATCAAATTGATATACGTCGCTGATGCTTAATATGAGTTATTTCATGCATAATACGAAGTGCATAGCATTTACAGGGACACACAAAAGATTTCAAATAGTATATTATGAATGATGGCTGTTGGATGGATGAAATGCATTTTCAATTATGATACATGCTTTTAAGTTTCAATAAATGTATGTATATTGTATGATGTGTATAAATGCTAATAGTTACACAATTTAGATATAGATGGTTATACAAAAGTTCTCGAGAAAGTTACTGAATATGAGCGTAATTTACTTAAAGGTGGTTTTTAAATAAGCTGTGCATTTTTACGTTGAATTGCATTCAGTTTACTGGGAAATGTTTGTAGAATATAGATAAAATGATATACAGGCTCACGTAAAGAATTAGATACTTTGTCCCCTTTGGATGATAATTTCTGGAAATATGATTTAAGTAGTTTTAAGAGTGTTTTAGTTTAAAATAATTTTTAGCTAAATACTGATGTGTAATAGTGGCACTAGGTATTTTTGTAGTATTTTTGTTTGAATAAAATTTTAGCAAAATACTTTCGTATATTAAAGGTATTAGGTAAACTACAGGGCAGGACAAAATTATTCAAGTATGTTTCCATCTGTTAATATAAATTGCTGAAAGGAAATTTTCAACTAGTTAGGGTTTTTTTTTTTTTTTTTTTTTTTTTTTTGCTAAACTAAATTTCCCCATTACATAGTATATATATCAACCGATAGATCAAATACAAGGCTGTTCAACAGAATTGGAATACATATTTGGCTATGGACAGTAATACCTTATATCCCTTGATAATGAAGTTTTGTTAAAGATTTCAGGAAGTGTTTTCAAGTGTTTCATCTATGCTTAACGCATAATTTTTCTTCCTTGTTTTTCATTCTAATTGTTGCACGCAAGTTTAAATAGATATAAAAATTATTTTCCTTTTTTTTTTTTTTTTTTTTTTTTTTGCGTTTAATAGAATTGGTGTACTTCTGTTGCCACAAATATGAAATTTCTATTAAATACTACAAATAATAATAATAATAATAATAATAATAATAATAATAATAATAATAATAATAATAATGTCTCAAAAATAAATTAAAATACAGTTATCAGACATATTGCATTTAAAAGAGTATTTTTTTCTCTATGCGACGATGAAAAAATTGAAAATGTGCAATGTTTAGAAGTTAGAAAATTTGTAGTAGCAAAAATTGCAAAACCTTAATTTCATTTCAAATTTCAAAGTGTTGCCATTTGCAAAATAGTGTACGCGTAATGCGCAGATACGTTTGGCTTTTATTATATAGATAGATAGATAGATAATTTTATTTGAACATTTTTAATTTGATAAAAATAAATAACTTCCTTTTAAAATTATTTCAAAATTAAATTTGTTGGTGCTACCATGTATGTAAGAATTTAATAATTATAAATTAATAATTTTGATTTATTAATTAAAGGGTAAGTTGTTTTGAAAGACATATTAAGCGAAACCCTCTATACGATCTACGATCACATTTACCCCTTACTTTATCATACAATAAAACTGGTGGAAGCTAAGAGAAAAGTAGAACTCGATCTAAAAAATGTTATAGTAAAAATTGGAAGTATTTTCAATGTAAAAATGTGCATAGAAAAGAAATGGAATCAGATGATCTGTAAAGCTCAAGAAATTACCCAAATTTTTGTTAGCTGAAAATGTGAATTGAGCTTTACTGGTGCCTTAAAATAAATTAGAAAAAAAGAGGCATTTGTAACTTACTCATATTCCAATCATCCATAACTAGTTTAAAAATTTGAGTTCATAACTGGAGGTTACAGGCTGGCGTAATGAAATATGAGAATATCCCGTTCAGTACAAAGTGTGGACACAATTCCATTCCGAGGGTTTTGGTAAGTGGAAGATCAAAGCTCCAAGTAAACTCAAAAGCGATATGAAAATATGTACGATTCAACTACACTCACTTCCAAAAGTTAAGCACGAAGATGTAAAATGCAAAAAAAAAAAAAAAAAAAAAAAAATACTGCTTTGATTGACACAAAATTCGGCAGGAAAGTAGCATATATATTGATGCATAAAACAAAATCAATAATTATATACAGAAATGAAAACAATATTAAAATTTTATAACTTATCAGATAATGGCATACTGGGGACTTAAACAGAATCATGTATAAAATGAAAATAAGCAGCATAAAATGAAAAAAAAGACGTTAATAGGCTGTGTGATCCTCCCTCATCTGTTTACAAAGTTTACACCTTGTGACCACGCTTTCAATTATGTGGTCAACCACCGCAGAACTAAGCAATCGCTATTCTTCTTGTAGAGTAGTTTACAGCTCAATAAGAGTGATTGGAGGTGGGAAACGTAAACATACAGCATGGCCGAAAGCATCCCAAAGATTTTCAATGGGATTAACGTCGGGTGAATGTTCTGGCCACGCTATACGCACAATCCCTTCACTCTCCAGGTAGTCATTGACGATGCCAGCTCTATGAGGACGTGCGTTATCGTCCATTAAAACAAAAGTAGGACCAACTGCTGCAGCGTACAATCTCACAATGGATTCTAGGACTTTATCTTGATACTGGACAGCCATCACAGAATCCAGTTTAAAGATGTGCGGGTCGGTGCGGTATCCTAATGAAATCCCTGCCCACACCATAATGCTTCCGCCTCGGAATGCGTTATGTTCGGTGATGTTTTGTTGCTGATTGTGTGTTCCTTGTTCACGTCATATCCTTATACGCTGGTCATCTGGCTGCAGAACAAATCTTGACTCCTCAGTAAACATGACATTGCCCCAGTCAGACACAGTCCAATTGACATGTTCCCGGCACCACTTTAATCGTGCCCCTCTTGATTGGACTGATAGAGGAACACAAACTCGAGGTACCCGGGCGTACAGTCCACTCATATGTAATATTCGGCGAATAGTAGCTGTAGATATCGCTTTACCAATGGACGCTGTAACCATAGATGTCACACGTATGGAGGTCACTCTGCTATTCCGCTTGGCTACAATAGCAATATATCGATCTTTCCGCGGGGATTGTAACTCTCGGGTGACCAACTACGTGCCTTCGGACAACTGTCTATTTGGTTTTTAATTGTTCCCATAAACGTAAAATTACAGAATGATGAACGCCGAAGAAAAGAGCAACATCTGTGATCGACTGTCCTGCTTCAATGCGCCCCACAGCACGCCAGCGCTCAGAATCTTAAATTCGTCTTCTGGAAATCATAGAAACTTGTATGTCTTCAAAACAAATTGTACGAAAGTTTTAAACACCTTCTATGAGCACTTACAATCAACTTCTGTAACCCTTCATAAAGCTGGCTTCTTGTAAGACTGCCCTTTTTGCATATTTCTTGACATGAAAGCGCGATTAGCAGTTACCTTACATATTTGCATACTTCCATCTACCTCTGCAGCGATTTGCATCCTCTTCATCCCTGATTGGCTTCAGGAAATTAGCATTTTCCTCTCCGTGCTTAACTTTTGGAAGTGAGTGTATAAACTAAATAGTTGTGTTCAGAAATATTTATCTACATGAATTCTTCAACAACCTGCTTATATTAACATTCTACTTCAATTATTACTTCATAGTTTAGCGTTGTGGAGATTAGCTGATTTGCAACAACATAACTATACATTCTATTAACTACTTTGGTTAGTAATAATTTTAAGTAGATAATAGTATGATTCTGTATATAAGGCACCAGTAAAGCTAAGTCCACATTTTCAACTAACAAAAATTTTTATAATTTCTTCAGTTTTACAGATCATCTTATTCCCTTTCATTTCTACGCACAGTTTTGCATTGAAAATATATGCCAATTTGTACCATAACATTTTTTAGATCGAGCTCTACTTTTCTCACTGGTTCCACCAGTTTTTTATATGATTTCATAACTTTTGTCAGATTCTTTCAGGAACTTTATCAATCAACATCAATTAACAAATATAAACTAATAGTAGTATTAGTTTAAAGTTATTAGCAGACATATTAGTTTGCGAAATACCGGAATAGCGTCAAGTTGGCATCACATTTGGCGATTAACTTTGGTCGCCAGATTTAGCAATATATCACCAAGTTTGCAACAAAAATTGGCGTTTTCGGCGTCAGAACTGCCTCTTTTCCTATGGTAGTATCTTGCAGTCTTGCAGTAGATCCCCTACAGTTTCAGGGTACCTAGGCAGATTTTCTTTTGTCTATAGATATCTACATATATTTTTATTGCTTCATTTCCAAATCGTTATTTTTTTTATATATAGAAGGATTTTTTTTTTTCTAAATTGTCCATTTTTAATTGAAATATATGTATTATAGTAACTGTTTTGACTTCGAAAACATTCAAATAAAAGTTCGATGTTCTTTTAACACATATTAAGTTACAGTTTATATATATCTTTGTGAAAAATGCGTATTTTCTGTTTCGAATGATGTCAGTTTCAAAAATGGAAAAATCTATGAGGAGAATCTAAATTTTTCTTGACCTATTAAAAAAAAAAAAAAAAAAAAAAAAAAAAAAAAAAAAAACAAGTATTATCATTTTTTAGGTGCGTTCGTAATTATGTAAATACTTAGCACCTATTGTTGTCGCTCAGTCCGTCCGTCCGTCCGTCTGTCTGTCTGTCTGTCCGTCTGTCCGTCTGTCTGTCCGTCTGTCTGTCTGTCCATCTGTCCGCATATAACAACGCAAAAACTACCCAACCGAATCGTTTGAAATTTAAAATACAAAATTATTAAATAATTTTCTCGAGTGATTTCAAATTTTATGAAAATCGGATGGATAGATCAATTACAGGGACAATCAAATGATTCCATTACATTACGGTCAATGGGGAAAAAAGTTTCAAATGCATTTTAATCGTTTGAAGTTTAAAACGTATATTTATTACATAACTTTGTCGAGTCATTTCAATTGTTATGAAAATCGAATGCATAGATCAATTACAGGGACAATCAAAAGTATTACAGTCAATGAGTCAATAAGGGAAAAAGTTCCAAATGCATTTTAATCGTTTGAAATTTAAAACGTATATTTATTACATAACTAGTATTAAAAAATGCTCTGACGAGCACCAAAAAAGGTTAATATGTTTTTAAGTATGAAAAAGGGTTTGACAAGTGCTTCTGTTAATTATTGAGCATGAGGAAGGACAAGGGATCCCTTCTTGGCTACAACTCACTTCAATGCCAACTTTTAAAAAATCATATTTGCGCTTTTTCCATATGAAAGAAATTTGCGGTTCTTTAGTAGAACTTTCCACCGTGCTTTAGATGTTAACCAGGGGTGTAGTCGTAAAAATAAGATAGGATATATGCTCTAAGCAGAGGGATACCCTAGAATGTGTATACTATAAGCTTTCTTGAGAAATAATGTATATGGTGTTCTATTAAAAAGTCCAGAAGGCATACGGCGTATAACATGCACTTACATCCCTGATGTTAACTGCACTGTTCACTCTGCACTATACTACAAATAAATTTTCTGTGCAATTATACACTTAGGGCATGCTTGGTGCCAGTGCATGAATGTGATGCAGGAACTAGGTTTTTGGCACTGTGTCGTTTTCCCTTACATTTATGTCTAATTAAGCTGCACCTTTACTGGTTATGTCTTTACACTATACATTTTTATAGTAACTGCGACTGATTTGTTTTCACGGAAAAAGCGCAAATATGATTTTTTAAAAGTTGGCATTGAAGTGAGTTGTAGCCAAGAAGGGATCCCTTGTCCTTCCTCATGCTCAATAATTAACAGAAGCACTTGTCAAACCCTTTTTCATACTTAAAAACATATTAACCTTTTTTGGTGCTCGTCAGAGCATTTTTTAATACTAGTCATTTAATTTTTTGATAAAAACTGAAGATTTTCTAATATCTTAAAAAGAAAAATAACTGCTGCTGTCAAAATTTATAAAATGATAACAACAGCATAAAATTTTGATGTATCAGAATAATTATAAAAGTCATTGCATTACTATATAAAATGCATGATAAGAAAAATAAACCATGGATTTGAACGAAAAAAGTACAGAACTTTATTAAAAGAATTAAAAGCCATACCAATTAAATATATTCAAGGTAATTTCTCAAATAAAACATTCACAACTAGAAAAATTCTAGAAATTGAATAACAATTAACATAAGAATATTCCCGAAGGAATAATAATTTAACACAAAGCATTTCTAAATAAAACGAACTTACATCCGACGGGATTTGAACTCTATACCCGCTGCTGAGCAGCCAAATGTCTTACCACGAGAGTCCTAGTTTAACACCAGAGATGTTGCAAATTTTGCTATAATACCTATATAAATACCAGCATAAATCTTGTGACTGTCATCAACAGCTCCGATCTGATTGTTTTATTTTTTATATGCCCGACGGCTATTTTCCTACTTTTATTTTAGCTACTCGAAACAATCGCCAAATAGGTTTCCTTCGCCATAATTTCATTTTAAATATAAAGCTGTCACTAGCTTTATTTAAAATACATGACTTTCATTAAAAAACACAAATTAAAAATACATATATCAGATACATTTAACTTGCACGTTTTTCTTTCATTTTATTAAAAATACTATAAGTAAATATATAACTACTTAATTTATCCCATCGACCAAAGAACGATAGACAAACTGTAAGATTATATGCCAATAATGGATGAACATATATGTTACACTTCCTTGACATTAAACCCGCTACACTTGTTTGTAAGTAATCAAATGATTTTAATTCGATGATTTATTTATATTTTTATTAATGTTTGACTAATTTATTTGTTCTTTTGTTATTTAATATAAATTTTATGCCAATAAGCGAATAGCTCTTGATATTAATTGAGGAAAATATAATATATAATTTATTAAAGTTACTTTATGGTTGTATCCGCCGACATTATTTGGTTAAATAAAAAGCATTTAACTCCTTACAAATTTCCGCTAACATTGATATTTTTGGTACCTTCGTATTAATGCCACCGCAGTAGAAGTTGTGCTAATGCGCCAATAAAGAGTGATCTTGTTGTTCGTGCCTTTTTAGTGTTTTTTTTTTTTTTTTTTTTTTTTTTTTTGTGCTCATTTTGACGTAATTTTTAGTATTTTAGTACTTTTTTAGCCTATTTTTGATACCTTTTTTTTTTTTTTGTGCGCGTGCGAACAAGATTGCTCTTTATTGGCACATTAGCGCAACTTCTGCTGCGGTGGCGTTAATACGCAAGTACCATATTTTTATGCTCTTTAATAAATTCTAATATTACATTTAAAATACTTCAATGTTATTCACATATGCGATATCTTACAAATATCTTTTTATGGTTTGATTTGATAAATTCTGCATTAAAATATGAAAACTTTTATTAGTATTCTTTTGTTCGAAATCACCTGAATAAATCAAATTTTATATTTGGTACGTCTCGACGTCATAACTAAACGTCATCATTAAAGTAATCTTTTTCGTTAATGACTTTTATTTTTTTAACCTAAATTCATTAATTTTCTAAACTTAAAATTTTTTAATGGCAACATTTTTCCTTTTGAGTAATTTGGCGAATAGTTTGGCGATTTCTATAAATGGGTGAAATTGGTCGACCTGATAATCAAGTAGCACCTTACGTAATATAAATAAAATAGGTATGCATTTTTGGCACAGATGTCATATACGCACCATGTTGGCGAATTTTTTTTTTCTGGCGCCAATGTCATATGCGCATCAGAGTATTTAACTGAATCCAGAGTGTCGTTATTTTGCTTGATATGTCAACCCGGATGTTGTTATTTACTTTTTAATAAATAATTTTTTCTTTTTTTTAAATATATAAATTGTTTTGTTCTATTAAACAAACCTTTTTTTATTTATTGTTATTACCTTTCAAAAAATATATACCGGGTGTCCCAAAAATGACTGATGGATTTTAAAATTCAATAACTTGCAAACGGTGGCAGCTATTTAAAAATTTTTTGCAGGAGGATTATGTACAATGTCAGGAGTATTTTTTACCGTAACTTTTGATTTTAGTTCGAATTTTAACCAATAGATGGCGCTGACAGCAATTGAAGCCCAGGTCGACGCCGAAACTGACCTCACTCAACACTGATCACCTGGCCTTCAATCGCTATCAGCGCCATCTATTTTTTGAAATTCGAACTAAAATAAAAAGTTACGGTAAAAAACTCCTGACATTATACATAACCCTCCTGCAAAATTTTTTTAAATAGCTGTCACCATTTGCAAGTCATTGAATTTTAAAATCCATCAGTCATTTTTGGGACACCGGGTATGTAACTGGTATCCCAAAACGAGATTTTCGCCAAATTGGCTTTAGAAAAAAACTAACGCCAATGTGATTCGTATATGACATTTGTGCCGCATTTTAATATAGAAACAGAAAAAATTCGCGCGAAAACAAAAATTAAAATTCATCAGGTTTGTTTTCAGAGCTATTTATATATTTTGGCATCATACCCTCCCTTTTTGAAGCCAAAATAGCACCAAGCTTTGGCAAACATATTTATATTAATCAGACATTCATAAAATAAGTAATAATTTAATTGACCTAGAATAATTTAACGTACCCTCAAAAAAAAAAGCTGACACATTCTCACGTCCGAATCATCATGGAGCGCCCGACTCACCGCTCTTGTGTTGCGCCAAACCGGATTTCTTACCGGTACGCCCTTACCTTACATCTCAAAGGCTCAAATAAATGTAAAACCATATTTTTACGCTTATCTTTTAATTGTCCTGTAGATTTTTCCATTCATGTCTAATTATTCATAAAATAATAACTGTGAAAAGTATTGGTATGAACGTTTGTACTTAATAACTTTACATATATTTTTGTCTTGTACAATTAAAAAAAAATAATAATATTAATACAATCTTGTGTTAAATCAGTTTTTGAAATAAAATATTACGTGATGGAAAAACGCGGTTACGTCGCTTTTGCGGTTAAAAACATTTGCTATTCGGTCTTTCGGCGCCATTTTTGATTTATTCGCCAAACACACCACCAGAATAACTTTAATAATAATGAACTTTTCCGCAAAATCTTGTCCTGATTGCCTAAATTTGTTCATTTCATCTTATGGACCTTCAGATAAGCAAGTAAATAAAATTACGAATAAAAGTATCATATTACAGTGGCTAGCATAAATTTAAGAGAGACTAAACTTTTTGCCAGAGGCGGCTTTTAACTTAAATAAATGAGAAATTAATAAATAAAAAAAATATTTTACTTCGCTCGTCAAAATAGATAGTGAATATGATACATGAAAATAACAACAAATAAGTATTTTTTCACGTGATTTATCTAATCTATTTATTTATTTTTACGTTCATTTAAACTTACGTGCAACAATTACAAGAAGAAGTAAATATAAGAAATATATAAGAAAAAGACTAAGTTCAGCTGGAAATTTCAGACAAAAATTCGATTTTCTCAGCGACCGACAAACATACAAAGATGAAAAAAAAACTGTTCTGAGTTTTACCATGAGGATCAAAATAAACCAAAAACGAAGTTAATCCATCCACGGAAACGTTAGCAAGACTTTGTTGAATTTTTTGCTTTCATTTTTTCATTAAAAATTAAATAAAAAACTATTCTAAGCTGCAGTAATTTTTTGATTGCTATCATTTTATTCGTCTCGTCGAGTTCTATCTTTTAAAAAAAATGTCACTGCCGTATCTCAACTGGTTCGCCAGAAATTTTAGAAAGTTGTTTGCACTTTCTATTTCTTAAACATATTATACCAAACGCTACCGCGTTTGCTATGATTTTGTCGAGTCATTTCAAATGTTATGAAAATCGAAGGCAAGATCAATTACAGGGACAATCAAAAGTATTCCTTTACATTACGATCAATGGGGAAAAAGTTTTAAATGCATTTTAATCGTTTGAAATTTAAAACGTATAATTATTACATAATTTTGTCATTTCAAAAGTTATGAAAATCGGATGCATAGATTAATTACAGGCACAATCAAAAGTATTCCGTTGCATTACGATCAATGCGAAAAAAAGTTTCAAATGCATTTTAATGGTGTTACACTCATTTGAACATAATAGAATTGGCATGAATATTTGAAGTATGTACTAAAATATACATTCTGTACAATCTGTGATGCAAAGAATATTTATTATTAAATTACAGGGCCACACAAATGTATTCCACTAAATAATGTTATACGGGAAAACATTGTTTGGGGCGTGTTTTAATTATATTAAACTACTTCACATTTTTTGAATAAGATATACGTTAATGAAGTATAATAAAAATTACTCCCTGCACATATACAGGAACACAAAGGTTTCGACCACTGTACTGTATCCAAAATACGCTCTACTATATCAGCAAGATCTGAATGTTTTAAAACTTCGCTATCGTACGAACGCACCTCATTTGCTACGCTTCACGTGCAATTTCCAACTTGTTTTAAATTATTGTACTGTATTTTAGTTGGTGACAACTCGAAAAAAATAATTGAATTAGCAATTAAAAAGGAGAGATTTCTATAATATTAAATTAGGGAAGGTATAGCGCTATATAAATCTTAAATGGGTGCCATTTCCTTAATATTGGATGTTTTTTGACAGGACCTTCGAAAGATCGAAAGCCACATACCTAAATTAAAAGCTGTCGAACAAGCTATTATATGCTGCTGAATGTTTCCTGATTTGGGTTATAATTAAGTTTTTTTTTCCTTGTTTCACGATGAAAAAGGTGACAAAACAGAGGTTTCGGATCTCCATAACTGGATCAAAATGAATTTTGGTAAACTTTGAGATCCCTAGCGTAGGACACTCCATCTTTTTAATTTCGTCGCGATCCGATTATTAGGTACAAAGCTATTAAGAGGCAAACTTTGGACATTAACATTAGAGATGCGTCTGAGCTGTACTATAGGGGAGAGTGTTGTACCTTGGGGCGCTTGTATCTCGGGACATTGGCAATTTCTAATAAACTATTGGCAAAAATGATCTTTTGTTTATGTCTAATAATGACCTATAATCAACTGATATCATCATAGTAACAGATAATATCAGAAGCATTAAATCAATGACTTGTGAAAAAAAGAAAATTTCACTAGTCCAAAGTAAATATTTTCCTCCATTTAAATTTAATTTTTTAATTATGTACTTTTAAAAGAAGTCAACTACAACTTATTTTTACTTTCTTCTATCTTCAATAGAAGAAAGTATTGTAATCGAAATTTTTTTCGACTTCCGGTTTTCGACGGATTTACACGTTTTAGGGGTCAGAGATTCTAAAAAACATGTTTTTACAAAATGTCTGTCTGTCCGTGTGTCTGTGTGTGTGTCTGTCTGTGTGTATGTCGCCATTCTACCATCAAAAAGTGTATGAAGTTATGCATAGAATTGAACCAAATTTTGTGTGAATGTTTTTGGCTGGGGCAAGCAGGTCCTCCTTCATTTTTGCAATATTCCGCCGCAAGGGGGCGCTGCAATCGCGATTTTTGTGCCATTTTCAATATTGTACCGACCAAAAGTATATGAAGTTATGCTTCGAATTTAACCAAATTTTTTGTGTAAGTGTATGACTATGGCTAGATGGTCCCCTCTGAATTTGAAAATAATCCGCCAGAAGGGGGCGCTACAATCGCGATTTTTGTGCCATTTTCAATATTGTACCGACCAAAAGTATAAGAAGTTATGCATGGAATTGAACCAAATTTTTCGTGTATGTGTATGACTATGGTCTGTTGGTCCTCCCTGAATTTGAAAAAAATCCATCGGAAGGGGGCGCTGCAATCGCGATGTTTGTGCCATTTTCAATATTGTACCGATCAAAAGTACATGAAGTTATGCATCGAAATGAACGAAATTTTTTGTGTAAGTGTATGGCTATGGCTAGTTGGATCGCCATGAATCTGAAAAAAATCCGCCGGAAGGGTGCACTGCAATAGCGAATTTTATGCCATATTCAGTATTGCACCGCATAAAAGTGTATGTAGTTAGTTCTAGAACTGAACTAAATTTTTTGCATATGATTATTTTTTGGTAAGGCAAGTAGGTCCTCCCTGAATTTGAAAAAAAATCTGTCTATCATTCTATTGTCCATCGGCTCGTGCAGAGACGGAAATTCGTTTTTACTCCAATTAATTGACTGAAGCAAAAATTTAAGATAAAATCAAAGTTGTTAGGGTATTGAATTAAAATTATTAAAACATTAAAATGAGTAACTATTTTTTTTAATATTAAAATGTACGTATGAGATAGAAGAAAGTTTTGGGATTGGCACATACAACTAGTTTTTTTTTATAAAAGAGAAGATTTTTAAATGTTTCGGTTATAAGAAAATAATGATAGTGCTTTTAGATTTACCATTATATTGATTTCATTTTAACTATTTGATGATTGTACCATGGGACGGTAAACTATGTTGTAGCTTGGGACATTGAAACAAAAGCATGGTTCGCAATAATTTGCAAAAATAAAAATATTTTTATAACTTATTTTATAGAAAATTTCACAAAACATGTGACATACAGTAAAGAAAACAACTCAATTTTATTTTTGATATATTTTTATAATGACTGAACTTTGAAATATGAATCTGGTAACTCCCGATAAACATTTTTGTCTCCATGTGATGCAATGTTCTAAAGAGCACATGTTCTGGTGTATTTTTATCGTTTTTTAATCAATTTTAAAGGTATATATGTATTTTACTATGTTGTTAATCATGGATAACATAACAGCTTCAGTTTGATTCTTACAATAGAGAAATGCCGAAAAGTTGGAAATATTTTCTTTACAATTCCTACCTATTCTTCCTTTAAACTAGTCACTTGTCTATACTTCTTTTGTGTGTATAAAACATACTATAAGTCTTATGCTAATGAATAGATGATATCATATCCTTGACAGCCAATCACAAAATATGTTGTAGTAGAAATTGTTAGAAATTCATTTAAAAAACTTTCACACCATCGAATATCATTAAAGATTTTGAAGTAACAGACATTTATTCATTCATTGAAAATGTATTGAATGAAGATGAATTTTTAATATTACGTAACTAGTAGATCAATTTCCAAGCAGAAAACTGCTGTAGAAAGAAAATGAAAAGACTACCAACGAACGAAATAGGAATTTCGAATCAGTTAATAATAAACTTGTTTAGTCTAGTAATAAAGATGGTGACAATATTGATTACGATCATATCAGAGATGTGTTAGATGTAAGAAATCAAGAAAGTAGATTACTCCTACAAAAGTATTTGGTAAAATGTTTTTCTCTTTTATGTATCTGAAGTTAGCTAATGCCCCTGCCAATGATGGAAACTTGAGTTTTATTCTCTATTTCCTTGTAAAATAGAAGTTTTAATGGCACAAAATTAGTTATTGTTGTTCTACAAAATATTGTATTAGTTATTGCACAAAATTAATAAGTCATATGTCTATTGGCTAAAATATGTGATTTGTCCCGAGGTACAACAGGGTGTTGTACCTGGGGGCAATTTGCTTTCCCTACTTTAAATGAGTGATTTTTTTTTTTTTCCAATTGTCTGCATTTCTAAAAATATATAATAAAGGAAAATGTTGGTGTATTAAAATGCTGCCTTCAAATTTTAAATTGGATTATAACCTTTGAAGTAAAAAATTAAAATGTGAAAACTGTCCCAAGGTCCAATACTCTCCCCTACAGCACTATCGTGCTGTATGATACCAATATATAGTTCATTAGATTGCCCACTAACAATACAAAAAATCATTTTTTGAAAAGTATCAATTTAGCATAAATAAAGTTTTTAAATTTATTAAAAAAGGATACTTTTATATTAGTTAATAGCCAAAAAAATCAAAGATTTTGCTAATTACAACATTAAAAAAAAAAAAAAATTCTGATCATTTTATTTGTTTAAGCGCATATTAAGATTAGATATTCGTTAAATTGCTGTTTTATTTATATTATTTTATTTTATTGATGAAGTTTGAACTTTGTTGTGAAATATCAGCATGGAAAAAATGTTTTAAAAAATTATTTATATTATCTTTTATATTATCTTAATTGCAAACGGATTTATTTTTCATACCCAATAAAAATATATGTAAAAAATCATTCTTGAAAATTATTTTAAAACCCACAAATAAATAAATAAATAAAATAAGATAAAATAAGTAAATTGGGATACAGTTTTCAAACAAATTGCTTTTGTAAGCAACTTTTTAGCACTTTCCAACAAAGTTGAAAAGTGCTTATGACTTCGATTTGTCTGTCCGTCTGACCGCCTGTCCGCTCTATAACTGCGTAATTATACTCGAGTTGCCCTGAAACTTTTGGATGTTATTGACGTTTATCCTAACACGAACCCTATTTCAAATGAAGTTTCTAACAAGTTTAGTTTATTTATAGGGACAGTCAAAGTATGTCGTTATATTACGGTCAACGAGAAAAAATAATTTCAAATGAATTTTAAGGTTGTTCCAACTTTTCAAATGTGCTAAAAGTGATATGTATTTACGAAGTGTACTAAAATGTGCATTCTTTACTATAAGTGATGCAAAGGATATTTATTATTCATTTACAGGCCAGACAAAAATAATCCATTTACATAATGGTATAGGCAGAAATGTTTGCGGCTTTTTCTAATTTTATGAAACTATAACATGTAAAATGAAATTAATATGCATAGCTGAGGCTGAATATTAGTCATTTCATGTATAGTACGAAGTGCATAGTATTTACAGAGACACACAAAAGTTTTCAAGTGATATATTCTATCCGAAGTACTGCTTATTTGTGATTATGGTAGGAAATGCACATTTAATTGTGATATTCGCTTTTAAGTTTCACTATATTTATGCATGATTGTAATGATTAGTGCATGATCATTGTTTATATGTATATTTTACCATATTATTTATTATGTAGTATATATAAATAATATAATTATATATAGTGCTATAAAAAGAGTTATGAAATTGGTTCACGTTTAATGCAAAATGTTTTGTCAAATGCATCGCTTTTTATAATTCTGTTGTAAAATGTATTCAATCACGATTTTAAACATAAAATGAAAATTCTTGACATTTATTTTCTCTTTCAATAAATTTGTTATTATCATTATCCATTACAGTAAATATTCCCAATAAGCAGTTTTGAAAAACTACATTCTGGAGAGCCATGATATGATCGTGTGTAAAATTACAATTATTTCATTTTACTGTTTGTCCTTAAATAAAAAATGTAACAGAAACATATATTTTAAAACAACTATAGTTTAAAAAAATGAAGAAAACAATTATTTAATGTTTGTAAAATTATTGATGAAAATTATTTTTCTGTCTGATCAAAGATCTAATCTGCAAGAACATTTTTATTTTCATTTTGTTCTTACTATTTTTTAAAGCTTGATTTGCATTGTTTCTCATATTTAAAAATCATTTATGCCAAATTTACATTAATTTTTTTTATATAAAAAATAAATTAATAGAATTTATTTCTAGTTAGAAACTATTCAAACCATTAAAATTTACCCGGTCTCATTTTTCATTTTAACCAGACTAACCAGATGGCAGCACTATTAGCAAAAGCAATTCGATTGTAGAGCATGGAATTCTCGATGGAATTGTAGAGTGCATTATCCGCTCGCTGAAAAACAAAACAAAAATAAAGACAACAACAATATATATATATATATATATGTTGCCATGCTTTTATACGGAAAAGTCTAAAAGAAAAGCAGCAGTTATTCTCAAGAAATATATGGTATATTAATAAATAAAATAGAAATTTATCAATTCTAGATGAAAATTTCCCCCTCAAACCGGTACCGATCTTTTCAATAAACAGGGTTACAGGGCTGAATGAAAAAAAATTCTTTGGTGATCTAAAAATTGGGATTTTGAAAGGTTATAAAAACTTAAAAAAGTGTGGGGGGGGGGTCTCTTTTGGGCAGCAAGGAACAAGAAGCAGGGTCGCACTCGATGTGTCATCGGTGGTCTTTGGGTATTATACGTCTACAGATTTACCAAGTCTCTCTCCGGCTTTTTGGATACCAGTGGTATTTTAATACAGATAAAAGGATTTTTATTTAATTGGAACATTTGGTCGATATAATAGAAGAATTGCCTGTAAGATAATCGTGGTGTGGGTGTGCTAAAAGCCAGAGACTTGGTAGTCAGTATCTAGACATAGACACCATTTACATCTATCTCAGACATTCTCATTCAAGGGCGTCATTTCAGAACTCTTTTGTAAGGGGAGAAGGAGCTTAACCCTCCCCTCCAGTCGTATTAGATAGGTTTTCATCTTAGCAGGTATAATTTAAAAATATTAACAAAATTTTTTATTCGTTTAAGTCAGGATTCATTCTAAACATGTTTCATTTTTAGAAATATCCTCTAGAGCTGTTAAAACATTCTTTTTTGTAGTACACGTCTGATGAGTTTAGGTGTACTGCAGTAAAACTTGTAAAATGAAAAAAAAAAGTTCTTTTCCCTGAGCTTTCGATTTGTTCTGTACAGATTTTATTGCAGGGGTAGGGAAGCATATCAAGAAGTTCTTCGGGGGGAGAAGAAGGACAAAGTTTGTTTGCAAGAAAAGAACTGAAACAGCTTGGAAAATTTTGCTCTCTTAATATCTTTCTTTCACAAGTATAGAATTTTCTGAGAATTTTTTTTAATTTTAATTAAAAAACCACTTTTTTTGTGTGTGAAATTATAGGCAAAATCGATTCGTCAATCGACCGTGGAAAAATAAATTAACAATTTGGATTTATTAATTAAAAGATAAATTGTTTTGAAAGAGATATTAAACGAAACCCTCTGTGCGATCTGCAATCACACTTACCCACTTGTTTTTAACTAAAATCGGAACTTGATTCCAAAGAGAATTTTTAATAATATCGTCACTTAACTAACCGCTAACGATTTTTTAAAAATTTGAACGCGTTTCTGTACATTTTTCTCTTTTGTTTTAAATTTATAGCTTCTGCTGTCAGGGCAATCTATTAGAAGTCTCAGGTCGACCTATTTGAATTCAGAGTAACTGAGCTAATTTTCAACAATGACAAGATTGTAACATACCTGTCACAAATTATAACTGACTTAAAAGTACCATAGGGACGTTATCAACTTCACTCATACACATAGATGGATACATGAGGATTATAAGCGATTTATGTATCCGGGAAGCAACAAATATTCAAACTGAATATACGAAGTCATAGTAGTGGGAGTTTTTAATTGTTTTAAATATTTTTTCCATTTTCCTCAATAAAATGCAAAATTTAAATTTCAACACTCTTTTATCAAACCAAAAATAGTTATTTTTACTTTTTAAAAAAAATAAACAAGTCGGAAATTTTGCGTCAAATGTGAGAAATGAGGTATGTTCGTACTATAGCTAATTTTATAAATATTCACATTTTGGCGCAATAGCTGTTGCACTCTTATACAAAAATGCATGAATACAATATTTATTACGATTATATAAATTGAATTCCATAGTATGGAAATAATATGACACCATCTTAAATAAGACTTAATCCCATGGCAACTTAGAATCACACCCATCACACGGTATTGAATTATTTTTGTGTGACAAGAGTTAATAGAAAGAAGATAACTTTTATTAACATCGTTTTAAATTTGATTTGATTTCCATAAATTTCAAATAGCAAAATTCTGCAATGATTATACATATTAAATTTTAAACCATTTGATTGGGTAGTATTTGAGCTGTTACACGAAGATAGACAGACCGGCGAACCAGATGACGACTATAGGTGATACGTATTTAAATAACTACACCATTAAAAAAATTCTGAAATTCACGAATATTTTTTTCCTTAATTTCACAGAAAAAGCCCCTTTTCACAACAAAAGGGCATCTTCCGTTAAAAATCAGAAAACTCCACCATATTTGCTGAAAATAACAAAACGGAGGCACTCCATTGTGTGGGAATCTTCGTGGCCGAGTGGTCAAGGCACCATATCGATGATCGCCTGCGAAGGCAGAATGTGGGTTCGATTCCCACTGGCGTCATGAAACAATGAAAACATAAAAAATCCCCTTTAAATTACATTTTTTCTGTTTATTTTTCTCTTATTTCTTATTAAAAAATCTTTTAATTAATTAGCCAATAAATAAATAGTGTACGACAATTTCAAAAAATTGTCTATAACATTATTTTTGTAGAAAATTAATAAAATTATTTTTTCATTCATTCATTCATTCAAAAAGAAAAAAATATCGAAAAATAAACAGTAATTTTAAACAGGGATTTTTTTATTTAAACTAGTTAAAAAATTAAAATTGATTTAAAAAAATAATAAATATTATGCATCAGTCTAAAATAAAATAAAATAAACTGTTTACAAATATTCTGAAGAATATATTTGAAAGGAAATCTTTAAAAAGCACAACAGATTTTCCCACTAACTCATAAAAGACATACTTTGTACACTCCGCATCAGCAGATTTGGCTCACTCAGTAAGGATTTGTTCCGCTATCAAAAGGTCTCGAGTTCGATCCTCAGGACGACGTGAGATAAATTATATAAAAATAAAATAAGTAAAATAATATAGCAGCTTAAAACCACTCGGAAATTTCGAATTCTTTGACAATTAATCGAATCATTAATTTTAAAAATTATATTAAATTAATATCATTAAAAATCAAACCTTGTAACAGAAAGTTACTGTTTCTTCAAACGGAGTTTTCCTTTCTTTTATTTCCCGAAACGGAAAATCTACTAACGGAACGGTAAAAGTTCGGTTACTTTGCTGCCAGTAGTTTCACCGTGAATTCACAGATTTTTTTTAAACAGTATATAGTCCAAGAACTTACAATCAAAAATAAGAAAACATGAAGGATTGAGAGAAGGAAAACACAATGATAAACCTACGAGTCAACCAAAAGTTATATTAATTTTTGGCTTATTCTCCACTTCACTTCTGCTAGACATGAATCATTAGATTCCCTTAATTCCTATCTTCCATAAAATAAAGGTTTTTTTCCTTGTGCTTGATACCTTAAGGTTTTGTGCTATCGGCTCTTTGACTATTACGAATGCACTTAAAAAGTCTTTAGTGACATTTTAATGACGTCTCTCCTTTTTAAATAATATTAAATAGTCTTTCCTATAAAGGAGTTTGTGAAGAAAATATTTACACTTTATGATTTGAGATTTATTTTATTAATTTCAAAAGACTATGAGGTGTACAGAATACATTTCAAGACCTTATTTTTTAATTTAAACTCATTTCAATAAATTACTCTCAAAAATTTTAATTTTAACCTATGAAATAATCGAAATTGATACAGTTTTTCTAAATTAAAAGAATGAGATATTGTACGCTAGTCATCAAGAATCGATATAGTCATCTAAGTCGACGCCTTGTATTTTCATCGTTCTCCTTATGCCTAGACAATTTTCTTTCTCGATGAACAGCGCTTTAGAAACACGCTCTAATTCGAGAGTTTGTTGAATTTTCTCTTCGTTCAGCTTCTGCATGAGATCTTTGTTGTTGTTTAAATTATCTGTCACATAATTCGTTTTCCTTTCGATGTTAGAAACTTCTTCGTCGAGTCTGAAAAGGACAAATATTCAGTTAAACGTAACAATAATTTTAAAATTAAAAACTTTAAAAAATCTCATTCCCAAAAGGGGCTATGCATAAAAACTGAGACTATATCATAAAAATTAAATAAATATAGTCAAAGTATAAAATTGAAGCTGGTGTTATACACAATTGAAATGAAAAAAACTTCTTTAAACACCATAAAATAAGTTAACTGCGCAAGGCCTTTCGAAAGAACTTAGTCTTTCTTCGTCAGGCGCAAAAAAACCTGTCAATAAATTAAAATTTCCTTCCATGAAATGTCCTGTCCCTGACCTCCAAAAATGGGGTATTTATAATGTTCCTTGTAATGGCTGTGATTTATCGTATATTGGTCAAACTAAAAGAAATCTCGAAAAACGCCTAAAAGAACACTCTCGGTATGTCATTAATCAAGAAATTTCTAAATCTTCTGTTGCTAAACACTCTTGGGATTCCGGCCATAGTTTCAATTTTCAAACTGCTAAAATTATTTTTAATGCCAATAGTTCCTCTGAGTTAGACTTTCTTGAAAATTTAGCTATTTATATTAATCGTGATATTATTGTTAATGATAAATCTGATTCTAAAACCCTCTCCGTTGCCTGGAAGAATCTTTTTAGCACTGCTTCATAATTAAGTTTATTATTTAATTATTATTATTTTTTTTATATATATATTATGTATACAATTTTTCAGATTTATTCATGTGTGTTTATAATTGTAAACTATTTTTTTTTTTTTTTTTTTTTTTTTTTTTGCGTACATTTTATTTCATTTTAATCTCTCCTTTTAGTTAATTTTTTAATTTACCCCGCTTTTTTCTCATTTCCCTTCCCCCCCCCCTTCTTCCTTTCCTCTCCTTCATTGTCTATCTAGTTTTGTTTTTGCTCTTCCGTGATTGGCCGTTGCCTTCTTCTTTCTTATTGGCTGTTCCTTCTGCTTGCTCCCTCTCCCTCCCGCATTCCCCTTCAGTCGTGCCGCTACATTCATTGTGGACGCACGTCTTTTTTGCGCCTGACGAAGAAAGACTAAGTTCTTTCGAAAGGCCTTGCGCAGTTAACTTATTTTATGGTGTTTAAAGAAGTTTTTTTCATTTCAATTAAATAAATATAGTTGCATACACTCACACAGAAATAGAAGCTTATATAGAAAAAATGTATCAATAACTGACCATAAAGATACAAAACCAAATGAAAAAATAAATTACTAACCCTGTCATTATTTATTATACAGGGTGCAATATGTTATCTATCGCCGACCTTTAATTTATCAACTGTTGATGGCAGACATATAGTTCGAGTTACAAAAACGTTTCAAATTTGGTAAATATTCATGTAGTAGCAATGTTTAACGTAAAAAATCAAGTTTATGAAAATTATGAAATCTAACTTTTTATACGGTCCCTCCAGTCCCTATAGTTATTAGGATGAGCGAAGCGAATCCTCTACTATGCTACACAAATTACATTTTATCGTACACTTTACAAAAAAACTATTCAGTATCTTGACTTAAAATTTAACATAAAAATAAATTTTAATCTGTAGATTTGCACATTATTGTTATTATTATTATTTTACAGAATATTCTTAATTTTTTTATTATTTTGATTAATTTATATTACATGTTTTTCTATTACGGACTATTTTCGAAAACAAATAAAAAAAGAATCACGTATATTTTCAGAAAGAAAAATAAATCATGGAGTTAGTAATGATAGACAGAATCATGATTAATTAAATAAATAAAATATCTTTTCATTATTCGACCAAAATCATTCATGCAGATGATATTTATGCATTTTTAAAAAATTGAAGTTTTTTTTTTCTTTTTTGGTAAAGTGGCAACAATTTTCTTCAAGCTCTCTTCAAATATATTATTCTAAGATTGCTATGCAAGATTTTTTGATGTGAATTACAAAAATTGGAAAGCGATTTTTTAAACTAAATTTTTGGAATTTCAAAATTTCAAAAATTTAATTCCAAAAATCGTTAAAATATGGCACTGTATGCTAAAAAAATCGTTCTCTGCAAGCAATCTAAACAAAGAAAAATGTCAAATCAAGCATTCTTTACATACAGAACACAATCCTTTCAAAATATTCGCCATTCGAAACTTCTGCATAAAATTTTTACAGTTTACCTAATAAAAAAAAATCGTTTACAGCATAATTCTATCGATCTTTGTTTTTGAGAAATTAGATTTTGAAATCAGGGTCTTACTTGCTGGACACCCTGTATGTGCCTGAAGACATGCATTTATCGAAGACATATTTCTGGAGTTTTTAAATTAACTTTTTATGTGAATTTTTTAGCACTTTGCAGAATTTTTTTTAAATTAGTAAAAAAAAAAAATTCCATTTCAATATTTTATTCAGTAAACTTTGTCTTCTTTTCAATAAAGTTTCTTAATGATTCTTACTGCGATTTTTTAGTTTTTAACAACTTTTTAATATGATTTTTAGAGGCTTTTGTTCTCATTTCACGGCGATTTTTTGACATTCCTAAAAGGAACCCGGTTTCAGTCTTTTATCCAATTTCATTTTCTGTTGTTTTTCAATCTTTTAAAATTTTAATGCGATTTTTAGCAGGACTTTTCGTGCTGTGAGACGATATTTTGATATTTTCTTTCAAACAGAAAGAACTCTCCGGTAATCTGTGTTATTGTAGTGATTAAATTGGAATTGGTAGAATGTCAAATCAATTCTTATAAATAAGTTCAAAATATAAATTTAAATAAAAATAAAAACATATGACGGACGTAATTTTCACCTTGTTTTTAATACAAAATATATAATATGAACTTTAAAATGTTCAGATTTACTAAAGAACCTGATTAAAGCTTGAAAATACCAAAATGCTTTAAATAAAATTAGCTATTACCATCTCTATTTGATTATTTTAATCGCCTTTTAAGTAAACCTGAAAAATTAAAGTTCATATTATAAATTTAAATTTAATTTGGTTCGAAATAAAAAATCGCAACAATTCGAGATTCGCTTGTTTCGAGACAGGAGTGGTCATAGCTTGCTCAGGAGTACGTAGCTTAAAGTAATTACCCCTACCCCCCAACCCAAATACTTGATTTGTTTAATTTTATGTTCTTAAAAAAAAATTCCACTAGTAATGAAGTTTTTTGCGAGAACAGGATTTACAATAACTTGTGAATCGCACGATTTGCGCACAGAAAAGGAAAGTCCGGCATAGAAAAAAGAGCTGCACAGTATTTGCCCACTGCAAATTTTTTCACAAACCCGTGATTAGCTCAGTAAATATTTTAAAATTTTTTTGAAGCCCGCGATTTTTAATTTTTAAATGTAATTTCTCAAAATCGATTCGTGAATAAAGTCCAGGAAAAAATTGTAAATTTCTTCAAATGATCGTGGGAAAATATCGAGAATTTCCATAAAAGAGTATAAAAAGAAATCGAAAATTTCGTCAAAAGATTGCGCAAAAAATCACGAATTTCAATAAACGATTGACGAAAAAAATGTTGCAAGTTTCATCAAAAGGTCACATAAACCATCAGTAAAGAATTTTGTTAATTGGTATGGAAACATATTGAGAATTTTATCGTTCGGTTTCGCAAAACTGTTATGAATTTCGACAAATGACCCCTGTAAAAAATCCGTTTCGTAAATCAGCCAAAAAAAAGTCAAAAGATCGCGGTAAAAAAAAGCGAATTTCATCAAAGGATCACAGAAAAAATAAGAAACAATTTCGTCAAAAGATTACGGAAAGAAAACACGAATTTCGTCAAATGAACGTGGAAAGAAAATGTGAATTTCATCGAAGAATCTTTCTAAAAAATGCCAATTTTGTCAAAAGATCGCGGTAAAAAAACACGAATTTTTCAAGGGTTAGCGGTAAGAAGTATGGATTTCCACAAAAATAGCGATAGAAATACGTGAATTTCGTCAAATGTTTGTGAGAAAATATTGAAATATTGTGAAACGATAACGGAAAAAAAGAGCAAATCTCGTCAAAATTTACAGCACTGGACTAAAAGACTGAAAGTGGGCTATTTTTTTAAATGTCAAAACAACGCCGCAAAACGAGAAGAAACTAAAAATCGTATAGAAATTTTCAAAGGAAAAAATATACTATATTGTCTTAGACTGCAATCTATCTTATACGAATATTAAAAAATCGCCACGAAGCACGAAATTCAAAGATCCAACCAACCAATCCCAAGATTAATTTGTATTTTGAGTGCTATTATTTTTCATTTTCAAAGGAGGCAAGGTCTGTGCAATCTCTCCACCCCCCCCCCCCACCCCCCGAAGTATTAGTTATAGAGAAATTGGCTTAGATGGATACGCCAAAAAATTACTTTCTATTGAAATCCAGTTAAAGAAATCAAGTACTAGCTGCTTTACGCAATACAACATTCGCTAATATAGTTATGATTGCTATAGATCTTGCGCAAAAAAGTTGCGAACTCAAAAGTTTAGAAAATATTAAAATAAAGGTTTGCAAAAATAGACTTCTTAACTATGGGGGCTGCAAAAGCGTAGCTACAATTTTTTTTTTTTTTTTTTTTGGGGGGGGGGGGGAGGGGGGGAAGAATTTAAAAATTTCTCAACTTGAAAAATATTGTTCTAATTTCCAATTAAAATTATACAATGCAATATGCGTATAATGATAACAATACGTATGCATTAAAAAAAATTTCCTTTTCAAAAAAAAAAAAAAAAAAAAAAACTAGATTTATTGCTATTTTTTCAGCATGAAAATAAAGATCAGAAGGTTGGCTGATGGTTGATTTTTGTCGTCCGATTATCTACGCTATTGGGATATAGGACCAGGGGGAGTGCCCTCCGTGGGGGTCTTTCTAAGGGAACCTAACCCGTATTTACGCAAGGTTCGAAGAAAACCACGGAAAACTCCGAATGGTTAGGCCGACAGCCGCGATTGGGTTCGAACCCAGCACCTGCCGTCTACCAGTTGAGAGGTCCGAACCTCTCGGCCACTGGTGGGGCCCTAAAGATCAGAAGAAAAAGAGATAAAGATCATACTTTTACCACCAAAGGTTAAAGAAACAATTTAAAATAATGCAATAAATGTAAGATTCAAAGTTAGAGACATTGCAAACATTTAAAGAAAATTATATAAATATATGAAATAAAGAACAACAAATGTTACATAAAGAAAAATTGTAACGATTGCTAATGCACACTTAGATTGTAATTTTTTTTCATTTAACATTGATCCTTCTGTTCTTCAAAGAAGCCCACCTAATGATGTAAGTCCGCTATTTCATTTTCACATTTCAAAAGCATTAAGCTATCCAGTCTGTCATCGCTCATGGTAGTTCGTAACTCACTTTTTATAATTTTTAGCTGACTAAATGTCCTTTCATTTGACGCAACACCATAAGCTGCTGTGAATGACGTTAAAATCAGGTGTCTCCAGAATTTCAGTTAAAATTTTTATTTTACTTAGGATGTTTTTCTTAAAAAAAAAAAAAAAAAAAAAAAAAACGATACAATAAAATCAAAAGTTTTCATTTCTATATTATAAAGGCCAAACGTATCTGTGCGTAACGCATACATCATTTTGCGAATGGCAACACTTTCAAATTTAAAATGAAATTTCGGTATTGCAATTTTTGCTACTACAAATTTTTAAACTTCTAAATACTCTACACTTTCAATTTTTACACCATCATGTAGGAAAAAAAATGTGCTTTTAAATGAAATTTGTTTGAAAGCTGTATCTTAATTTTTTTTTTTTTTTTTTTTTTTTGAAATATTAATTTTTTTTTTTTAACCATTTGAAAAATGGTTGTTGTTTTCGGGAGAATGGACCCGATGATGTTACCACTTTTAGATGATGTTACCATGTTTAGATGATGTGGTCACTTTTGAATTTAAATTAATTTCTTTACTTTTAGAAGAGTTTTTATTTGAATTTAAATTAAATTCTTTACTTTTAGAAGAATTTTTATTTGAATAGTAAATTAAAATGGTTAAAATCATTGTAATAAAGGAGAAAACTAACAAATTTAAAAATGGGTAGACGGAAATTAACAGATACGGAAAAAGCCGAAGCCAAAGAAATGAATGAACGTGAATATTGCATTCAATGATATTAAACACAGTCAACATGTATAAGTTGCTTATTAGTTTGGCGATTCGTATCATTTGGCGAAATTGGTCGACGGGATAACTGAGTAATACTGTATTTGGTTTGGCGCAAAAACGTCTTTCAATGCAGAAAATGATAAAATCAAAAGATTATTGAGCCGCTGAAAACCAATTACGTGTTGAAAGGCGATCACGAAAAAGGAAGCAATTTAATGCCGAACCGATTAATTGTAAAACATCATGTCGCCAGGGCGACCAATCCACTAGCCATGGCGTTTTACTATCGGTCGGTTCTAACCAGGAAAATTTGAGTGCCAATAGTGATTCTAACAAGCCGGAAAATGTTATAGCTATTACTCTTGATTTTCCACCACCTAAAAAGAAAACTAAAAAGCAATCGGCTTGGGAAAAACTGGGAAAAAACTTTTTTGATTTGATGTCTGATGGACCCATTCACAGATGCATGTGCTGCGATCGATTTTGGTTTAAAACCTCCATCACCAAAATTCTGCTCTGTAAAATCAAACAATATATGCCAAAGTCTTACAAGTATAACAGTATATGCCAAAGCTGTATTTTAATAATGATTACTTTTGCACCAACAATGTTAAATAGTTTGAAATGTTTCTTTCGTCGCCAACTTTTATGCTTGGCGACAATAGAGTGATATAACTTAAACGAACCGTACCTTCAAATTGCAGCATGTATAAAGTCATTTATAGCAGTGGCACGGATAATACACAATAAAACAACTGGTATTTAGCTTAAAATGATAGATGAATGTATCGAGTGAAACATTTTTCAAATGGTTGGGGTAATTTCTTAAATTACAATTATTTTATTTTTTTTTTTTTTTAACCATTTGAAAAATGGTTGTTGTTTTCGGGAGAATGGACCCGATGATGTTACCACTTTTGAATGATGTTACCACTTTTGAATTTAAATTAAATTCTTTATTTTTAGAAGAATTTTTATTTGAATTTAAATTAAATTCTTTACTTTTAGAAGAATTTTTATTTGAATAGTAAATTAAAATGGTTAAAATCATTGTAATAAAGGAGAAAACTAACAAATTTAAAAATGGGTAGACGGAAATTAACAGATACGGAAAAAGCCAAAGCCAAAGAAATGAATGAACGTGAATATCGCATTCAATGATATTAAACACAATACGCGTACTTAAACAATCATAAAGTGATTTTTATTTCTTCTTTTGCTATTTAAAATAAAAATTTAGTCAACATGTATAAGTTGCTTATTAGTTTGGCGATTCGTATCATTTGGCGAAATTGGTCGACGGGATAACTGAGTAATACTGTATTTGGTTTGGCGAAAAAACGTCTTTCAATGCAGAAAATGATAAAATCAAAAGATTATTGAGCCGCTGAAAACCAATTACGTGTTGAAAGGCGATCACGAAAAAGGAAGCAATTTAATGCCGAACCGATTAATTGTAAAACATCATGTCGCCAGGGCGACCAATCCACTAGCCATGGCGTTTTACTATCGGTCGGTTCTAACCAGGAAAATTTGAGTGCCAATAGTGATTCTAACAAGCCGGAAAATGTTATAGCTATTACTCTTGATTTTCCACCACCTAAAAAGAAAACTAAAAAGCAATCGGCTTGGGAAAAACTGGGAAAAAACTTTTTTGATTCGATGTCTGATGGACCCATTCACAGATGCATGTGCTGCGATCGATTTTGGTTTAAAACCTCCATCACCAAAATTCTGCTCTGTAAAATCAAACAATATATGCCAAAGTCTTACAAGTATAACAGTATATGCCAAAGCTGTATTTTAATAATGATTACTTTTGCACCAACAATGTTAAATAGTTTGAAATGTTTCTTTCGTCGCCAACTTTTATGCTTGGCGACAATAGAGTGATATAACTTAAACGAACCGTACCTTCAAATTGCAGCATGTATAAAGTCATTTATAGCAGTGGCACGGATAATACACAATAAAACAACTGGTATTTAGCTTAAAATGATAGATGAATGTATCGAGTGAAACATTTTTCAAATGGTTGGGGTAATTTCTTAAATTACAATTTTTTTTTATTTATTTTATTTTATTTTTTTTTTTTTTTTTGTAGCTTTTAACTCCTTTTTTCTAATTGTGGAAACAGGAGTACTCCATTTTTATTAAAAGCAAAGGAAAAAAGGGAAAAAATTGATTACTTTATCTTTATGTTGCCATTTTCCCATTAAAATGAAAAAAATTGAAATTGAAATATCTTCTGTTATAAAACCTGGTGAATTTTGATTTCATTTACAAATTTTGATTTACACATAAAAGAATATCATCAGTTTAATATCTGTTTCAGCTAATAACCCCATTGAGACTTCAAGTTTTGAATCAAAATGATAAAATTAAAATGCCAATTTTTTTGAAAAGGTGAATACAGATACAAAATGCGCATTTGTAAATTTTCATAAGGTGAAAATGATGCCGGGTTTAGATTTCACGGGAAAAAAATTCTATGATTGAGTCAAAGTTGAAAAAATTTTGCTTTTTCATTTCTTGGAATACTAGCATAAGAACCTTAATTGATAACTTTAAGATCTTTACTATTTTTTACTGCTTACATATACGATTAAAGTTTAATTTTAACAATTTCTACAAATGCGTTTTATAGAAATAGTATTTTGTTAATTCGCCGATAAATATCGTTTGTTAGTAATGTAAGTTTGTTTATAAATATCGAGTTAGACGTACCAATATAAAATGCATTTTTTACTATAACTAATTTTGTAGGCTTATTATTAGTCAATGAAACAGTTTCTTCTTAAACATTTTCTTTCGTCAAAATTTGACGGGTTCTACCTTGTTCTTATAAATTCCAAATACTTTTGTTCTAGTAGAGAAATCAAAAGCCTTTTCATTGAAAATATTTTCTAATAGTTCTATTATCATTTCAAATGATTGAGTTAAGGCTTTGACCGATTCAGCTCTTGCGGTCCATCTGGTTTTTGATGGATTTTTAAGTTGAATTACTTTATCAATGTACTCTTCATTAGTCTGATAATGCTTAAATTTTTTTGTACTTGATGTGAAAAAAGACATAGAGCTGTTCAAGGATATTAAACAAATCTTGAATTAATATGCTAACGTTGCAAGCATGTTCTAGAGCAGTATTAGTGCGGTGATCTTGACAAGGTATGTAAGGAACACTGTGACCGACAATTTCAGATATATGTGTTTGTACACCATTGAGCCTCCCGGACATATTTTGAGCAAAATCAAAAGACTGGAATGCTCGAATGGAAGCTTCGAATAATCAATTTCTATTTCATTTAAGCACTGCAAAATTAAATCTGCCATTCCCTTTCCAGTTTTGTCACTACATTCAATCGTTTTGACCACTCTTTCCTTAATTTCACCTTCATTACTTACACTTCGGATAACAATAGTCATTATATCTTTGTGTGACAGATCTGGAGTTGTGTCGGCCAAAACTGCAAAACATAAACTATTTTTTATTTCAGAAGTGGTTACCTGACGAATTTCTGATGCTATTAAATTTATCGTTTCATTTTGAGATTCTGGACTCGTATATGTAACATGATATGGTCTCAATTTTTTTATCTTCAAACCAACATTTCATCGTTGTATTGTGCCTTGAGATAAACTGTATCACTTCACAAAAATTTCCTTTATTAATATCATCGGTGTTTGACTCTCGAAATGCTAATCCTTGCTTTCCGAATGTTTTACAAGTATCCATTAAAATTTTGACAACTTCTCTGTTGTGCATTCGAACTTTTTCTTCCTGAATCAAAACTTGTCTTTTTGATTTGTCAATTAAGACATCAATATGTTTTTTCTTTACAAGAAAATTACAAAAATCATATAGAGCAGACTTATGAGCTTGAGATGAGAAATGCTGTTGGAGCTTCCCTAATTTATCTTTTCCGCAACTTTTCATTTTACCCCATACTTTTACTCCGGTTGAAGTCCAAGCATTTTCTCTTTTTTAACGACCTATACCAATAGGAAAAAGACAACATACAAAGCAAAAAGCAGCTTGCTTTGCTGTACTGTATTCTAAATATTCAAATTCTGCATACCAGTGGGGATTAAACTTAGGTTTTTAGGTTTATTAATTTGGTTGATTGATTGATTAATTGATTAATTAGATTTTTTTCCATCAGAAGGAAAATATGCTAATTTAGGTTGATGTGGACCTAATTGAATTAACTAATTTTTCTGATTTTCATTTAAAGTATCTGGACGTAGACCAGGATCGTGATTAACTATTTCAGAGGTACTTTCACTGTCTTCAATTGGAAATTCTAACTCATTATTCAATTTATTCAATACTCTGCATCCCTCTTCAAGAACTGTATCACAGATTTCTTTAATTCGAGAGATAAAGTTAATAATCTCAGTTATTGCCAATTTTTCGTTAACTATTTCAGATTCATTACATTGAAAAAAAATAGTTTTGCTCTCAGTTAATTTTTCAAGAATAAAAGAAAATTTTCCCATAAAAGACACCCAGTCTGACTTATTTTCATTTTCTTCTTTAGTTTGGTTTTCACTTGTGAAGCTTTCAATCTCATTTTGAAATTCATTACCCATTTCAGATTGGCTTTGAGTTTTGGAATTCGTAGCCTCATGTAGAAATTCACTTTCTTTTGAAGAATCCAAATTATACTGTTGAATAAGTTGGTCTTCACTCTCGGTCTTGTCTATAAAGAAAGAAAAATCTTTTATTTCTTCAGACTTTTTATTTAAGTTCAACACGTCAGTATTACAGCTTATGCTGATTATTTCTTCATTTGACGGCCTGCTTTCATATCCATATATTTGTTCCGATTTCACATCGTCCACTTTTTTCCTTTTACGTACTGAAGCATCGAATGGATTTTTAGGGACTCCAATTTCCTGCACAGAAACTCTATTCCCATTATGATTGTTTTTTTTTTTTTTCATGCTGAGATTTATAGTCATTATTGAATACTGCTTTACAAATACAACATTGAACTTTATATCGTTTTGGTTTCATATTTTATAAACAGGTAAAAATATAACATTTTTTTATCCGCATACAAACAAAGTAAAAAGTAGAGCTGTTGCAAACCGTACGTATTCGTCACTAAGAAACGGGTATTCTCTAAGATACGAAATACCAAATCGTTACTTAGAAATACCACTCGTTAGCCGTTATCGGAGTCCATATGCAACCGAACAAATAGAATTAACTTCAAACGCAAATAGCATTTTGTATTGAAGGTCAAGTTAGAATCTAATACTTTTATATGGTGACCAGGGGCGTGCGAAGACAAAATTGCGCCCGGGACAAACTTACAATTTGGCGTCCCCCTCCCAAATTTTTCTTGTAATAGGACAAAAATGACGTTAGTATTATAAATTTTGCACCCCCTAAATCTCCGCAACCAGGGCGGCCGCCCCTTCGCCCCCCCCCCTTTCGCACGGCGCTGATGGTGACCCTTCAAACACAATTCTTTCCAGAAATACTTCATCATTCCTTAATTACAGCTATAACGAATATTTTATTCTTCCATTTATTCTTCCATTCCATTCTTTTTATAGTGAAATTATAAGGAAATTTTAATAGATTAAATTCATAATTAATATAAAATTAGTTTAATTAAACTCTTAAATGATAAACACGCGTTGTTTTTCTATATCTTAGATCGATGGCTCTTTTTTAAATCGAAATATTAATACATAATATGTAATCTCAAAAAAAAAAAAAAAGAAAAAGAAAACGAAAAAGCGAAATTATTTTGTTTAAGTTTTAAAAATGCATATAAAACTTCATACCTGTAAGGTAAACACTACAATCCCTAAACGATATCAAAACAATCGTTCTTCTAAAAGCATTTTTTTATATTTCAAAAATTCCCTCCAAATCCACACTTACGTATTCGGCAAAAGAACGGATGCGCTGAAATAACAAAACACATTTCTATCTTTCTTCTTTTTAATACCTAAACAACTAAATGAAATACCCGCATGTGATAATAACTTATACCGAGTCTAAAGTCCGGAAACTAACTCTGATTTTGCAGACAATCCGGCTTCGTATAAATCCCGAGGTAGTGTTTGAAATTCGTTTCATTCAGTTTTTCATGCAGCAACGAGTATTCAAAAGAAACGATTTGGTATTTTGTATTAGAGGTAGTATTAGTATATCGATCGTATTATTTCAATTATTTATTAACGAATACATGCGGTTTGCAACAGCTCTAAATACCTATCATTCTATTAGTATTAGTTATTCTCGAATCTCAAATGATTCGGATTTCATATGGCTTGTTAATTCATTTACTTATTTTATTATGACAAGAAATAGAAATAAGAAGTGGATGTATTTTTGATAAAGCAAATGATAATTAAATGATAAATCAAAATGTGATTCAAAATATACGTATATTAAAATATCAAAATATATAAGTCACACAGATTTCATTCAGATATGAAGAAATTGAAATGTTTCTCATTTTCTTATAAATGCATAAAGTGATTTAGAAATGTTATTAATCATTTTACGATAATTTTTAAGACTTGACAAACACAGAAATGTCATCATGAGGAAGCAATTAGCAGTCGCGCACGGAAATTTAGTATAAATGTCGAATTTCATAAAATGTTTGACATTTTTCATTTCATAGATTTTTCAAAACATTTTTCAATCTCATAGTTTCCAAATAAGTACACCTGCAAATTTCTCGAGATTAAAATTGCTATCACAAATGTGTCAGATGTTACCTAATTTGGATTTGAGTAGACCTTTTTCAGAATCAGAAATATTCGCATTATTGAACAAGGGGGGGGGGGGGGGATAAGGATTTAAGGTATGTTTATTTTTTAAAGTAATTTTTAGAATATTTCTGCAGTACAGCGCGCGTGTATGTGTATGTGGGGGGGGGGGGGGGCGTCATGAACCTTTAAACCAGCTATTGAAATACGTATATGAAAATATGAGCTCCACCCTAAATTTTCTTGAGCGCCCCCCCTCCCATTACTCATTTTTAATTATAGCCCTGTGTACAATTATGCATTGCATTTTAATCAGGGGCGTTACGGGGCGCTAAGGGGGTGTTACGGGCGGCTCAGCCCCCTAAAACATTTTGAGCCCCTTCCCACCCCACCCGAAAAGATTCCAAGGTCACTAAATGAATGTATGTTCCAAAAACCCAAATGAAATTCTATTGAAAAATCTAATTTAGTTTTGAGAACCTTTCATGGTTTTGACAAGTAAGAAAAATCATGCGTTAAGCATAGATTATGAAGCACTTTCCAACATTTAATGAAATCTTTAACAAAACTTTGTTATTTAGGGAAATAATAGTGTATAGCCAAATATACCCAAATATGTATTCCAGTACTTTTGAACAGCTCTGTATTTCATATGTCAGTTGATATAATGGGAAAATTTAGTTTAGCAAGAAAATACCCAGTAGCTTGAAATTTCTTTTTCAGCATTTCATACTATTAGATGGAAACATACTTGAATACTTTTGTTCAGCCCTGTAGTTTACATTGTACCTTTATTACACGTCAGCATTAGGCTAAAATTTATTGTAAACTAAAACACTTTTAAAACAACTGAAATCACATTCTCATAAATTATCATTCATAGGCGTCCATGTACCGAATTCTTTGCGTGGCCCTGTATATCCTTTTATCTATATTCTGCAAACATTTTTCAGTAAATTGAATGCAGCTCAGCGTAAAAATTCATAACTTATTTAAGAACCACGTTTAAATAGTTTACACTCATATTCAGTAACATTGATGAGCTCTTTTGGGTAGCCCTGTATATCAACTATAACATTTATACACACCATATAATGTGCATATATTTAGCGAAATATAAACGCGCATATCATAATTAAAATGCTTTTCATCCCTCCATCAGCCATCATCGGACACATATATGGTACTTCGGAAAGAATATACTATTTGAAATCTTTTGTATGGCCCTGTAAATGCTATGTACTTCATATTATGCAAGACAGTAGCGTATAATTTATATTAAGCTTCAGAGACATATATCAATTTTATTATACATGAAACAGCTTAATATATTTAAAATATGTCACACACAATTCCCCCTTTTACCATTATCTAATGGAATTCTTTTGTGTGGCCATGTAAATGAATAATAGCTAGCTACATTTTCGCCTTATATTTTATAGAATGCATATTTTAATATGTTTGACAGGGTATAACATCTTTAAAATTCCTTTGAAACGATTTTTCCATATAGGCCGTAATGTAATGGGAAACTTTTGATTCGCCCTGTAGATAAACTAATCATGGAAGAAACTTCATTTTCAATAGGGTTCGTGCTAGGGTAAACATCAATAACGTCCTAAAATTTCATGGCAATCCGAGTATATTAACGATTTTTCCCCATAGGCCGTAATGTAATGGGAAACTTTGATTCTCCCTGTAGATAAACTAATCATGGTAGAAACTTCATTTTCGATAGGACTTGCGCTAGGGTAAACGTCAATAACGTCCTAAAATTTCATGGCAATCCGAGTATATTAACGATTTTTCCCCATAGGCCGTAATGAAATGGGAAACTTTTGATTCTCTCTGTAGATAAACTAATCATGGTAGATACTTCATTTTCAATAGGTGTTGTTCTAGGGTAAACATCAATAACGTATAAAAATTTCATAGCAATCCGAGTATATTTACGGGAGTTAGAGCGCGGACAGACAGCCATCCGGACAGACGGACAGACAAACCGAATGCATAAGCACTTTTCAACATTGTTGGAAAGTGCTAAAAAATACTAAATTGTAACTTAAAAGATGTTTCAACACTTGCTCATTTTACTTGCACGTATGAAGCCAACATTATGTTTAATGCTGCACTAGTTATGCTCTCGAATTTTCCATAATCCTATTCTTCTCTTAGCATAAAATGAAGTTATTACAACAGTTTAATCAGAAACATAGTAACTAAACTACAGTGTAAATATGCAGTTATTTATCTTTCTGCGTCACAGAGAGAAAGAGAAAAAATATATGAGTCATCCCACTATATTTTCTTGACCCCCCCCCCCACACACACACCCCTAATTATTGACTTATCGTTAAGGCCCTGGTTTTAATATTCTATTTGCATTTTTAAAATAAAAGTTCGAAATTTCAATAAATGTAACTTTAACGGATAGATGGCAGCACTAACTAATACGAATTCTAGTGAAAAACACCGTAATCACTGGCAATAAATTGATAACTAAACTAAATAACTTTGTAAAATCACCATAAAATGAAAAATTAAGCAGGGCGCGTTTCAAGCAACAACAATAACAGCATGGTGATTTTACAAAGTTTTTTAGTTTATTTATTAATACGAATTCTTCCAAAGATTATTCTATACGATGTATGCCGTATGCTCGATGACTGCGAATACCCAGTTTCTGAACAGTAACGACTAACGAAACGAATACTTTTTAACGGGTAGAGGATTCTAAATCAACGTTACCATACGGGTATTCATTTTGCCGTTATTTTCACAGCACTAGTAAAAAGGAACACATTTATCAGAATCAATAATTTTTTGAAATGACATTTGCTTTTATAATTACTTTTTCTTGACGATATAGGGTTACCAATATTTTTTCTGGCGAAAACTCACCAGATATTGTTGCTCAGTTACGTAACATAGCAGGTGTAGCTACTATTACAGAAATTAAGACTTCAGCTTATTTTTTCATAATCTTTATTGGCGCCTGAATATTTTTTTTTTTTTTAAATTACTTATTCCAAGTTCTTTTAATACTATTTGAGATTAGCATAAAACGGAAATACAAATCGCATTTTTCTTTTACAATATTAGAATAGAATGCTATTTTGAAATAAAATTTACAGATTTAAGCTTAGATTGACTCGACGGCTAAAGCCGTTGTTTAAATTCTCTGGCGACGCGACGACGGGTTAAATGTGAAAAAATGCGAATATTTTGTTTTATTTTCATTTTGACAGTAGAATATGTTATAACTGGAATGTTATTGTTATTTTAAAAGATCTATTGCGATTTCTTTTCTTTCGTCAATCATCATTAGTTTAAAAATTGCCCTTTTTTTGTTTACTGTCCTTGCTATACATGTCTTTTCCGGCTGGAATTTCCAGATCAGAGCTCGGCCCTGGCCACATATAAGCTATCTTGGCCCAGCGTGGCCCGATTTTAAAATTAAAACTTTGGCTCGAGCCGGACCTACCGAATCTATATTTTTACAGTTCATGAGCCGGCCTGAACAAAAATCTTTGAAAACAGGTCCAGCTTGTGTAAAAAACAATTAAACCATGCCCGATCCGGCCCAATTTGATTTCTACAAAAAAATTCCGATGTTTCTTAACGTACAATTAAGATTCTTCTAAAGAATGCTGATAAAAATAATTACTTTCTTGCGCATTTCTGAATTCGCTTTTGTTCGGAAACGCATAAAATTGGCAGATGTTCTTATTTAGAAATTTTTTTTATCGAATGGCGCTTTCCTTTTTTTGGAATGAAAACAAAAGATATTTCAGAAAATGCTGTCAAATATTGGTTTTTAATTCGATTTTCAAAACGTCATAGCAAGTAAAGAAGAAAAACCTGTCGTTATGTGACAATAATCGCCTGTAATTGGATAAGTAATTTATTTATCGAAAAATGGAAAACGCTATTCAATTCCAAATCGTTTCAATCCAATCACTTCAGATCTGTCAATATTATACCTTTTCTTTTAAAAATGAGTCAGAAAATGTTTCAGAAAGTTTTGTGTTATTCAAGAGGGAATTTGAGAACCACCTCAAGGCATATTTCCGATGATTCTCTTACCAGAAATTCGTTATCATTATTACTTTTTTCTCAAAGCAAAACTGTCTGCCCGACACATGCTAAGAACAACCAAGTCCAGTTCCAGCCCGACTCAACTATGCAGAAAATAAAATAATCCTTACCTCGGCCTAGTCCGAGCCCAGGGGCGTCATTTGGCGGAGAGCAGGAGGGACATACCCCCCCCCCCCCCCCAAGAAAACAGACATTTTTAAACGCAGCCTCTATTACAAAAAAAAAAAAAAAAAAAAAAAAAAAAAAAAAACCTTCTGGAAGAAGATGTGTGAGATTAATGAAGATGTTATTATATGACTATGAACAAGGTAATAAACAATCTGGAAAGCCATTTTGGGAGACCTGGCGATGTGAGGAGAATCCCCCGATCCCCGTAGGGTATTTGTTGTTACACAGTGTTCTCCTTTCATATTCCTGACGAAAAAATAGCTTGAAAATTTCTCTCCAAAGATAAAAAACTGTCTAAAGTGAAAGTTTTCATCAGTCCTTTGCGACTTCATATTCGAAATTTTTACTGTTTTTGCATCTATGATTCGATAATTTTTCTGGTTTGATGATTAAAAAGGGGTGCGGGGTAATAAACTGACGCTTGATTACTCCACGCTTTACTACATCACTGCCATCAAAGAAAACTTTGCCCCCCCCCCCTCCCAAGAAAATTCTGAAATTTACTCCTGCCCGAGTCTGCAAAAAAAGCTAAGCTCAGGCTCAAACGTGATTAACTATCCGATGACGTTCTCTACATATTGGACATAATATATTTCTGTATAAATGTTGTCAAAATAAAATCGGCCCATGCAGCACATTTATACGTATTCTTGTAAAACTCGTATTTATTGAAAATACTTCAAATTTTATGAGCTTTTTTTAAATTTTTATATCAGACTGGTGGACGCATTCTATTTAAAAGTTTGCCTTTCATTTTGCCTGCCCGGTCCACGGGCCATGCCAGTACCTTGGACCAAGCCCAGGCCCGGACAGACTTCTAGTATATGAGCCATTATGGCTTTTCATACGAAAATAACATAAAAGTCACAGACTATAATTTGAAATTTTTAAGAAATGAACAAAGTTTTGGAGGAAACAAAGGAGCGGAGAAGGATGTTTAGAGTCAGATATTGATACACATTAGATCTAATGGCGGGAGCAGAGACATTTAGGTCTAATAAGGTATGATGTTTTTGTAGAACAGAGAAATACAATGACAAATTGAGTCTGGTTGATTTCTTTTGATAATTTATTTGCTAAACCATAGTCTCCGAAAGAAAAAAAAATCATATATTTCTTACAATTATTAAAAAAAGAAAGTCTTTCAAAAATCTAGATTTTCCCAACTCTAAGCTCAAATTTCCCAACTTCACACATATTGGGGGGGGGGAGGCTCCCCCCATGGCGGCGCCCCTGGGGGGCTGCTTTGGATATCGTATGTATTTTTTGCAATACACATTTATTTATTATGATTTTACTCTCGGCTTTAGTAACGACATTAAATTTGGACACCAAATACTTCATATGATGCAGTCATCACTTTAAAAAATCTTGTCCTCGTTTGAACCAATTTTTGGTGCTCTGTAGCTGCACCCATTGGATGGTGAAATCTCGAACCAACATTTGGAGCCCTAGTTAATTCAGAGTTCCAATAATTGGAACAAGATTGCAATAGGAAGCTCCAAATGTTCGTTCGAGATTTCACAATCTGATGGTGACAGCTATTAAGCACCAAAATTTGGTTCAGACTATGACATATTGGACCAAGTAATAAACACAATTTTAACAATGTAGAGTTACATTTTAAAAAATTCAAAAAGTGTTCTACGTATATTTTTCTGGCAGCAGAATGCCCTAATTGCAGCAGCGACGTCCTTGTCATTCCGGAAGAAAAAATTTACTAGCGAGAAATAGTTTTCATGTTCAAGGTAATCGGCCAACAATAATTCCTAGTATGTGGTACTTATTTTTTTTCTTTATTACTAGGGGGGCCCCGCCCCCCTGCTCGCTATGCTCGCCAACCCCCCCGCGTAATCGCTTCGCGATTCCAAATTATTGGCTACCCCAGCTTGCTGCGCTCGCCAATATCCCATGGTATGAATAAGCAGTTGCAGACCTTTCAAATGATGTGTCACACGACAGGTGTTGTAAAGAAATTAAAAATATGCTCCCCTGGGGGGCAGAGGGAGAGGCGATACAAAAGACATCCATAATATGAATAAGCAGCTGCAGACCTCTCAAATGATGTCACACGACTGGTGTTGTAAAGAAATTAAAAATGTGCCTCCCTGGGGGGCAGAGTGGGGGTGACACACAAGACATCCATAAAATGAATAAACAGTTGCAGACCTTTCAAATGATGTGTCACATAATTGGTGTTGTAAAGAAATTACAAAATGCGCCCCCTCTGAGGGCAGAGGGGGGGGGGGTTACACACAAGATATCCATAATATGAATAACCAGTTGCAGACCTCTCAAATGATTTGTCACACAATTGGTGTTGTGAAGAAATTAAAAATGTGCCCCCCTGGGGGGCAGAGTGGGGGATTACACACAACACATCCATAATATGAATAAGCAGTTGCAAACCTTTCAAATGATGTGTCACACAACTGGTGTTGTAAAGAAATTAAAAATGTGACCCCCCTAGGGAGAGCAGAGTGTGGGGGTGACACACAAGACATCCATAATATGAATAAGCAGTTGCAGACCTTTCAAATCTTGTGTAACACGACTGGTGTTGTAAAGAAATTAAAAATGTGACCCCCCCTGGGGAGCAGAATGGGGGATAACACACAAGACATCCTTTAAATGAATAAGCAGTTGCAAACCTCTCAAATGATGTATCAAACGACTGATGTTGTAAAGAAATTAAAAATTTGGCGAAATATTACAGTTATCGCCAAGTTGGCGTCACTTTTGACAACTAATTTTGGTCGCCAAATTTGGCGATATATCGCCAAGTTGGCGACAAACTTGGCGATTGTTGGCGATGGTAACCTTTCCTCTCTTTATGGTAACCCATATTGCGATGCATAGACGGAGCCTTTTCCTGATTGGTCTATTCGACTCATGGAAGGAGTGGACAACCCGGGTTCGTTAGTTCCGGAAATCTTCCACATCAGCATCATTCCAGGAGTCATTCCTTTTAAGGCTAGTTTTTTTTTTTTACTATAGAAGGATATCCGTAATTTATATAAGTTGCATAAAGACTAAGTTTATATGAATCACATTCGACAAATTATATAGCTCTGTCTATCGACCCTTTTTCTACTAGGTCGAGTCAAGGATTCGTAACTGAAACGCTGTGGAATTTAGAATATTTATTGTACTGGTACTTTGAAGAAAATAACTTGTAGAAGAGTTTTACTGTATGATTAAAAATTACGCAACCTGATGCAATTTCTTCAATAACAATTATTTTTTTAAGTTTAATATATCTAAAGTGCCTTACTTTTGGATGGGAGCGTCTCGTATATGATCATGTCCTGGTCGATAAGTCATTGTCTGTAGTCTCCACAAATTAAGGCCTTTTACTCGATCTTGTACTTTCAAATCATTGAAAAAATATGCGACACGTTGACTGGCAGCAGCAATGTCTTGATTAATCTGTGAAAGATTGTTCAGATTTGAGAAAAATAAGCGAACACTTAATTTAATAGTATGAATCAAGATAAAAATAGGAATGTGAATTAAAGTATGTTATGAGATTCGATTGAAGATAAATCGGAATTTCTTTGAAAGTATGTTGAAAGTGCAACTGCGGAATGAAGCGTACAGAAGTAGTTGGTTGGAACGTCATACATTTAATCCAGCATTCCTTCTACCACTCAAATCAAAATTTCAGTCAGCATAAAAATAAATGAGTAGAAGTCACACACTACCGTTGCACGACCAAACGGTATCAAATTTATTTCAAAGAATGATGTAAAATTCACCAACCGTGAGAAAGATAGATAAGGACTTGTTTTTCGACCATCATATTATTTTGCAAGTTAAGAAGGAATTTTAATTAATTTCATGATTTTTTCTAAAAGCAAATAAATATGCATTGAAAAATTAATGTAGTGTCTTTTCTTACACAATACCCATGTATTGTTTATCAATATCAACTATTAATATTAAATATTTATTTCTACAATATCAACACTCCCAGTTTTTTAAGAAAACATTATTGTTTTGAAATAATTATTGAACTTAAATTGTAAACTTTTTTTTTTTTTTTTTTTTCATGGCAATACACGATATATGAGAAAAAAGAAAAAAGAAAATTTCATCTTCTAGCAAAAAATTGACAACTCCATCATTGATGAACAAGACAAAATTGCAATACTACATCCACCAAAATTAACTGGCGGCAATAGCCTGGCACAAGCATATTTTTCATTTGATTTTGACTTTATAAAGTATAATATAACATAAAACAATTGCTATAATCAACAGTAAACTTTAGGAATATAAATGTCACACTGTCTTTGCCATTTTTTTTTTTTAACCATTTGAAAAATGGTTGTTGTTTTCGGGAGAATGGACCCGATGATGTTACCACTTTTGAATGATGTTACCACTTTTGAATGATGTGGTCACTTTTGAATTTAAATTAATTTCTTTACTTTTAGAAGAGTTTTTATTTGAATTTAAATTAAATTCTTTACTTTTAGAAGAATTTTTATTTGAATAGTAAATTAAAATGGTTAAAATCATTGTAATAAAGGAGAAAACTAACAAATTTAAAAATGGGTAGACGGAAATTAACAGATACGGAAAAAGCCGAAGCCAAAGAAATGAATGAACGTGAATATCGCATTCAATGATATTAAACACAGTCAACATGTATAAGTTGCTTATTAGTTTGGCGATTCGTATCATTTGGCGAAATTGGTCGACGGGATAACTGAGTAATACTGTATTTGGTTTGGCGCAAAAACGTCTTTCAATGCAGAAAATGATAAAATCAAAAGATTATTGAGCCGCTGAAAACCAATTACGTGTTGAAAGGCGATCACGAAAAAGGAAGCAATTTAATGCCGAACCGATTAATTGTAAAACATCATGTCGCCAGGGCGACCAATCCACTAGCCATGGCGTTTTACTATCGGTCGGTTCTAACCAGGAAAATTTGAGTGCCAATAGTGATTCTAACAAGCCGGAAAATGTTATAGCTATTACTCTTGATTTTCCACCACCTAAAAAGAAAACTAAAAAGCAATCGGCTTGGGAAAAACTGGGAAAAAACTTTTTTGATTCGATGTCTGATGGACCCATTCACAGATGCATGTGCTGCGATCGATTTTGGTTTAAAACCTCCATCACCAAAATTCTGCTCTGTAAAATCAAACAATATATGCCAAAGTCTTACAAGTATAACAGTATATGCCAAAGCTGTATTTTAATAATGATTACTTTTGCACCAACAATGTTAAATAGTTTGAAATGTTTCTTTCGTCGCCAACTTTTATGCTTGGCGACAATAGAGTGATATAACTTAAACGAACCGTACCTTCAAATTGCAGCATGTATAAAGTCATTTATAGCAGTGGCACGGATAATACACAATAAAACAACTGGTATTTAGCTTAAAATGATAGATGAATGTATCGAGTGAAACATTTTTCAAATGGTTGGGGTAATTTCTTAAATTACAATTATTATTATTATTATTATTTTTTTTTTTGATAAACTGGAAAACAAAATCTTCAAATCAAGACAAGATTTTTCTTCTACCTTAGAATCATAAGATGCATTTTTTTTCTGTTATATTTTTTATAATGAGATATTTTGTTGTATTTATACATTATATATATAATTTTAGCGTTACTTGGCGTTATTACTTTTAATATAAAAATAATAATTTCTTGTATGTTTCTTATATCGTTTTATGTTTCTTATATTATTATATGTTACTTCATTTCACTTTATGATGCTGAAAAATATTTGTGGAATGTAGAATATATAAAAAGTAAAAACTTTTTATTTTTATTATTTATTTAGGATATATGTTTTACGTTTATTAAAATATTCAAACCATACAAGTATTTAATAACTTATGTTCATTTGGATATATACAAAGATGCATATCTATAATTTATTTTTAAATAAAGTTTACCACTGTCAGGAGAATGTGATTATTTTCTATTTAAACGAACATTTGCAAATGCTTAAATGTAGAATTCAGCTTTTAGTGCACATCTAGGTGAATATAATTTAATAAATACTTGTATACTATTTAATGAAATATTTTTACAAAAATAGAGCGCATATCCGATTAAAATAAATAAATAAATAAATAATAAAAATTATTATGGATCTATGTTCCACAAATATTTCTCTGTATGATTAGCAAAATACCTAAATAAATAATAATGTAAATACTTAACTTTATGAAAAAATTTGTTTACATAAAGTAAATTTCAACATAATTATGCAGCTTGAATATAAGAAAATAATATTTTCAAGAGTATTTTATAGATCACCGTAAATTGTTCCAAATTTTCCAAAAATAATTGTACTAAAACAAAATGTGAAATTTAAAAAATATTTTAGAATGCATTTATATATAAAAAAAAAAAGGAAAAAATCATAGTGATTAACATTTTCTGTTTAAAAGTAATAAAATTAACGCCAAAATAATATATACAATGTAAAAGTCTAATACAACAAAATTACCTTGGTATCGTATGCTAGGGAATCTCTGAAAATACCGCAGGAGAAAAATCCTCATTTTCTAAAACGCTAAAACCGGTCATCTTCCATCTTGTTTTTTTTTAACCATTTGAAAAATGGTTGTTGTTTTCGGGAGAATGGACCCGATGATGTTACCACTTTTGAATGATGTTACCACTTTTGAATGATGTGGTCACTTTTGAATTTAAATTAATTTCTTTACTTTTAGAAGAGTTTTTATTTGAATTTAAATTAAATTCTTTACTTTTAGAAGAATTTTTATTTGAATAGTAAATTAAAATGGTTAAAATCATTGTAATAAAGGAGAAAACTAACAAATTTAAAAATGGGTAGACGGAAATTAACAGATACGGAAAAAGCCGAAGCCAAAGAAATGAATGAACGTGAATATCGCATTCAATGATATTAAACACAGTCAACATGTATAAGTTGCTTATTAGTTTGGCGATTCGTATCATTTGGCGAAATTGGTCGACGGGATAACTGAGTAATACTGTATTTGGTTTGGCGCAAAAACGTCTTTCAATGCAGAAAATGATAAAATCAAAAGATTATTGAGCCGCTGAAAACCAATTACGTGTTGAAAGGCGATCACGAAAAAGGAAGCAATTTAATGCCGAACCGATTAATTGTAAAACATCATGTCGCCAGGGCGACCAATCCACTAGCCATGGCGTTTTACTATCGGTCGGTTCTAACCAGGAAAATTTGAGTGCCAATAGTGATTCTAACAAGCCGGAAAATGTTATAGCTATTACTCTTGATTTTCCACCACCTAAAAAGAAAACTAAAAAGCAATCGGCTTGGGAAAAACTGGGAAAAAACTTTTTTGATTCGATGTCTGATGGACCCATTCACAGATGCATGTGCTGCGATCGATTTTGGTTTAAAACCTCCATCACCAAAATTCTGCTCTGTAAAATCAAACAATATATGCCAAAGTCTTACAAGTATAACAGTATATGCCAAAGCTGTATTTTAATAATGATTACTTTTGCACCAACAATGTTAAATAGTTTGAAATGTTTTTTTCGTCGCCAACTTTTATGCTTGGCGACAATAGAGTGATATAACTTAAACGAACCGTACCTTCAAATTGCAGCATGTATAAAGTCATTTATAGCAGTGGCACGGATAATACACAATAAAACAACTGGTATTTAGCTTAAAATGATAGATGAATGTTTCGAGTGAAACATTTTTCAAATGGTTGGTGTAATTTCTTAAATTACAATTATTTTTTTATCAATTCATGTTCTTGCACATTTGGCATAATTGTTATGACGTGAACTCGTAAAAAATACACTATATGGCCATTGATTATTGGACATTTGCGATTTTAGACATTTTGTTAAATATCTAGAAAAATACATGAGGAATCATCTCGAAACTCTTAATCCATCTTTAATGAAACTGTGGCTGTTTTTTTTTTTTTTTTTTTTTAATGTCTTCACTTAAAGTATATTTTATATGCGAATATTTATCATAGAAATAACTTAGTATATTGAACTTTATTCAACTTATCAAACTTTGAATAACAGATGGTGAGAATTTTTGAACGAATAAAGAAAGTAATTGTTATTTATTTTTAAATTCGAAAACATTTTTGTCTTTTAAAACTAAATTAGACATTTTAATCGATAGAATATTTTTGTTTTTCATTTAAAAATAAATTCGAATTTATTACTAACAGACCCAATGCGCATGCGTGCTAGATACACTATATTGCCATTGATTATTGGACACTTGCGATTTTAGACATTCTACTAAATATCTAGAAAAATACATCAGGAATCATCTCGAAACTCTGAGTGTATAAATATAATAGTATACGCCATACATCGCCGTGAAGATTTTTTACCGAAACTCCATAGGGGACCGTCAACAAATTAAAAAAGAATGAATATCTTTTGAATAACCCTGTCAAAACTAATGTAGCAAAAGTGCTCAAACTCTAGATTATGATTGAATGCCTTATTGTAATACACTGTGTTCATTTTTATGCAAATAGCATGCATACTCGCAGAGTAATTAAGGTTTTTATAAAAATGCTCCTAAATTTTTCCAAGTTTTTTCCTTATAATTTTCAGAGTTCTTAATATAAAATAATCTTTTTTTCAGAAAATATGACAAACAACATTGCACACAGTACCTTGTAATCAGAATTAAAAAATAATGAAAATTGTGTACAAAATGAGTAGGTTTACTAAATAATTTTTTACTGCGCATGCGTCAACGATATCAAAATTTCATTTACATATTATGTTAGTGAAATGTATAGAGCAACTTTTGTGAAAGTCACAAAATCATAACTTGAAAATTCTGAAAATAATCGTAAATTGTATTAGTTGAAAATCCGTTATTCTCAAAATGAAGCAAAAACAAGAGGGGTTGTATCCATATATTCATTGATTAGTGTCAATATAGAATACACAATACGGGATGTACTTACTACATTTGGATAAAATCCCTCATTTTTTTGCTTCATTTTGGAAACAACGGATTTTGTCCTTTTTCTATAGACGATTACTTTTAGAATTTTCAAGCTATGATTTTCAGACTTTTACAAAAGTTGCTCTATACATTTAGCTAAAATAATATGCAAATGAAATTTTGATATCTTTGAGGCATGCGCAGTAAAAAATTATTTAGTAAACCTACTCATTTTTCATACAATTTTTATTATTTTTTAATTCTGATTACAGGGTACTGTGTGCAATGTTGTTTGTCCTATTTTCTGAAAAAAATATTAATTTATATTAAGAATTCTGAAAATTATAAGGGAAAAACTTGGAAAAATTTAGGACCATTTTTATAAAAACCTTAATTACTCTGCGAGTATGCATGCTATTTGCATAAAAATGAACACGGTGTATTACAATAAGGCATTCAATCATAATCTAGAGTTTGAGCACTTTTGCTACATTAGTTTTGACAGGGTTATTCAAAAGATATACATTCTTTTCTAATTTGTTGACGGTCCCCTATGGAGTTTCGGTAAAAAATCTTCACGGCGATGTATGGCGTATACTATTATATATATACACTAAGAGTTTCGAGATGATTCCTCATGTATTTTTCTAGATATTTAGTAAAATGTCTAAAATCGCAAGTGTCCAATAATCAATGGCAATATAGTGTATAAACGGAATCGTTTCCTCATTTTTCGACTTTCGGAATGAACTCACAGAACAAATACGTTTTCTGGGAAAACAGAAGTTATTTGTGAAAAAATAACGATAACTTTGTGTATATTGACGAATTTTTCTGACAGTGTAGTTTTCTTTACACATGAGGTACTCACATGATAATAATATTGAAAGTGAAGTGATGTCGAAGAGAACTATTAAATTACAACATTTTTAAATAGAAAAATATTGCACTTACGTTAAAACGTTTAAGAAATTTCAATTTTTATGCATAGAGACAAGCATCTGTGGGAGGAGGGGGGGGGGAGGCTCACTTTTCAAAACCACAAATAATAACTTCCAAAACATCGATATATTTTTTATCCAAACATTTTTAAACAGCATACTACAGATATCATACGAAAATAGAACAATCTCTACTGATGTTCTAACGGCCACAATTGATATCCTTTCAATATTCCTAGCAATAAATTATTAATTCTTAAAAAGCAAAATGACACTTCTAATATATCTGAAATATGAAATAACAAGCCAGAAACGTTTCTCAAAGACAACATCAACGACTTGCTGCTCATTCTGCGGATGAAATATCCATAGGATTACCAAAGGAATTATTCTACATTCTTCCCTTATGATAAAATATCCTGCATGTAATACCTATTTATCCCCAAGACGGCAATGTTATGTGGCAATTTTATTTATTTTGACTTACCTTATAGTAATTCAGAAAAAAATTTACCAAGTTATTTTGAGACAAGCTAAGATATCTAAAGAAAAAAAAGAAAGAAAAAGAAAGAAAGAAAGAAAGAGAAATTTTGAAATAAAATAAAATTTTGAGAAAATTGCGTATCATTTCTTCGTTCTAAAATGTGATTCGTTACTGTAAAACATTTCAAAATTCACTTGGTTGATAAGCAAGACCTTCAATTAGATTATTGCTAACTTTGATTTCACATGCGATTTCAAATTAATTTTTGAAGTAAACAATGTTTTTTATTATAAAAATACTTACATAAAATCTTGAAATCTCATACATTTCTAATTGGTGTAAGATTAAAAGGGAAAGAGTTTTGAAAAAACAAAAGTTTCAATGACAAGAACCCTGTATTACAAAGAAAAATCCACCTACAACAAAATCGACTTTTCAAACCTAGACAGTCATCTTAAGTGAATTGGTTCATTTCAAAGCAATAATTATGCTGCTAGCATTATATACATACCTGTTTAAGCAAATTTGTAATGTTGAGTGTTGTTCTCTCTTCCTCTTGAACAGCTTCCTGCAAAGCTTTGCTTGTCCTGAACCAAGCATCGGCTGTCATACCTTCGTTTTCTTTCACTGATGCCAACGCATTATCACAACTATTGGAAGCTTCTTTTCTAACTGATACAGAGTTCTGAATTTTATCAATTAACTTCTGTTCCCAGTCTTCTTCAGAGCTAAATGAAAATGAGAAATTTACAATTTTTATAATATTTCACTAAAGTTGAACTTTCAAACTGATTGTTCAATAAAGTTGAGTAGATGAAAAGCAACACCTTATTACCAAACCACATAATTAAATTTTTTTTTTCGAAAATTGAATAAGCCTAGTAGGCCATACTCTTAAAAAGTTCATCAGTTTATATCTTGTAAAGAACGGCCGTGGAACAACTTCTGGCAGTACATATCTAACAGTTTACGTGTGTGTTACATGTGCGGACAATTTCAAACATAATTAGTGCCAATTTCTTCGTCATTTTCAGCGCGTTGTTCTTAAAAACAGTATGTAAATTTTTATCTGAAATCAGCTAAAATTATTAACTGAATTTTTCGATATTTCCATGATGCACAAAATAATTAAATTATCTTTTTGAATGTATATTGAAATATTGTTTGTGCATGAAAGTGAAATATGTGAAAAACAGAAGTCTCCTATTAAGCAGGGCCTGATCACTAACGGGGCACTCTCACACCCGTAAAATGTTATAGAAATTTTTCCCTTGTTTAAATGAACTTTTCATTCAAAATTACTGTCATGAATAAGGACATTTTTTTAATTTCTTTTTCCTGGTGGGGGAGTGCCCCGTTAGTAATCAGGCTCTGCTATTAAGACACTGCTTTATTTACCAAAAAGATCGTGCCTTAAAAATGCGTCTTTGTTAAAAGTGCAAGAAGTATGATCATGAAAAATGTGTAGGAGTAACTCGAATGGACAGAGATGCCTTTCTATGCCCTAAATGTGAATAACTTCATATGGATTTCTTCAATACATAATAAGGATTTTATTTTAACTTTTATATACCTACATAATTCATTTTCAATCGCTAAAATGATCAATTTAAAAACACTTTCTTTATTTTGATCTGTTTTGGTACTATATTTGTAAAACATCAGTTAACTAAAGTTAAACCACGTACTTAGAAAATTTTGGCCTATAAGAACACATACATTTAATGTAAGTCCACCTTAAAGTGTGTTTTGCTTTTATCTCTTCTGGATATAATTCAACAGTGGTAAGAGTATGCATGATTTAATATTTAAAATGACATCGGGTGTCCTTAAATAGACTTACTGTTTTTAAATTTCAAAAATTTGCAAACAGTAAGGTATTAAAAAAGTTCTTGCGAAAGAGAAATGCATTGTGCCAAGAGTTTTTTTATTGCGATTCCCGAATTTAATTTCAAATAGCATCAAAAATTGGTGCAATAAGCAATAGGTTAAAACATAAATCAACCAGCATTGATGCGAAGAAAGGTGATTTAATAAATTTGGTGGCTTCCAAAAGCAAGATTGTATTGGCGAGGGTTTTGTCTTTCTTTCTTTCTAACCGATGACCATTCCCCTACCTGCCGAGTTATCTCAGCTTAACGGGTTAGATACCTGGTATCGGGGCGGACGACCGCCTAATTGCCGCGAAGTGGCAATAAGCTTTGCTTCGCGTGCCATCATTTCTGCAGTACTTGCTTGCCATTGAGCGTACTTTGTTTCGCCTGTTAATTAAAGGTACATCCTGTTGTTTGAACTGAAAATGGCTTCGCAAGATGGTCTCGTAATTTAGAGCCTTGATCAGATGACGAGACCTACACCTGACAAGGCACCTCCAGAGGTATAATTCACAGGTAAATTGGAGGACTTTGCACCCACGACGGATTTTACATGCACCAGGCGCCATTAGCGTACATGATGGAATTTTTGCCGGCAGAGTGGGGGCGATCTACGCAGACAAGTGCCGAGGTCGGCTGATTGTGGCTAACGGTTGCTGGACTTAGTAGTTTATTGCCTTTGTGAAAGTACTGAGTTTGGCGCCGCACATCACTCCCACCTGCCGTGCTAGGTGAAATGGGGCTGGAGCTAAAATTTTTTGAGCCGAGACGGTGGCATGTCCATAGCAGACAACAGAGGGGACTATTTTGAGGGAGATTTAGAAAAATAAATAACCAAAACTAAAATGACCGAAATGCTAAGTAGTCCAGAGAAGGGAGAATTTTTGGGCCGAAATGCAAGGCAGTCGAATCGCTGGTGGTGGTGACGAGATCCCGCCTTTCTATCGTACCCCCCCCCCCCCCAAAAAAAAGTGCTTCATGGGCTGTCCCATTGGAACGGGCCCGGTAGCTCGTGCGGACAGTCCAAATACACCTAATAAAGAGGCGTACTGTCACTAGAAAAAAAAAAAAAAAAACAAGGGAAAAAAACGACAAAAAGAAAAAAAAACCCGAACACGTTTTGGACCGCAAAGAGTCCCTTGAGTCTCTGCGTCGATGAGGTCAACGTGTGCCGTTTGCTTCCCATTGCTCTTCGGACCGCACAGGGTCCCGTGGGTCCCTGCGTCAATGAGGTCAACTTGAAAGCCTGAGAGGCGTTAGCCCACTAGGGGGGGGGGGGTTCCAGAACGGTGTCGGACCGGGCAGAGTCCCTTGAGTCTCTGCGTCTATGAGGTCAAACTGTACGGTTCTGGTGCAGTGGACTTGATTGGTGCTCCCGAATCTCTTCGGACCGCACAGGGTCCCTTGAATCCCTGCGTCGATTAGATCATCTTGAAATTTTCGGGAGCCAAATCCTAGGGGAGGGAATCCTGGAAGGTAAATGGGTTAGTAACATTGCTATTGTTTACTGTACTGCTTACCTGAGAAACCTGTTACCGTTAAGTTTTTTAAGTTGTAACTGCTGTCTATTTGGCTTTTATGGAGGTGAAGAATAGATTGTTAACTTATTGGCTGTTGATAGGTGGGGAATGGCTGAGCTTGTGGCTAGAGTGGCTAAGCTAAGATTACAAATGGACTTAATAAATAGTATTAACGGGGCCTAGTATTATTAAGGGCTGTTACTAAGATAGGATTAATAACTAGAGGGTTTTGTCTTATGAGTGTACACAGTAGAACATTTATATAATGTTATTCCATAAAATTGGTGGCAACTGCTGCCTCCAATTTTATAGAGTAATTTTTTTCACTTATATAATGGTGTAATTTAAAAATATTTTACAGGTGCAACATTATATATTAGTGTAATGTTGCATCGATTATATCGATTAAAATGCGCAATTTAAACCGGAAGGCAGCAAGGCTGCCACCAATTTTATGGAGTAACATTAAACAATTTTTTTACAGTGTATCAAAATGTTGCCTATTTTGTATTGTGGTAATTGTTTTTAAATATAATGTTTTGGATATCACTTTTTCTATTTAATTTCCATCGATCACATACAAGTCTGTACAAAGATTTTGAGTACATTTCCGTTTATTGAAAGAGATTGTTAAAGAAGAATTTTTAGCTGTTCTACACGTTTCCTAACTGAACTAAATTTTAGCATATTATGAAATGTACATATAAAACTATAGGATGTATACGGGGTGCGCAGAAAAGGATATTTTCGCGACTATTGATAATAATTGCTTAGTTGAATTTCAAATGTTTTCCATCTTTTTACGTAGACATCATCTTTCACTTTAGTAAACCGTGAAAATTTATTAAAATATTTTTGGAAATTGTTTCATAATCTATGCTTGACGTATAATTTTACGTTAGTGTTGAAATGTTTATTATAAAAAACGATGATTACACAAAAATGTTTTAAACTTCGTGCCCTCTGTTTTAAGACAAAAAAGTTATTGGCTTTAATTTCAGAAGAGCAAAATATAATTCAAGAGCCGACAGCACAAAAACCTAAGTTATCGAGCACAAGCCTTTGTTTTATTTTATGGAAGAAATAGGGCAAACACAATGCTAAACCTAGGAGTGAACCACATGTGGTATCAATTTTTGGCTTATGCACCATTTCGCTTCCGGCAGACATGGATCATTAGATTCCTCTATTACTATACTCTTCCATAAATTGAAGGATTTTTTTTTTCTTGTGCTCGATGACTTAGGGTTTTGTGCGGTCGGCTCTTGGACTATAATTTTTGGCTTATGCACTACTTCACTTCCGGCAGACATGAATCATTAGATTCCTCTTCCATAAATTAAAGGGTTTTTTTTCTTGTGCTCGATACCTTAAGTTTTTGTGTTGTCGGGTCTTGGACAATTATGTCTACTAACTAGTAAATCTGCAGATCAGGAGCCTCTAGGTCAGCTCTTCTAATGACTGCTTTTTTACCACACTTTGCGTATAATTTAACTTATACAAACAACAATCGAAAGTTTTCAAATTACATAAATTTATAAATGAATAAACAAGTCAAAAATTGCGCGTCAAACCTATCAAATGAGGATCGTTCTTACTATAATGAAGTTTAAAATATATTCGGATCTAGGTGTAAGAGTTGCTGCACTCCTATGCAAAAATGTATGGATATAAAATTTTTAACGATTTTATACATTAAATTCAGTTATGTAGATATGATATCAGTTATACGGATAATACAGTACTCAGCAAAAGTTTAGACACTGGTGTTTTTAAACCTTTAAATAAAAAATACGAACACGTGAGTTTTACAAATGGCTATACTTATTTCCAAATATATTTTATACAATGTAGAAACACTTCCGTCATTAAAACTGAGTTCGCAACTCACTGATAATTTAATTAAATTAATGATGATTAACTAAATTCATTCAGCAATTTATAACATGAAGGAACAGGAAATATGTATGAATTAATCATGAACCTAACATTTTTATTATAGACTGCATATTTTTTACTAATTTAACATATAGGGTAAAGTACCCAAAATATGGTATAGTATTCTAATTTAGCACTTTTTTATATCTTGTAAAGAAGAAGTCACCTTTGGTGAAAAAATTCTCAAACAATATTTTTCAAGTTTATTTAACAGGTTGCAATGCCTATGAGTAGAAATTGTTGCTCAATTTAAAAACAATCTTTAAAAACTTGCAACTCTTCACCCTTTTCTGCAATATCTTTAGAATTATGTATTCCGATAATTACTGACTTACTTGGGATGATATATTTGATCCATTGGATGATCAGCAGGAATGTGCGGAAAACTGGGCAGCGATTCGGCATGTTGGCAGCGCTTTCCAATATTGATTGTCAAGCTTTTTGCTTCTGCCTCAGACATCAAAGCATTACGAGCTTTCTGCAGCTGTCTAAAAAGTAACGAAAAAATTAGATGGCCAGATTTAAAGCTAAATTACGAATCTCACATGCATAACAGATAAACAAGAAACAAATCCATATTTTAAAAAGAATCTTTGTTTTTGATATAAAGAAAAATTATTTTGGCAGATTATCTTACATTTTGTAATGAGAGAAAACTAAATTTTAAAAGTACTCAAATTTAGTAGTTGAAATTTTGGAGTAAGTTTGAAAAATATTATTTGTATTTTGCTCAAACTCACATTTTTCAGTATATTTAGATTTGTTTCTGACGTTGAAGTTACTTTGTTTAACAAAGTCTGTCACATTAAAATATGTTAACAATAATTTTTCGGATAATTATTTGGATTTTATTAGTTAAATGTTAACCCCTTAACAGTATTTGTTTTAAACAATAAACTAAAATTAGGTTTTTTGGTTTAAAAAAAAATATTAAAAACATGTTTTTTGGTATCTCTGACCCCTAAAACGAGTAAATCCTTCGAAAATTGGATGTTAAAAAATCGTCACAATTTTAAAAAAAAAGAGGCGTTTTTATTAAAATTTTTGCGGTGTTTTTAGGAAGTTCTTTTTTATTTTATCAAAGGAAAAAAAATTCTAAATATAGCCAATTTTGACTAAGAAGGCTTATGCAAATTAATTTTTATAAGTGTATCATTTAAAAATTAATTGTAGATCAAGTTTATCAATATATTCTTATTTGCTGACTCATTTTGAACGATTTTGCAATTTATTTTGACATCTTATATGACACAGGTAAAAAATTAAAGTACGTTTCAAATCTTTTTGGCATACTCTGTATAGTAATGTGTTATTTTTTACCTTGTATTATAGATTTTTTAGATGGCTCTAGGTAAATCTTATTGTAATACGATGGTAAACTCAAGTGGGAGACGAGAGGATATTTCTGGAACAAGCGGAATGGCATAGTTTATATTCTCTAAAGCACAATTATGTATTTTATTTCTTTTAAAATTAGTTGTTTTTAATGAAGATATTTGATAATAATTTTCGTAGTATTACTTATGCAATTTGATATAGTCCTATATACGTGTAGAGTCGAATTTCTTACCTTTCACATTCTCGGAGTTCCTCATAGTAGCGTTTCATATCATTATCTGCTTTTCTAATCTTTTCTTGTTCCTGTGGAAAATTAAAAAATATGAACACATGCATTTCTCAACAAAAGTTACCTGAACTAGATGTATGAGAGATGTATGGAAAATAAATAAAAATTTACATAACATATTTTAATTATTCTAAGTTTTCTCCATTTAACTTACTATTTTTTACTTTATTTTATTTTATTATTTTTTTTATTTATTTCCCCTTAATAATCTTTTTTGACGTTGGCGCCACATAATATTTCTTGACCATTTTAATTCATTCGACTTTCAAGCATTTCATTTTATCATAAGCCTTTTATTTTATTTATCTATTTATTTATTTAAGACGCTTCGATTTGTTTCTCCCACCAATAGCAGATTTTATACCAGTTTTCTCTCTGCACCAGCGGAAATCATCGGCGCTTTTTCTTATTATCTCAAAGCTTTTGTCGTTTTTTTTTTTTTTTTTTTTTTTTTTTTTTTTTTTTTTTTTTAAATCCCCGGAGGATTTTGCAGTTTTATGCGTTGCTAATAAAACAGCCTACACTCCGGGCTCCGGGCACTTGCTTGTTTGGTTCAGTCAAATGCATTCGATGAATTCTTATGTACCGGGTGGCCAGAAATAAAGCACCCCTACTCTGACCTCCCTGGATATCGAACTACTCAGTGTAAAGGCTTGAAAATTTGTGGACATACTATTCAAAAAATGGGGAAACGGATTTCACGAAAAAAAAATTTAGTTCCAGAAATCACCGATAGGTGGCGCTGTACCACTGGACGTATGCTGAAAAGACACAAAAACACGTTTTAAACACATTTTATTTGAAAGTACCAAGCATACATGAAACAAGGACGTTATCGATGCAGGGAATGCTGCTCAATATGGTTCCCTTCCTGAAGATGTAAAATGTGAAGTCTGTGGACAACTTGTTCAACTGCGGATCGTAACTGGTCATCTGAGATGCTTCTCACATGCAGACTGATACTCTCTTTCAAATCTGCCAAGGTTACCAGACGTTCTCGATAAACAAGGTTTTTAAAGTGTCCCCAAAGCCAAAAATCACACGGATTAAGATCCGGTGAACGAGATGGCCAAGTTGTCGGAAACGCGCGACTGATTATTCTGTCATTGGTGAAATGTTGGCGAAGAAACTGTTGCACAGGGAGTCCAATGTGTGGAGGTGCTCCATCTTGCATAAAAGTAATGGTGTCAAGGCATTGGCGCTGCTGCAAATGGGGTACAACAAATGTTTCGAGCATCCTTTTGTACCTGTTGGCCGTCACGGTACATGTCTCAAGGCCATTGGGAGTAACCTCTTCGAAAAAGAACGGTCCAAGGATGAATGTGGCTGTGAATCCACACCAGACTGTAACTTTCGGTGAGTGGAGTGGAATCTCTTGGAAGGTACGGGGGTTTGTCGTGTCCCATATGCGACAGTTATGGGTGTTCACTGTTCCACTGAGGTGGAAATGGGCCTCATCGCTCCACAGAATCTGCCACGGCCACGATGCATCCACTTCAACTCTAGCAAGAAATGTCAATGCAAAGGTCAGTCGCATCTCCCTGTCTGTGGCCAGCAATTGTTGATTAGGGCGGATTTTGTACGGGAAACAATGCACCATTTTTCTGAGTATGTTCCACACTGTGCTATAGGGAACACCCAAGTGTCGTGACACTGCACGTGCACTACTGCAGCCTAAAGCATTATCCATTGACTGTTCAACAATACCGGTGGCAACATCTTCAACGACATCTGAACGAACCGGTTTGCGTCCTCGACCAGGCTGAACTCCAAGATGTCCAGTTTCCTCGAATCGAGCGATCATTCTCCTGAGAGCTTGTGGAAGCAATGGTCCCTTACGCAAATCCTTAAGTCGGCGAAACTCTCGAAGTGCTGCTGGAGCATTTCCTTTATTCTCGTAAAACAACTTCACAAGCAAAGCGCGTTCTGGCAGCGTGACAGCCATCACTAATAAGAATGACATTCCCCACCTTTTAACTTTTTTTATACCCAGAACATGGCTTCTAACCATGCTTTACGCAAATTTTTCTGGTTACAGTATGAAATTGCAGTTACAACGGGAGTTCTAGCTTCTTTACTATTTTTATTTTCCATAAGGGGCAGAAAAATTAAAAAGGAAGCATGGAAGCATTCCATTCCGCATAAACATTTTAATTTTTATTATTATTTGTGTCTTTTGATCATAGTTCCAGTTGTGCAGCGCCACCTATCGGTGATTTCAGGAACTAATTTTTTTTTCGTGAAATCCGTTTCCCCATATTTTGAATAGTATGTGTACAAAATTTTGAGCCTTTACACTGAGTAGTTCGATATCCATGGAGGTCAGAGTAGGGGTGTTTTATTTCTGGCCACCTTGTATTTCTTCCTTCTGCGGTTTAGTCACAATAGAAAACAGGCAGATGAACAATGGATCAGAAGATAACGGGCACAACCCTACTTGAAGGAAGATTCCTGTTTTGCAGGGCACCAGTCACCTTACTGCAAATGTCTTTAGAGATAAAAAATACCGCGTTGCCACAATAAAAAGCCGATAGTTTGTATGTCCGTGTGTTTTCACCTTAACTCGGGACTTCAAGAGACACTTTTTCCCACTTGGCTAAAATGTTTTGTATGTCATCAGCGAAGATAGCCATGTTGATTTTTAGCGATTGCTTCTACGAATATGTAACATTTTTAGGGAATTTTGTTACAAATTTTCCAAGAAAATGTTTTTTTTTCTTTTTTTTTTTTTTTTCTGAAAATCTTATGGAAACTCGTATTACAGAATCAGAATACCCCATCAGTTGTAGAACGAATCTGGTGATAAACATAATTCGTTCTTTCAGGGAGTAATATTCATACAGTATTAAATATACAATATACACACATATATATATATATACATGCATACATACATACATATTGCGCATACTTGCTTTACATTAAAATAAAATAAAATAAAACATTTGAATTTGGTTCAAACGTAAGCAGATCTAGTCAGGGTTGGTGATATATTTACTAATAGTACCAAGAGAAGATTTTGCAATAATTTCAAATCATTAAAAGAAAGATGTACTTACACAAACCTGTGGTCAGAGACATGAAAGGACACTGTAAATATCATTTCGTAATTTTTAATGAAGAAAAATAATATATAAAATCTAGCCAGCTTGGCTATTCTTTCCAATGGGATATATGTACAAGTTGTCGCGTTTAACTTTCCTCATTCCAGCAATTAAAAACTTATTCAGCGGTGCTAGTAAACTAAACCTATCACTAATAGCATACAAAATATGGTTGATAACTCACTAGATAAACTTTCCTTTTGAATTTTTTTTATCAGTATTATACATTAAAATATAATGTAACAAATTGTGAGATTTGAAAAAAGAAAACTTTATTTTATTTCTTAGATTTTATATTAATGACTCGGGTTTAGGTCGTACAAAATGACAATTAAACCATAAGTGACTTGTAATTAAAACTGTTTGTTGAAACTCCGCGGTATTTATCAGAAACTGTATAATGTCTTCATGCGAATTTGCCTCTTTGCATTCTAGTATTACATTTAATGTTTAAATAATTCATAAATGCGTTATTTCCATTCATTAATTTGAAAAATCCCTAGAAGGCACTAGCGGCCAAGTCACAGGAAGCCATTTTCAATTAAAGATTTGGTATGTTTGGCTTTTAACTTGTGTGAACTTCAGATATCACTATTTTGAAAATATAATATGAAAAACTTGGTGCTTTTTTTTAATTTTTATTTATTTATTTATTTTTGGAGGACATCTAGAGTGTTTGATATGTTTATCATATTTATCCAATTTAATCTTGTTTTATGATTTGTTTTTAATATTTTCTCTACTTTATTATGGATTTATGTGTATTGGCAGCCCCAAATTCGTATTATTTTACTTTTTCATAGCTATTACGGTGATGAAACCACATACTTTATTTGTAGTTCCAACGTTTGTTGGTCTGATGAATCTACTTTGATTCTGGAAATGTCAATTCTACTCCATTTAATTTAGTTTTTCCTTGTTTTAATTTGGTAAATTGTATTACATATAAATTCGATATGAAAATAATTGTCATATTACACAATATTGTTATTATTATTATTATTTTAAGAAAGGAAAATTTTTAAATCTGAAGTTTCTGACGTTTGAAGAAATTGGACAAAACATATAATGAAAGAGTGAAAAATACAATAATTTTATAACGAATTTTTTTAAAGAAAAATTTATAAAGAAATATTATTGTTGATATATTTAATGCAGAAAAGTCAAACAAACAGTTTACTAGAATAAAGAAAATAGAGTTTTATCACACTAAAAATTTAGATACTATATATAAAATCAGGTTTAGTACACTTAAACTATATTACTATGATTATATATTGAACGTCATGTCAAGATTTACTTGCTATAAACTTACCTCACGCAATAATTGGTTGATACGGTCATTCGAATCGTAATGATCAAGACGCCTTCGAAAATCCGAAGTTGTTTCAGACGTTTTTAACATGTTTGCAAAATATTGCCTCTTTTTCAATAGAAGAGTTTGGCACTGATTTACATTGTCAGTTTCATGAGCCAACCTGAAATTTTTATTATTCAAGCATTAAAAAACTAAAAATATACGATGCAAACTGTCTGTACATTATATGAGTTTAGTACACTCATAGTAAAACACACTCATGTATATTGGCTTTTCAGCCATAAATCTAAAGATAATTTGTATATTTCATTAGGTACTTTTTCCAATTAGCCATTATATGCTTTTTCTTTCAGACAACTAAAGTACTGTCCCTAAAAAAATAAATAAAAATAATAAATAAATAAAACTTTACGTTTCATAAGCCAGCTATAAAATGAAGCATATGTACCATTGTAAGGCTAAATACTAATAATCTCTGCTGCAAAAAAAAAAAAAAAAAAAAAAAAAAAAAGTACTTTTAAGAGACCACTCGATTTGTTCAAAAAGACCAGAGAGATAATGTTAAGTCTAGGGGGTTGTTCTTTTCAAATATCTCGCTCAAATTTTAATATTTTTACATGATTTTTTTTTAAATGGAATAGCTGATTACGATCTACAACCGGGCTAATTTTTAATTTTTAATTTTTCGATTTTCTTTTTTTTTTTTTTTTTTTTTTTTTTTTTTTTTTAATATTATGATAGTTTTAATTTCAGAACCGGTTTCAATCGGTTCCGAAAGTTAAAGTAATATACAAAAACAAATTCGAAACCAAAAATTTTTAAAAAGTAGAAACTAGCGCCACTGTAGATCGTCTTCAGCTATCCTATCCAAAAATAAAATACATAAATAAGTAAATAAATAAATAAAAATAACTATGGAATTGTTGATTGACAGACCGATTCATAAGTCTAGCGGGATGAGCCAAACTATGTCAATCCGCCCCTGGTTTAAGAAATTGCTAGAGGGGATTCAGCTTTTCTGCTTCTGTCTGGTTACGACATAATCATTTAATTCTAATATTAAAGTTTTATCTGTTTTTAACAATCACGGGTAAATAAATTTTTAACTGTAGGGATATATTCTTTGCACTGTTTTTAATTGTAAACAATGTAAAACAATAACCATAGGAAAAAAATATTTTAAAGTTATTAAAATTTGACTAAAATAAATAAGAAAATATTTATTTATTAATAATATTGTACTTTTTTTTCATATTTTCCATAAAAGATATAATTTAACCACAATATTATTTTTACTGGCGATTAAAATAAAAAATTAGTTCAGTTTTAGTTTAAAAATGAAAAATTCTTAAACTTTTATTTTTTATTTTTTTTTTCCACAAAAAGAAATAATTTAGTTGCTAATCAGCTCTAATTTATATCAAGGTCTAATTGAATCTAAAGTTTGGTGAAACTCCGCGCAATATAATTCTTGAGACAGAGTGCCCACAAAATTTGTGTCACACACAGACTGACAGACAGACATTTTGTAAAACATGTTTTTCAAGTGCTCTGACCCCTAAAATGTGTAAATCAATCGAAAACCGGAATTCGAAAATTTTCGCGAATCCAACACTTTTTTCTTGTAAAGATAGAAGAAAGAAAAAAGGGCATAGATATCACAGCAGGCAATTTTTAGCCCAAAGTTGGCGACGGCAATTTCTATTGGTAATATAAAATTTTAAAAATGTTAAAATTTGAGTTTGTTATAATTTAAGAAAATTTTAAGAAGTATTTCTGACAATTCATATATTTTAAGGACATACTTATCAATTTCTTTGTTCAGATGTTCCCGCCATTGTCTCAGTTTGCTGTCCCGTGCTCTAAAAGCTTCTCTGATACCATTTTCTGCAATTCTGTTCAGTGATTCGCACCAGACCTTCTTGTTTCTCCCTTGATTTCGAGCTAAAGCTGCATCGGATGTCAGTTTCTGGGTATAGGACAAACCTAAAATTATTTTAAAATATTATTAATTTTTAAAATGAAAAAAAAAATCAAGTTAGATGTATGGATAGAGGGAGGGACATCTATGCTCCACAGACTTTATTCTTAGTTTCAGCAGTCTCTCTTGGGCAATAAAAAAGAGAAATATAGTAGATATAATAGAACAGCAATATAAACAACAACAAGGTATAATAACAATAAAGTTCAACGAACGTGCTCATAAACAAAAAATTTTATCTAAACCAGGAAAAAACATTTTATTCATATTCCTTCGAAGTAATAGCTGTCATTTGCAGTCATTCAACATTTCATTAAAATGATGATCAAAGTTATCTTTCAGTAATACATAGAGAATATTGCTCCCATGACTTTGAATTTGCCAAACCATTGTAAATTATAAACTCATAAATTGTTCAGCATTTGAATATTTGATTTTGTTTTATAACAAAGTATACGAGAACATGGCCAACATTAAACAAAAATGAAAAAAAAAAAAAAAAAAAAAAAAACGAAAATTGTATTTTAATTCGATGTTTAGGTACACTAATAAGAAGCAAAAACGACCCCCAACCCCCCCTCTTATCAAATGATTAAGCAGTTTTTAAAATTAGATTTTTAGCGACTTATTTTGTCGTTGATTTGTCCATTCCTATGATAGGAATTTAATAATTCATATTATATTCATTATCATAATTTGTTATTAACATATTAAAAGTAAAAAAAAGGGGGTAGAATTACACCAAACAAGTTTAATATTCACAAAAATGTTTAGTAATTGAAAATTTTAATCTAAACTTAGCATAGCTATAACAGAAAAATTCTGAGCACCTATATCATCAGTGTGTAAAATATTTCATTCTTTAAAATAATGCATTTTGAATGAATACTTAATGTCAAAATAAAACTGAAACTTTAAAAAAAGATGTAAAATAATTTTTACATCATATATTCTCACCCCCCCCCCCCCCAAAAAAAAAGCCTTTATTCTCTTCCTTATGCGTACAAAGTTTAAAATCTTAAAAACACTTTTTGCTATCATATTTGCTACATTCTACTAACAAAAAATAATTAATCATTTAAATCCCTCATTTAGAAATAGTGTCTCCTTTGACAAAGAAGTAAATTTTAGACGTAGAAAAAAAAAAGTAAAGTAATTTTTTTCTTTCCTTTTTTGTAGTTTAGTTGCTTTTACTCCTCTTCAAAAATACATTGCACAATACCATTTCACTTTTGTGTTAACCATAGCCATATAGTAAGGGTTGTGTGGGTGGTATCCCGGCAACCGGTACAAAGTCAGATCGAAAATGGGGTTAAAGAATGATTTTAGAATGAGCGTTTCATGATGAATCTATTTTCTAATTTCTTTTTCATTTGGCTACAATTGTTTGCTGTTGATTAGCAAAATTGCCAAGATTGTCAAAATTCAACGAGAATCCTTCCTATGGACCATAATTAACTCGTTAAAAATTAACTTTTTTAAACAAAACTTTTTAAACCTGTTTAGATAAAAAAACTCTCCACTCCCACACATAGTTACATTTTGTCGAAAAATCGAATACAAGCAATATAATACTTTTGACTCGTCAATCTTGGTAAAATAACTTTCAAATTTAAAAGTATAACAAACCTATTGTTAAACCTAAATGTAATATGCAATACAAAATTTAAGATATATGAACATATTATATCTGATAAATTCAATTGTATTAAAACTAGCATTTTTAAATTCAGATAACTTAATAAAACACGTAATAAGAACACAGTAAAATGATTGTAGACATTTTGACAAACATTTGTCCCTTATTAGTATAGTAAAAAACGTTCAAGTCATGAAAGATGAAAAAAAAAATATTTCATCTTTCATGACTTAAGAACGTTTTTTATGGAACTGATAAATGACTAATATTTGTCCAGAACGTCAACTTTTTAATGCGATTTTACATTCATGATTCTGTATTTTATTAAACTGTCTTAATTTAAAGTATTAGTTTTTTACATAATTATTTATACATTATTATCAAAGACGCCCCTTGCTTCTATTATTCTTGATCTAATGGTCTAATTGAATTTTCTGAGCCGTATTATACTTTTTAAAATAAAAACTAAGTACTTTTCTCTTCCTATATAAATATTTTTTATGCATTTCTAATAAAATCTAAATTTAAAAAATATATTTATTTTTTATCTCATTTTTCTAAATGACATATGAATACATAAACAGATTATTTGCAATAAAAAAGAAAAACCTTAAGTACACGAAATTAACGTCTGAATTTAATGGTTTAATAGTGGGAAATTACCGGGCTAGGATATTGAGCGGGGTGGTTTAGATGGAAGAGCAACAGCAAGGTGCTATCGACTCAAGTTCGATTCTTGGCCCCGGCTTGCTTAATTTTTCAATCCATGTTGGGTTATTGTATTTAATTGTGTTTATGTCTGTCTTAATATATATGTACCTTTGATTTTAAAAATAGCTTGTTGTAAAAGATCTTGCAAAATCAGAACTTAAAGTGACCACCGTAAAAAATAAATGATATTTCGTGAGAAATTCTATCACTATTTATAATTTTTACAAAGACTCAGAGTGTGGTATACAATATATAAAATCTGCTTTCGAGTTGCAGTGTAAGATGTGACAGTTCTGAATAATGATTTGAAAATTTTGGTATGATCATGTCGTGTTTAAAACACATGACAATATTAGAATTCCTCTTTTAATCAGTCCAGGTCTGTAACCCTATTAGTATAACATGTCTTTACAGAGACTATTATTATGTCTTGACAACTATTTTTATCGACATCTAATAATAATAGTACAAATCTATACATTTTTTGTGTTGTTACTACGTGTATATCGGAGGTTTAACTAAATATAAGGCAGCTTTTATACATTCCACGAACATTTATTAAACTACACAAGACATAAATAAAACGCGTACAAACTTTTGGAACTTTAGAACTGAAACTCCTCTCAGGTGCGGTTACACGTGATAGCTACCGTTAATAAGGATTACACAGTTAATCCATAGAGTCACTTATAACACATCTCCCTTTCTTTGAAAGTTCAAAGATTCAGTCTTTTGGGAGGGCGAACAGTTCTGCCACTTCTTGTTATATACGCCTTATGTACAGGTACAGGCTTTGTTGGAGAATTGGGCAACTCAGCTGTTGTGGTTTTCATTGGAGTCGTCACCTCAGTACCAGGCGATTCAAAATCACCATCTGGCTCCAATTTGGGTTGAAAATCTGGAGATGGCACAAGATTCTTTCTGTTTCTTCTATAAATTTTCTTGCCCGATTGCACAAGATATGATCTAGGATATGGTGATTTTTCTAATACTTTACCAGTTACTCGCTTGTCTGTAATCCACACTGCTTGACCCTTCTCAAGATTTGGAAGATCTCTGGTTCCATGATGTTTATCATAATTCCTTTTCTGCTTCTCTATCCGCATTTCTTCTTTCCCTTCTAAGATAGTTTTGTTGATAGCTTGAGGTTGAAGTTGAGCTTTAGACACGGGAAGAGTCGTTTTTATTCTTCTGCCCATCAAGAGTTCAGCAGGACTGAATCCGTTTTCAAGAGGAGTTGCTCTGTAAGCCATCAGTGCCAGGTAAGGGTCTTTAGACTTTTTGATTCTTAATTTTACGATTTTAACTGACGATTCTATAAATCCATTGCTTTGAGAAAATTTCGGACTGTTGGTGATATGCAAGAACCCATAGCTCTTTGAAAATTGCATAAATTCTCGAGTTTTCACAGGATCGAACTGAGGACCATTATCAGATCTCAGAACATCTGGAATTCCATGACGTGAAAAGATGGATTTGCAATGGTTTATTACTTCTGCAGATGTCAAGTTATTTAGCTTGGCGATTTCAGGATACCGTGAATAGTAATCCGTAACAAGAAGATACCAGGAATTTTTGTATTTAAACAGATCAAGACCTAATATTTCCCAAGGACGTTCTGGAAACTGAGTTGGAATTAGTGGTTCATGTCTATTACTTGTTTCTTTGATGCATTCTATACAATTTTTCACTTTATCTTCTATTTGTTTATTAATTTGTGGCCAAAACACTGAACATCTGGCTCGAGCTCGACATTTTGTAATACCGAGGTGGCCTTCATGAATTTGATTCAGTACTTCGGCTTGGTGTGATTTGGGAATAATAATTCTACATCCTCTCATCAGCAATCCTTCTTGAATTGATATTTCGAATCGATGCTGCCAGAAAGGTAAACACTGAGGATCCAGATCCTTTTTAGAAGGCCATCCCATCATTGCATATGAAGTAAGTTTTTGACATATTGGATCGGCATTTTGTGCTGCTTGGAGTTCTTTTAACCTATTCCGAGATGCTGGGAGATTATCTGTAATCATCTGAATGTAGGCATCTATTTCTTCCTCCAATTCATCCCTTTTTGTTGCTTGCATTTGAGGGCTTCTAGACAGAGCATCTGCTGCATATAATTCCTTTCCTGGAATATGCACAATATCATAAGAATATCTCATCATCCTGAGTTTCATTCTTTGCAGCCTAGGAGAGAGGTCATCTAAGTACTTACGAGAAAAAATTGGAACTAAAGGCTTGTGATCTGTCTCAATTCTGAAGCTTGCTCCTGTTAAATAATCTCGAAACTTTTCGCACGCCCATACAATGGCTAGCGCTTCCTTTTCAATTTGGGCGTAACGACCTTCCGTTGGAGTGAGTGTTCTTGAAGCATAAGCAATTACAGAAGTACTGCCATCTTCTTGTTTCTGACGAAGTGTTGCTCCCAAGCCATATGATGATGCATCTGACGTAACAATTGATTTTTTATTTGGATCGAATATTTTTAAAACTGGATCCGAAGACAAAATTTTCTTCCAGCTCAAAAATGCTTTTTGTTGATCATGATCCCATACAAAGTGTCTTTTATTGCTAAGCATTGATGTCAACGGATGAAGTAGTTCGGCATAATTTGGAATAAAACGCGCTAAATAGTTAGCAAGGCCTAATAATTGCTTTAATTCTTTCTTATTTGTTGGCGGTTTGCAGTCTTGGATGGCAGCAATTTTCTCATTATCTGGGTGTATTCCTTCACTGTCAACAATGTGTCCTAAAAATTTTATGCTTCTTGCAGAAAAAACACATTTTTTCTCATTTAAAGTTAGATTAGAAATCTGAAGACGTTTTAAAACTTCTCTTAACCGCTGATCATGTTCTTCTTCGGTAGATCCCCATACTAGGATATCGTCCATGTGACACACTGTTCCACATAAATTTTCAAGAACTTGAGACATTCGTCTTTGAAAATGCTCTGGAGCTGACGAGATGCCGAAAGGTAATCTTAAAAATCTGAATCTTCCAAATGGGGTTATAAACGTTGTGAGATAGGAGGATTCTTCATCCAGTGGAATCTGCCAAAATCCTGAGTTGGCATCCAACTTTGAAAAAAACTTAGCACCTGATAACAAATTCAATGTATATTCTACTTTCGGAAGTGGGTGAAATTCTCGCAAAACATTTATATTAAGTTCTGTCAGATCGACACAAATTCTTACTGTTCCATTCGATTTGGGCACTATAACAACTGGTGAACACCAATCCGTAGGCTCACTGACTGGAATTATAACTTTTTGCTCGACCATCTTTTTAATTTCATTTTCCGTTTTTCTTAAAAGAGGTATTGGTACACGTCGTGGTGAACTAACAGCATACGGAATAGCTCCAGGTTTCAATTTAATTGAATAACACCCTTTCATTAGTCCTAAGCCTTCAAAAAGTTCAGGAAATTCTGCAGTAAATTTATTAACTGAAATTTGATGAAGATTACTTAAGTTTGGCCCCAATCCAAAGAAAAGTAATGCTGGCTTACCCAGAAGGCAAGTTTGCAGACCGTCGATTACATAAATTTCTTCTTGGCAACATTTCTGAAAAATTTTAATATCCGTTTTGAATTTTCCTAATACTTTTAATGGATTCTTATCAGGTCCACACAAGATTTTATCAGCAGTGTCTAACTTCAGCTTTGACAAAAATTTTCGGTATACCGTAACAGGTATCGCTGTGTGGTCAGCACCGCTATCAATTTTGAATTTAAAATTCTGGTTGCATATTTTCACAGGGACAGTCCAGTTCTGGTTTTCTTCCCCTTTTTGCTTAACTATACCCAAAAACGAAATTTCAGAGTGTTTTCCTTGCTTTTTAGATAGACAAACTTTAGCATAATGTCCAATTTTGGAACAATTTAAACATTTAGCGTCTCTAGCAGGACACTTCCGTTTTTCATGTTTTTGTTTACCACACCATTTACACTGTTCTAATGCCTGGTTAGTCTTGAAATTATTCGTGTTCGTTTTATTTCTGATAGGTTGTTTACTTTCGTTTTTAAATTTTCGCGAGTTTTGTAAGCTTGAAGACTTATTTGAAAAAACAGCATTTACTGAAGTTACTTCATTAGCTACCAATTTCTCTTGTTGTTGTTTAACGGATTCGCTTAGACGCACTTTATCAATAACTTTCGTCAAAGTAAGTTCCGAATCTAACTGTAATTTTTCACTTAAATTTTTGTCTTTTATCCCAACAACAATTCTGTCTCTAATCAGCTCATCATGCAAAGCCCCATATTCACAATTTTCAGCTAATTTATATAATGCAGTAATAAAAGTGTTTACAGATTCACCATCGAGTTGTATTCTTTTATTGAATTGTGCTCTTTCAAAAATAGTATTTTTCTTAACTACAAAATGATCATTAAATTTATTAAGAACAACAGTAAAGTTAGTTAAATCATTTCCCTGTAAGCCAAACGAAGCAAATATATCTTCGGCTTGTTCTCCCATAATATAAATAAGAGAATTTACCTGTTCTTCTCCTGATTTCGCACTTAATCCAGATGCAATCCGATAGCGTTCGAAGCGGATTTTCCATTTAGACCAGTTTGCAGGTGTACAAAATGTAAAATGTTCCGGTGGCTGTAACTGAATGCCTGCCATAACACTATATCATACGATAAAACTTAACTTTCAATTATGATTTTTTCTTTCAAACGAAAAAAATGTTCACAATATGTTAAAACGTTTTACCGCTGCCGCCATGTGTTGTTACTACGTGTATATCGGAGGTTTAACTAAATATAAGGCAGCTTTTATACATTCCACGAACATTTATTAAACTACACAAGACATAAATAAAACGCGTACAAACTTTTGGAACTTTAGAACTGAAACTCCTCTCAGGTGCGGTTACACGTGATAGCTACCGTTAATAAGGATTACACAGTTAATCCATAGAGTCACTTATAACACATTTTTTAGTAGGAATTCATTTATCTTTAATAATAATAAAATAACCACAAAGACTAACATGTTGTGGGCATCTCAAACCTTTCTTCTTATTTAAAATTATTTGATATTAATATTACTGCATGTATCCAGAAAAAAAAAAAAAAAAAAAAAATCATTTTTTAAAGGTTTAACTTTGTTTGTGGCATCGATTTAATAAATAAGTGGATTAAATTCATTTTTACAGGAATATATAGAAATTATATTCAATTCTGTTTGTTTTGGTAAATCTCAGAGATAATAATATTAATAATTAAACAAAATCAACTCAGCAAATTGTATTAGGGCCATTTAAATGGGAAATGCTATTTCATCATGCACTTAAATTTTATATCAATTTTTGCAGTTTCATAAATCATAAAAATACGAGTAAACAGGAAACTAGGCAGATATCTGTCTCTATATACATTCTAACATTCTACGGAACTAGGAAAGTATTCAATTTAGAAAAGAAAAAACTGATCAAAATATGTGCATCCATATATCCATTCTAAAATTATTACTATTTTGCATATTATATTAAATATTCCTTTAATAAAATATTCTATGATTATTTCATTTATTTCGCTAAGATTTAAAATTACATCTCTTATGCATGAATATGCATAAAAGGGAAAAAAGTATATTCAATTATTTCTTACCCTCACTGAAATGGGGGATACATTTTTCTGCGTGAGAAAATTGAATAGAGTCATCTGTTCTATTTATTCCAGGTATTGCTTGTGAGTATCGAGATTTAAAGAGATCCGTCATTGTTATTTTTGTTGCTCTACACTTCCTTAAATTTCGATAGTCTGTTAAATAGCAACTAAATAGCCAAATGATTTTCGAATTGTTTACATTTTCTTTCTTTCAAGATTACAAATACGTTGCTAGGCAACTGATTTAAATACAGTTACAGTTAAACTTCTAATGAAAATGGGCACATTCTCAAAAATGATAATAATAATAATAATAATTCTAAATAATAATAATAACTACTATTTTTTTTCTTTTCATTTCATTTTTATTCGAGATCAGCGAACTCCGTGATTACCATACATTATAGCACAATTGATGATAATTTGAGAAATGCAGAAATCTATATTTCTGAAGATGTTTGTGCAAAAAACTTTTAAATTATTTCATTAAAATGATTATAATTCAAAAATCTATTCCAAAAATTAAAAAGTATTTTCAGTTTGAATTTCATGTTAATAAATAATAAATTTCATTTATTGTACGGCAACTTTATGTGATGTTGTTGCTGGGATTGCGAAATAGGAAGCTTGTCTGAGAACGAATCCAAAACTATTTAAATAATGGAAGGAAATATCCCTCAACGTAAGATACTTTTTATTCAGCTTCATTAGAACTCTGTTCTTGCTTATAATAATCATAATTGAATAATTTTATATATACTTGCTATAATTGTCGATACATCAATGGCTACTACATCGTCAAATGCAGACATTGAGAAGGATGACAAAGCTAAACGAGAAAGCTGCGATGATTCTGAAGATGAGAGTGAAAATTTGGAAGAAAGTCCCTGTGGACGATGGCTCAAAAGAAGAGAAGAAGTACAACAACGTGACATTCCTGGTATAGATGCAGCATACCTTGCGATGGACACTGAAGAAGGTGTAGAAGTTGTCTGGAATGAAGTAAATTTTTCTGAAAGAAAAACTTTTAAATATCAAGAAGGTAAGATTCGTGGTATATTTGACAGTTTGACGCAATTGGATCATTCAAACATCGTAAAACTTCACAAATATTGGATTGATAAAGATTCTGAGAAACCTAGAGTTGTGTTCATTACCGAATACATGTCTAGTGGTTCACTAAAGCAATTTTTGAAAAAAACCAAAAGGAACGTCATTAAACTTCCATTACCTTCCTGGAAAAGATGGTGTTCTCAAATTTTGTCAGCTTTAAGCTACTTGCATTCATGTTCACCACCTATAATTCATGGCAATTTGACATGTGACACTATTTTTATTCAGCATAATGGTTTGATCAAGATTGGTTCAGTAGCGCCTGATGCCATTCATCATCATGTCAAGACATGCAGAAAAGATCTGACTAATGTACATTTTATTGCCCCTGAATATGGATCCAAGACATTTCAATTGGTAACTCCTGCTGTTGATATATATGCTTTTGGCATGTGTGCCTTAGAAATGGCTGCATTAGAAATACCTTTGAATGGGGAAACAGGTAACCAAGTGACAGAAGATGTTATAAATAAAACCATCGAATCCCTTGAAAACTCCGACCAGAAGGATTTTATACGGAAATGTTTGTTTAAAAATCCATCTGATCGACCTAGTGCAAGGGAGTTATTATTTCATCCAATAATTTTTGAAGTTCATCCTCTCAAGCTTTTAACCGCTCATGTAATAGTGAATATTGCTTCTTATCAGCCAGATCAGCTAACTGATGAAGCACTGCAGCTAAAGTATAATCATCAAAATGACATCCTTGCATTTATACCCCTCAAAGATGGTAAAATTGGACCCCAGATTTCTAGAACTGATGCTCCTAAATTAGAACTTGAAAAATTTTTGGATGATGTGAGGAATGGTATCTATCCACTTACAGCATATGCTGATACACATGCTCCTGTTATCCAGCGGCGGACTTCATCTCCTGAAATGGTTGATTCTGCAAAATCTACATCCCCTGAAGCTCCTGAAATGGAAACAAGAAGAATAATTAATATGATGTGCAACATCAAACCCCAGGAAGAAAGCCAGAACTTTGTCATGACTATTCTTTTGAGGATGGATGATAAAATGAATAGGCAATTATCTTGTGAAGTAACTCAACAAGATACTCCTCACGAGTTATCTGAAGAATTAGTCTTCCATGGATTTATTAATCGGGAGGACCGCGAAATGGTTAGCAATCTCATTGGTGATACTTTAAGCCGTCGTCATATTCCAGACTTACCTGTACCTACAGCAATGCCTAATGGGGCTACTGCTTAAATGTATGGGAAAAAAATATTTTATGTATAGTGTTTATTTATTGTTTTAAATACACTGCTAATAACTATAAACAGAAAATAACTGAAGACTATTATTTCTTTGCTGGCATTGAAACCTTTTGTATTACATTGTCCTGCATTATTTTATTTTGCCACCTTTTTTTAAATGTACCTACATTCTGCATTTTTGCTTCAAGATAGTAAATTCTGTGTTCTTCCAAGGTTTTTATGAAAACTGCCCCACAGATAACTTTAGAAATCTTTGGCAGTGCCTTTTTCTTATATGTTTACTGTTAGACAAACCACGATAGCAGTAAATTGTATATATGTATCTAGTTAAATGTAATAAATAGTACTTCTTCATGGAGTATCATTAGTAAAGAAAGAAGTATATATCATTTAATTTTATAGCAGTACTTAATGATTATTTAAAATTATAATAATCTTCACTTTGTTTTCTTTTTTTAATTTTGAGTACATATATATAATTTTCAATTTCTCTCTAAAGAAAATATATATTGAAATCGTGTTATTCATAAAATTTTCAGCAGTATATTATGTTTCATAAATATGTAATTATTAAACTTGTGATCATTGATCATTAATGATAATTTAATATTTAAAGCAGGTTTTTTTTTTTTTTTTTTTTTTTTTTTTTTTTTTACCCTTTTTGGCACAGGCATATTCTGTTTGTAAATTGAGAAATTATTGTGTAAAACTAAAATTTACAAACTTTTTTTTTTTTTTTTTTTAAGTTTTTTTTTTTTTTTTTTTTTTTTTTTAATGAAAAACTTGATTTAAGCTTTCATTGTAAAAGCAAAATTTTATTAAAATGTTCTTGGTGCCGTTTGTAATTTTGAATTAAAATTGTTTCAAGAGTTCAACAATTGTGTCAGAAAGATTTTCAACATTCTGACTATTTTGAAGTTGTAATTGTTTGTGATTTGCAAAAACATGCAATTGATTTCCATTTTAACAGAGAATTCCATAGTTCCCTGAGATAGAAAAAAATCACTACAAATAAAAAGATCCATATAGCGACCTTAACAAAATCAATCTCAGAATAATATGTGTACCCTTTATCAGGGGTGATTCTGTTTAAAATTTTCTGAAAATTGGCAAAAAAAAAATCTGTCATCGATGTGAAAATTTGGTTATAAAAATACCATAAATTTTGTCCAAGAATTACCAAAAAAAAAAGAGACAGAGAATGTTGTCACACGATTGCAAAATAACTACAAATTTGTCAGATTGTCTAAAGATCACCTAACAACCAAGCAATTTCATCAAAAGGGGTGAAAAAACCCATAAATTTTGTTAAAAGATAATGAAAATCCATAAATATTATCAAATGATCACAAAACAATCACAAATTTCATGAAAGGAAGTCAAAACAACTGCAAACTTCCCCACTTTCACCTTTCAGAGAGTTTTCTGTGAATTATAGAATATATATTTTTTTCTCTCAGAATTATTGCTGCCATATATACTGTTGCATAAGTTGAGAAATATTGGAAAAATAAATTTTCTATATACGGTAAATACAGCATTATTTACCTATTACATACTGTAAAATTTTGCTGAAATTTTCATGTGGATTGGGGGAAATATTGCAAGTAGAAACATTTTCTGCAAAAGAAAATATCAATAGCATGACGTTATTAGCATAAATGTTAATTAAAATGTTCTAAAAGCATGCATGAAGCTTTTAGAAACCATTTATTGTCTCGCCAAATGATACCGCATGGTATGTAATTCAAGATGAATTTTGGCACCATATTCTATGTATTCCTGAGGAGTAATATACGATTCGGTTATATTGATTTTTAAAAATTTGATTCCTAAGGGGAGCAAATTTACTTAATGTTTACATATGATTCCCATAGGGAAATCAGCTTTAACAATAAATATTTGTTGAAAAAAACTAGTGATAGGGTTATTACAATTTTGCAAAATATTATCAAATTTGATGATGAAAAAAGATTTTATATATGAAGCCATCTTGGCTATAGCTGATTAATTTGGCTAAATTTCCATTTAAAATCATTAATTTCCCATAATTGAGCTCATGCAATTTAGTTTAAACTCTGTGCATTTAATTTTTTTTTTCTTTCCAAATCTTTTTTACTTTTTTTTTAACATATTTTTTACATTTTTGAGAATTTTAATAAAATGTTTTTCAAAAAAATATATATATACACACACATGATAAATCACAAGTTTAGTTTTGCAAATCTGTCCTCATCCTCTTTAAGGCTTAAGTACCTATAAATAGGTATTAGCTTTTTTCTTGCTTTATATAATGAGCTTACATTTTTATCAGTATTAATATTAACATATCTATCACATAAAAAAATAGTAATTGATTTTTTAAAAACTTTACTGAAATATTTCCTGTACAATTACAATAAATTGTATTATTTATACTCAGCATGAATTAAAATGACTTTTGGTTATTCGAAAGTGTCATGAATGTTAGTTTTATCGATGGTTCTTATCATACACATATCTGTGTATTTCATCTGATAAAATGCTTCTTATAAACCAATGAAAAAATGTATACATATAATTAAATTATGCTTTTGAATATTAATAAAGAAGACAGCTGCTATATACTTGAGAACCTTGAGATTATTTATAATTTTTCTGCAAAAAAAATGACCTAGCTCTGTTGCTAAAACATTAATTCTTGTAAATTACTGTTGTGTTCATTATATTAACAGTTTAGAAATAAAGTTAAACAAATGATGTGTGTTTATCTGTTGTTTTCTTGCACTTAAATTTTTTTATATTCTATTCTAGTACAACAAGTGATCAGTTAACGAACACTTTCACGAAATATTTTTATGTTCAGAAAACAAACGCATGTTTAGTTAACAAATACCTCACAACACTAATCCAAGAAGAAATTGAGATTCAGATTTGTCAATTTTTATTTAATTGTATCTATTGATGACCAAGAGAACTTTTTAACAATTTTATACATATAGCCTAATCAATTCATAGGCTCTCAGGAATAATGGCCTTATATTTTAATTCTTCTTAATTAGAATGAACAGATTAGAAACATTAATTTTTATATTTCATGCCCCTTTTATAAAGAAATACTTTTTAATTGCAAATTAAGTATTTTAATTGAAATTTAGCTTACAGGTCATTAACAGGTTCTATCTAACACTATGATAAAACAAAGATCTACATTATTTTTTGTATGTTATTTATCTTTTAAGAACAAATTAGTTGAATTCCCATACAAATATATAGTAAATCTATGATCAATTAACTAACAGAATTAAACAGATTAAGTTCATTAACTGATCACCCACTGTACTTAACATATACTTTTATGTGTAGGTGAAGTAATACAGGGTTGTTATAATTAAAGTTTGCCTATTCAGAAGGCTCTAGAGCCGGTTCTATGGCTCCAAACGAAGCAGAATTTCACTAGTACGTAATTGAAGGGATGCGCTCTGCGAAAATCGAAAAAAAAAGTAGTTAACATTTTTGTCAGTAGGTGGCGCTGCGCCAATATTTAAGCGCCAATACCATGCGATTTTTGTTTGTGGGGATTTTTGGAAGATTTTGTATCTAAAGACAGATGTCAGACAATCTCTGATCTGAAAGACAATATTAGACTTCGCATCCGCTCAATCTCACAGGACAGTTTACACAATTCTGAGAATGGAATGCGTTATTGAAAATGGTGGAAGATTCATTGAGCATGCGTAATGTTATTTTTCGTTATTTCTTCGCAGCCGAGCGACGTGTTTTGTTTTCGTTGATGCAGATAAGATCACACGAAATGATATTCATTTTTTTGTATTGTTTGGAGTCACAGGTCAGGCTCTAGAGCTGTCTGATTAGGTGAACTTTAATTATAACAATTCGCAGGTCGTCGAAGTTTGTTGAAACTTTTAAATTTGTGCGCTTTGTCTGGATTGACTGAAATTGATGTAATGAATCTGCAAACATTGCCTTAAATATTGCTGCAGCGCCATCTATTGACAAAAATTTTAACTTTTTTTTTCGATTTTCGCAGAGCGCATCCCTTCAACTATGTATTAGTGAAATTTCGTTTCGTTTGGAGCCATAGAACCGGCTGTAGATCCTTCTAAATAGGCGAACTTTAATTATAACAACCCTGTATATGACTTTTCCCTATTATAACTTTAAATCATTGTAACATGTAAACTATCTGTTGATGAAACATTCCAGAACTCCTAAAATATGAATTGCTGCACTCATGTTAGAAATGTGTTTCTACAGATTTGTTATATTTATTATTATTTAAAAACTATCGAAATTCCTCTCCAATCTCCTGTGTATGTATATGTTCCATATGCATGCATTTCTTTCTACTACGGAAATATTTTATTTACTATCAATTTCAAAAGCGTACTTTATGAGAAGGGTTACCAAGTATTTGGTATTTTTTAAAAATGTTTAATAAACATTTTAGCAAAATTTAATAAATTTTTAATGCATTAATCTAATTATATTTAAAACAGAAATAATTATGTTACTTCAACCATCAATTAAAGAAAATGAAATGTTTATTTGAATTAGAAAGAAAAAATTCATTTTACATCTAGAAAGTAGAAGTTCTCTGTTATAGCCTTTTCAAAGAGACAGTACAAATATGCAAGTGTCAACTAATAAATTCAAGAAACAGTTCACTCTACAACCAATTTTAGCATAAATGATTTTAATATAAAGTTCCAAACTAATTTTTGACACAAAAGCAGGAGTTTTTGGCATCTGTTAATTGAGAAAGCTATTAAATTGTTAATTGTCCTTCCTTATATTATGGATAGTTTTCATAATTATTTTATCTATTTTTTTATTATTATTATGGATTGTTTGTAATGTTAAAATAAAAATTAATAAATTTCTGTTTATAAAAAATTTTTATTGCTTAAAATATTGTAAATTTTTACAAATTTACGTTTTCTAATTCTCTATAATATCTTAATATTTCAATATCTTTTAATATTTTCTATATCCTTCCTCCCCTTTCTGATCAATCCATATTTTATTATTATTCAATATACGGGACAGCTCATATTCATTGAATTTTTGCTATTGATATCTTTTATTTTATTTTGATCTGCTTAAAATGGATTTTGATAAGTGTTATTTATAACCGTTTTTATTTAGATTTTTGAATTTGGCTAATTTCTTATTTAATTCTTATTTTTATTTATTTTTTATCTGATGTGATTTGTGATGTAACATTGAAAATTTTAAAAGGAGGAAAAAATTAATTTTTGTCAAACATATATATTTTTTCCAGTTTTATAATTTTTAAACAGTTAAGAATATAAAACAATTTAAAATTTTTGTACATTAAAAAATTCTCTCTTTTTACTTTACATCATAAATATATTTCAAAAAGAAAATGCATATATTGTTAAAATTTTAGTCTTTTTACTCACAAAATTTCCACAGAAGCTTTGCTTACATTTAATTTATCATTTTTTTGTAATGTATCATTGAACTATTTTAATGATCATATTTGCTGCATTTTCTGTGTTAAATTAGGTACTTTCATGATAGCCAAATGCAAATTTTGTCAATATATATATTACCAGTGACAGCTTGTATTTTTATTTATTTATTTACTTATTTATTGTGTATAAATTACAGTGCTCAGCAAAAGTTTAGACAATGATCGATTACGCTTCTATATTCAGAAATATGTAACGAATTTTTGTAATCTATTGTTGTCATACATTACTTGTGACTTATTCTTTTTGCACAAACAAAAATTTTTAAATTATGCCTTTACAATAATATATTATGACCAAAAAAAAAATTAACATTGTGGCAAAAGTATAGGCAATCTGCATATTTACAGAAAAATAATCATAAATTAAAATCGAGTTGCACCCACATTATCTGCAATTAGTGTGATAATGTGATTTTCCATCAAAGAAATTGAATCTTGTGTCACTTGGGTATTTATTTTGTACCAAACACGTTCAGCGGCAGCTCAAAGCTCATTAACATAAAAGTATAGCAAAAATTTGCATAAACCTTACGAGATATAATGTCACAAAGGTTTTCGACTGGGTCCAGAACAGGGCTACATGCCGGCCAGTTGAGTTCAGTAGTATTTTGAGAGTTAAACAAAATTTTTGTTTTGAATGCAACATGAATAGACGAATTATCTTGCTAAAATAATACTTTGGACCAGCTAAAAGTTCCCAAAATAACTGTAAATTGTTCTCCAACGTATGTATGTAGCCTTGCGCTGCTTGGCAACCATTGAATAACTCCAGAGATACTTGAGCATTAAAGCAAATTGAGAACCAAATCATTAAATAGTTACTTCCTTGCAGTGGTCTAAAGCAAGTTCCAGGTTCTTACGCAAGTCGTGCCAATAGTATTCCCACCCATTTGTACCATTCAAATTCCCCTTTTTTTTTCGTTACTGCATATCATAGTATACCACTTGGGTCTATATGACATTTGTTTACAAATCCATTGCATTCTAGCCAATTTGTAGTGAGATTTCAAAGCTGGTTGCTTTATCATTTTCATGTAAATTGATTTACTCCATTCTTTAATTCATTTATGAATCATATCCGTCGACACAGAAAGTCTTAACATACTTTTAATGTGACTAGCAACCACCATTTGTGTAAATGCCAGTTTATGGATCCTTCTGATATCTCATTTTCTGGTCACACAAGGTCTTCCAGATTTATATTTTGTTTTTAAGCAGTCACCCTTAGACTATACTTCATAGAGAGACCTCTTTGGACGATTCAATGTAACTGAAATTTCTGCAATAGACTTCCTTTTCCGTTTCAGCTTCACTACTTCAATTACCTCATCTGACTGAATATTTCTAGCTCGTGGCATCTTCACTAAATGATGCTATAGCAAGGTATACTTAAGTACTTCAGAAATGCAACATCTTGTCATTGAAATTTGCATTTTTCCATGAACAGTTGCCAAAAAATCAAAGTGTCTAAACTTTTGCAATATGCAGATTTCACTTTTTCCAATTAAATTAAATATTATCTAATATTAAAACCATTAGTTTCGTCTTAAAATAGATTTAAAATTAAGTATAGCCATTTGTATAACTCAAGAGCTCGGTATTTTTTATTTAAAGGTTAAATATCACCAGTGTCTAAACTTTTGCTGAGCACTATATAAACAATGCTTTTATATTGAAATATAATGTATTGTTATTGTTAGTGCATTATTTTTTCTTTCAAAGGAAATAATGAAATGCATCAATATGTAATGCAGTCGAATCTCATTAACACAAAATAATACTGTGGTCCCATCAAATGTCAAAAAATGAATGTTAATTTGTTTAACACAAATTAGAATTTCACAAAATCTCACTTTTTTTTTGGGGGGGGGGGGGGGGGGTGGAGAGGCTTCAAGGTAAAAACATGATTACAAGAAGTTTTGAATATTTCAAACTTCCATGTCACCAAATGTTATTAAAAATGTCATTTTTCTGACGAATTAAAATCAACCTAAAGTGAGAAGAGTTAGAAAATGGTGAAATACTAAATTCCTGCTTTCCTTTATCCTTAGATATGCAGAAGTTTTTCATAATGATCCTGAAGATCAACAACAATGAATTTTTAGGGAAAAGAAATTCCATTTTGAAAGTGATTGTTCTATTGACAGTGAGATAAGCCATAAACCTGATTTTCCAAAATCCTTAATCTTTCAATGAAATTAATGGCAATCGCTACTTCACTACCTGACTAACATAATTGAAATTCTGCAATTGCTATTATGACCAGGGTGTTATATGGACCAGGGGAGGGATGCCCTTCGTAAGGGGGTCTTTCTAAGGGAATCTAACCCATATTTACTCAAGGTTCGAAGAAAACCACGAAAACTCCGAACGGTTAGACTGACAGCCGCGATTGGGTTCGAACCCTGCCATCTACCAGTTGAGAAGTCAGAAAACCTCTTGGCCACTGGTGGGGCAGTTGCTCTGTAGGATTCTATGAAAAATAAGTGAAAAACAGCAAGCTGTGACTTTAGAAACAAAGCCAAAAAATTTTAAGTTAATGATAAAATGCTAAAAATAAATAAATAAAATAATAAATAAATAAATAATCACAAATTACTATAAAGCACAGAATACCTAATAGTCCATTCTCTACTATTTTAAAGAATTGTGAGAAAATTGAAGCACTTTATGATGTGAGTCAATTTGAGCCATCGAGAAAATGAATGCATACTGGAAATAACAGAAATTTCTTGCAATAAATAAGAGTCAAAGCCAAAATTATGTTTTAACTGGTGCAGTCTTGCAAGAGAAAGCGAAGACTTTTGCTTATGTTCTGTCTGAGATCAATTTCACATGTTATAACAGATGACTGACAAGATTCAAAGAGCATTGTAGAATTGTCTGCAAAAAGATATGTAGGGAAATGTTTACCATCAGTGAAAATTCCACAGAATTCCACTTTTTTTCCTTAGAAAAGTGGTTAAATGTTTAAAAAAAAAAGTGCTTCCTATGACATTTTTAGTGGAGGTGAAACAGCATTGTTTTTCAAAGCAGAACCTTGCAAACACTTACTTTAAAAGGTGAAAAAATCATGATTATGATCAGCTGCAACATAGACAGGAGTGAAAAAATATCGCTGCTTGTGATCAGTAAGGCAACAAACTACATTGTTTCAAAACATTAAATATTTCTCTCTTTAATATACTTCTAGCAAGAACACATAAGGATGAACAATGCTGTATTTATGAGGTTACTTGATCTGGACTTAAAATTCTAGATTCTACCAAGAAAAAAGAGAAATCTGTTTAGTGCTGGACAGTTGCAAATCTCATAAAGATGTTCCAATCTTAAAAACAAACAAATGTGTCTTTCTTCCTCTGAACACTACTACAAAACTTCAGCCTTGTGACCAAGGAATTATTCAGTGCATAAAAATGCAATGCAGAAAAATTGTTAACAAATTGATTCAATTCTTTAAAAATAAAACTTAATTTTCTGTGAATTTACTAGAAGCGATAACTTACCTATGAAGTGCCTGGAACAGCATCACTTCCTAAACTGTGAAAAATAATTTCCAACTTGGATTTACTCATGAAATAAATGAAGAAACTTATGAAATTTAATCTGAAATGCCAACTATTTTAATAGAAGCTGAAAAATGGATATTTTTTTTTTCACAAATATTGTTTGGCGATTACATTTGCTTAGATGAAAATGTGTTTACTTCAGATATGATGACAGGCAAAGAAATAATTGCTTCATAATCAAGGGAAAAAAATTAAAACATCAAAAATCTCAGACGAGGATGAAGAAATTGACACAGAACGATAAAATCTAATGTCATCAAATAAAGTTATATGTAGCATTAAAAACTGTACAATGTTTCCTTTTAGAACAAGAGAATTTTAGAACAAGAGAACTTGAAAATTGGTTAAGTTAAATGAGGTCCATGCATTCCTAAAAAAAAGTAATCTACAAAATTTGAAACAAAAACTAGTAAAAGTTTTTTTTTTTTTTTTTAATGATTAGCAGATAAATTTTTATTGCTTGAAATGGTGACCAATTTGTTTTATTTCTAATGAAGTTTTCTATATTTTATTTATTTGTTGTTTTAAAGGCAGGGATATATTTATAAGTTTATTTATGATTTATCTGTATGTAACATAGGCAGTGCTATTATTTTGACAGGTAATATAAAATTGCAAATAGCACAAAAAAATTCAGGAATTTCGTGTTAATGAGATTTGACTGTACATTTACTTTTCAAATATTATATTGTTTTCTACTTTACATCAATTAGTATTATTCTTATAATTTTGCATTCATAACTTTTCATTTTCAATAAGATAAATAGTTTTTAAAATCAATTTTCCAAGTAAAAAGCTTCATGTTGCACCCTGAATATGAAAAAAAAAAAATAAATAAAGCGAATGCATGGGAAATATTAAATTCTGATTATATTATTTTATAAATGAAATTTTAACTTTCATGAAAGGAAAAACATATTTTTATTCCTGTTCTCATCGTTAAATTACTATAATCTTTCTTGTTAACTTAAGTAACTCTGCCAAAAAACTTGCCAAAATTTTCTTAGAGTTCAGTAATGACAAGTCATATATTGTTGCTAAGTAAAGCTGAATAATTGCAAAATAGATATACTCGATTTTAATAGTCAATTGTGCCATTGTCTTTCCCCTATATGGGATAAAATAGCTTTTAATAAACAAAGTTTTGGTAGGTTTTTGAATTTTACAATTTGTTTATCGATCAGTCATACATTTTTTTTTTTTTTTTTGAAAAAAATAAAAAAAAATATATATATATATTATATATGACTCCCTCAAATCCGCTGTCCCTCAAACATGTTCTGAAATATAAGGTAATTTATAATTTGTTTTAAATTTAAATAGGGATGCATTTTTTGAATAATTATATTATTATAATTATATAATATATTATTATATGTATGCATAATTATATTTAAATAGATTTCAGATATTTATGCAGTAGAATCTCGATCCATCGTTTTTCAAGGGGTGCGGGGGGAAAACGATGAATGCGGATTAACTTCAAAATACGAAAAAGTACAATGATTATGCTTTACTAATCCATGCAATGTATACAGTATACTAGTAAATACTAACTTATTTGCTAAACTGTAAAAGTAATAAATCAAAGTTTTAAAATTTTCTATTTTTAAAAGCCAATAATTTTATTTGGTCTTTTGTTCATTTTTTTTTTTTTTTTTAAATCAAAAAACAAATTTTCAAGATATATAACATTTTTCTGGTCATTTTCTGTACATACACATATGCATATATAAAAGTTCATACAGTTTCAAATTCCGTAATTGCATGAGACAGAGTTGGCGCTGGTGAATTAGCTTGAAATTATCCCTTGCTTCTTCGCCATTATTTTAATTCTTTGCATTATCACACATTTCTCCTATGTTTAGGACACCACATGTCGCAACATCTTGATCAATGGAAACATAATCGCATCCTTTGCTATATACAACCACTTTTCATCTTTATTATTGTCACCGTCAACAACACAAACGAGTTACTTTAAGGTAAAAGAAATAATTCCAGTTTGTATGTCATATGGATTCACATGAGTTGCAATTTCATTTCGGTGAGGAGAAAAAATTTACAATGATGAATGCAGAAAATGACTTTTTGAAGAACGATGCTTGTGGGTTTTGTTAACATTATTTAAGTATAATTTGTACAGGGACCTTAGAAATAAAACGATCAATGCAGGAAAACGATGGATGCGGGAACGATAGATCGGTGTTTTACTGTATCAGGTATTACATTTACAAAAATGAAATATTAATTCATTTTCTTTTTCTACTTGCCAGAGTACTTATTATGTAAACTTTAACACCACTATATTTTTGCATCACTATATTTATTTTCTACTTTCTTTCTTTCTTTCTTTTTTTTTTTTTTTTTTTAACATCCGAAGTAATTATTTTATCAAATGTGATTATAAGTCATTTTACTTTTCATTTTTACTGTTAAAGATTTCTTTGTACTTCTAAAAGTTAAGTTTAACTGGAAATATTTATTATTATTTAAAATAATTTTATTAATCATTTTGAAATTTAACTTGATAGCAAAATGTTAGCATCTCTTGAGTATTATAATGCATTGTTACATTGTTGTTTATTAAATTTATGATTGCTTTTCAATATCCATACAAACTATTCTAATAATATCTGAGTATATTGGGATTGGTTTTTTCTTTTGAGCTAAAATATTTTAGTTTATTTTATGTAGATAATTATTGGCAAATATATTTTGTATATAAAATGAAATTAATAAAGTGAATAATATACAAAATTGTGTTTATTTATTCATAATTTCATATAGACATTTTCATCTAAATTTCATAAAATGCAAAAACAAAATCCAATTGAACTTGTTCAATTATTTTTAAGATTAAGCAGGCAGGGTGGAAACACGGTTAATTATATTATCTTACATTTATACATACAGAGAAAAAATTAAATCTCTTTGGGTTTGGCCCTTTTTTTACTTACATTTGTGTCACTAATAATTTTTCCCTTGAATTTCTTTTCAATTTTATTAATATTTTGTAGTCTTAATCCATAATTCCCATTCTAAGTCCCAGGTACTCTTATATCCTAATGGACAAAAAGAATGACTATGTTACTTATGATTAATTGTTCTTTTCCATTTCTTGACATCTTGACTGTTTTTATTTATTTATTTAGGCAGGTAGAAATATATATATATATATTTCTTTTTGAAGAGAAATTATATTAATTTTTATGTACTTTTTTGCTATTCTAATCAAAGTTCCTTGTGATCATCCAGTATGTGAAATGTTTTGCATCATAAACAAAATTTTTAATTTGCCAACTTTTCAGCAATTTTATCTAAGAACTTCCAACAGAAAAAGAGGATAGACAATGGATATACCATTAATGTCACTAACTCTGACCATATCAAGGCTTCATAAATCGGCAGAATATTTCCCTTTATATCCCATCAAGAACATTTCAGTTTCTTTCCAAACTGATATTTAAAGGATTGTTTAAAAAAAAAAAAAAAAAAAAAAAAAAATTCTTTTTGTGTGTTAAACTGCATTTGATGCATCTAATAAGGATGTTTCTTTTATTTGTTATTAAATATAACTTTTACTGAGAGCAAGCCCAAAGATAGTTTTAAAAAGTTTAAACCTTGGGCTGAGTGACTCATCTCTACTCATTACAATTTAAACTAACATCAAAAAATTAGTTGCAGCATTTAAGCAGTTTATTAAACTATCATCAACATACTGCCTTTCCATAAATATGACAATTTTTGAAACATGTTTGCTGAAGGGTTTTCAGCATTTGTTTTACTTTTAAAGAAATGCAAAGCTACATTTTGAACTGATAAATTTTTATGCAAATTTAAACCAACTTCCAAAATTTTTCTAGTGAATGCCTTTTAGCTGAACCACTAAGCCTGTTTCATTCAAACTTTTCATTTTTTGAACTGTCTTTTTAGCAAACTAAAGAAAAAATTTCACTATTATATATGTATCAATATATGTAGGGAAACACATATATTTGTTCAAAAATTGATTTATATACCTCAAATTAGATACAGATAGAACATAATTGTTGATAGAAAACCTTTATTGAAACATTAAACATGCACTTGTTTTATATGAATTGGTAAACATTTGAGATAATTAAGTAAACATTATTAGCTTTATTTTAACAAATTGTGCAATACTAATACAGCACTGCATATATGTTCATTAAGTCTATAATGACTTATTGAAAGTTATCTTATTAGACTAGGGATAAGTACATCAAATAGAAATATATGTATTCCAGCACACAACAGATAAAACAGATGGTTTACAGCTTATAACTAACTAATATAAATATATATATATATCCAGCAGAATGGACATAAAGTCTGAAAGGGTTAAGAGGCTGCTTCAGTCATGTAAAAAGACCTGCTCGTTAATGCTAATCCTATGAAGAAATTTATAAGGATGTCTTGTTTGCTTTTAATATTTTTAAATGATTTTTTTTTTTTTTAGTCAGACAGCTGAGATTGATTTGGCCTTTTTTGATTTTGTTTACAGATATTTCTAACGAAAACACTTTCATTTTCAGAACTGATTTCAAAAATTAAAATATGCTCATAAAAAAAAAAATAATAAAATAAAAAATATGCAATCAAAATTGTGAAAGTAATAAAAGGCCTTCATACAGAATCTTAACTGTCCCATGAAAAACAAATGAGACATCTTTATAAATTTCTTCCATAGGATTAGTGTTAGTGAGTGTGTCTTTTCATGTGACTGAAGTTGCCCCTTAACAAGGGTTCTCGCTGTCACTCGCCATTGCGCCAAATTGTGACAAAATGCTTCATTTGGCGAGTAAACGAACAATCAAATTCGCCAAATTGCGAATGCTCAACTTCTGCTCATTTTGTGTGTGGTCATGGTGTGCCAATTCAGTCGAGATTCTCATCCGTTTTATTGAATGATTGATGTCACTTTACATGTTCAATCACATTACTCTATTTATAAAGGTACTGACTCAAAATCAGTTTTGTTTATAAACAGCTTAAGACACAAAAAGGATAAAGTGATAGGAATTTTTCTCTATTGTCGGTTAATCACTATCTATGTGCCGTAGTCATGCCAGTAAGAATACAAACAAAATTACATGCATCAAGTGCCAAGTAGAGAAAATATTTGCTGGAATGAGGTGTTGAAACTAGCTATTTACCACACTATTTATTAGTTTCATGCAAAGTATTGTTGTCCAGTCAATTTTTTTCTATCCATTTAGAATTGAAATCTCATAGCAATTTTTACTGTATATTTTCATAATGATAAGCCAAAGATAATTGTTTTTCATCTTTTATTTAGGCTGCTAAAAGAATGTTTGAAACCTTTATTCATTCAGGGGCATTTAGAATGTACTTATTTTAAAAAGTTTTTATAGGGATAGTTGAATTTCTATAAAAGAAGAAAAAAACTGCAATAAGAAGCTAAGGATATATTTTTTGGTGTTTCAGGACAAATCTATTTAACTAACATTTATTTTCATTTCTTATTCGCCAAATCACTAAAATTGGTAAAAAGCCAGCGAGAACCCTGCCCTTAACATATTTCTTATAATTTCTTTTATATATGGCACACAATTTATTTTTTTCTCTTCTATGTGATTATTATATTCCTGCGGCATATATAGAAAATTTAAAGGAAGATTTTATGCACAAATTAAAATCACACTTAAAGTTTTTGTTGTGTATTGTTATTGATTGCTATGATATGAATGTTATTTTGTGTAAGCATCCTCACAATCTTGCATTGTAATAGTTCATATTAATTAATTTTGAAAATTATTCTTTGCAAAAATATCTTATATAATCCATCCAAAATTTTTCATGTGTGATTATGGCTAATTGCCTAATACCAGTTTTAAATCAAAAAATAAATTTATTTTGATCACTAATAAGATATAAACACTTAACTTTATTATTTTTAAAATTTTAATAATAGAATGATCATGAAATTTTCTTATGTATGATGCAGTGAATGTTCAGTAGGCTGATATTAACTGTAACAATTTTAATAATTTATGGCCATATATTTAGCATCAATTTCAAATTCACATAATGAAATTTTGTATTCTGAAATCATTATCAATTCTAATTTTAGGATTACATTTGTTATCAAATTTATAAAATTCAATTGTACTAATATATAGATGCATAAATACAAGTAAGAATACACTTTTTGTGTGTGTGTGTGTCAAAGACATTAATTACATTTTGTATTTCCAGCATTAAATTTTGATTCATTAAAATTATTGCTATAAATTATTTGACCAAAGTTGGAACTTTAAATAAATCTGGAATATGTTTGTCTCTCATAACTGAACTTTTACTAGTTTAATGACTTCAATTCTTTATCAACATCATATCTGCCAACCTTAAGTATATTTCTAAAGGCAGAACCTGTAGACTTTTTGCTATATTTTACAAACTGAAAAATAAATAAAATAGGGGAGACAGGGGCAGATTTTCCAACTTGCTTTATTTTTTAAATGAGCCACTAGATGATGCCAGCAGGTAAAAACTGACTGAAGTGGCAACATTGTACTCACCATCTACAAATGTTATAGTTTAGTAGCTACTGTCACTTAATCAGGAGAGCTGTTTTTTCATTTTCTCAATGCTGAGTAAAATTTCAGGTCATTATTAAAATCTAAAAATACAACATGTTTCTTGTTGGAAAATGTGTCCCTTCTAAATCAACTAGTTTTATTGTATAAAAAATGTATTTATTGTGTAGTAAAATCAGTCAAATAACCATATATATTACGAAACCTTGATCATTTAGTCATTTCAATTAAATTATCAATATGAAAAACAAAGTAAGTTCAAAAATATATAATAAAATGTGAAAAATATATTTTTTATTGTGTTTATTCAATTAATCCATTTTATGCTAATAACGCCTTTGTAGTTGTAAGCTGAGATCACAATGTGTATGGATCCCTCAAAAAGCAAATCAACAGTACTTAGAGCTGCTCCACTTGCATTAACACCAGACAATATTATGGTGGTTTTTGATCATTCGGGAATTTTTCCACTGAATCCCGAACTATTTACAAACTTAATTTTATGTCATCCTACTTTTCTGACAGGCCAGCTTCTGCCTGACCAAATCAAAAATAATTATGCCAGTTTGTAGGGAAAAGTCTGGGGAACATAATGATATCCTGTAGATCTCAAAATAAATAAAATGAAAAATACAAAAATAAAATTGTAAAAAGTTAGAAAATTTGCCCATCTTTCCTATATTACAACAACCTGCTTTTGAAATCTGCTAAAAGATTGTAAATGTAATACATGTCCTTATCAAAAAGTTGTAGTTTTGTTTAAAATTTTCTAAAATTTGTGCTTTTGTTTTCTTAATTAAATATTTTTAAATGTTAGTATTAATACTAATCTGATTTTGTTGTTGATGCTAATAATGTTCAATCTACTTATAGATTGTCCAGGAGTACAGAGTGAAAATGCTGGTAAAGCAGATGCTTGTGCTGGATGTCCCAACCAAAATATGTGTGCTTCAAGTAAAAGCCAGGAACCTGATCCAGGTAAGATTCCATAAATTGGGGGAAATAAGAACAATGAAGTGGAAAAAAGAAATCAAAACTTTATGAAATGTCAAAAACAATGATTCTAAAAATGTTTGCTAATCTTTTTTTATAATCTTTTGTCAGGTCCCTAACATAATACGTCTGGATTAAAATTTACATACATTGTTGGCATCATTGCTTTTGTATGTACAAGATTGTAATTATGAGCAACATCAACATAAATCACAAATACTTAATCTCTACAAAAAATATTTCTGTAAGCAGGGCCTCCCATAAGAAGAGACGATCCTGACTAATCTCTTAAAGCCTAGGTATTTTGGAAGCCCATAAAGTATTTTGTGTTTTCTTTGTTTGTTTCAGGTTTAAAATTCTTACTGAACTGCCTGTAGTAGCAACATATTTCTATGTGTAGCTCATAATATGAATATTTTAAGGTTATATGCTGCAAGAAATAATAAAGTAATCATATTCTAAAGTATTGCAAGAATTAAATCAGTTAATCATTTTTCAAAAAAACTCTGAGAATATATAAAATGTTTAACAAATACATAAACCAAAGGCAGTTTGTCTTCTGGTGAAGTAGTCAAAGTAAACTAACTACTAATTATTTCTACAACTTTAAAATACTGACTCTCTTAAATGTTTGAAGATACATTTTAGATCATGTAAATTAAGCATATAGTGAATTTTCACCCACTATTTATTATTCAACCTTTTTAACAATTAAATGTAGGTAATGTATTCTTTTCTTTATTTATTTTTTGCAATTCTTTTCCACAAATCTAAATTGACTGTTTTATGGCACATGGAGCCATTTTTATTAAAGCAAAGCACTAATAAAACCACCAGGGTAAGTCAGTTGGTGGGTAGAAGTTGAGAAATTCAGTTCTGGTAGATGAATAATATTTTTGTAAAACTGAAAAACACAATGTTAGATTGGGTGAGAATATTTCTTTTTGTATTGTATGTACTTTGGGTAATTTGACTTGTTTACAGTTACAGTAATCAGAAACCTAATCTCTAAAAAAATTAAACTTTGATAATTTTTTTTACTATTATTTATGGAAAAAGAAAATGTCTCAAAAATTACAATTTCCCACATGCACATATATTGAAGGGGGAGGTTCTCCCCAACCTCATAACCTCCCATGGCGATACCTCTGATACATAGGCTATATTTTATGTCAATGCCACTACCACAAAGGATGTGCAGGAGCAAGAAACACTTTAAGAATGCAATTTTTGTGTTACTGAAAGGCCTAGAAACATGAAATTTGGTAGGTTAATTACTTATAAGATATAAATGATCTCTAAGAACATTTTGTAAAAAAAAAAAAAAAATCAGAATTTAAAAGGTAGGAAAAAAAGGCCAAAAAGCGTTCTAGAAACATTCATAATTGCAATTTCTATGCAAACTCAGGAAATATTTAACCAATTTCAAAAATAAGGGTTTGAAATTGATGGTGATAACCTCTGCTCTAACATAGGCTATTTTATGTTGATGTCATTAGGGATGCACCGAACAGTGATTTTGGCTGAATACCGAATATTCGGCTAGCCGAATAGTAATTGTTGGGCCGAATACCGAATATTCGGCCAGCCGAATAGTAACTATTCGGCCGAATACCGAATATTCAGCTTTTCAAATATTTTTTATGTTTCAAAGTTTAAAGGTATTAAAATGTTACTTTTTAAAACAATTTTACATAATATTTAATAACAGAAACTTATATTTCGATAAACAAGAGCTTTTTATAAGAACATTCAGTATTGAAAAAAAATCTGCCTTTTTTATTTAAGAAGCATAATTATGAGACTTTTTCAATTAGTAAAATTTTAAATTTCATTTCTTCTACAAATTGAAACAAACTTTTTGAAATCAAAGAGAAATAATGAAAAAATAGTTAAAGAAAAACTGTACAGTCTCATATTTGTTCTTTTTAAATAACTCAAGGCAGAGTTTTTTCAGTATAAAGTATAAATACTTTCAACTTAATTCTGAATAAAGGAATGTCTAGTTCATAGTTCTTTTCTTATGAATAGTGGCATTTTCCATCCTTCCTATCATATTATATTTTACGGAAATCAAATGTTAGTTGAAAATATAATTATGGTATCTTATTTATTGTTAATGCAACAAACGAAAACACAAGTTTGATCTAGAGTGAGATGAAATACAATGCATATATGATTCAATAAGTTGATTATGATTATGGTTTCATAAACAAAAAATTGTCTGCCTTGATAGCTGTTACTAATCTCAAAAGTTTTCCTTTCTTGTTTAAGGACTTTTGGGAGAAGCAAGAAACAGATTATTTACTAAATAGAATTTAGGAACTTGCATCTGCACTCGCATCATTTATTCCTAAGGAGAATCCTAATAAATCATAATTTTAATCCTTTTCATGGTTAATTTTTTTAAGTTAAACTTTACAAACAGCAAATAAATAATGTAAAAACATTCTATATTATTTAAATATGATTTTATTTCTAATTATTTTAAATACATTAATAAATTGACAGTTAAAAGTAGAAATTGTGAAATTTTTTAAAAAATGTGTTTTAAAAGGCTTTATTAAGTATTGGATTCGGCCGAATACTTTGATATTTGGACAAACCGAATATTCGGCAGGGCAAATAGTTTCATATTCAGCTTAACCGAATAGTTTGATATTCGGCCTAACTGAATATTCGTTAACATGGCCGAATAGGCGGAATACCGAATAGATACCGAATATTCGGTACATCCCTGGATGTCATCATTATTTTTAGATGCAGGAGCAAAAAAAATTTTCTAAATTGTGATTTTTGTGATGTTGTAGTGGCCAGCAACTTGAAATTTTGCATTGTAATTATTAAATATAGTAAATGCTCTTTTAAGAACTGTTTCTAAAATATTTAAAATTTAAAAATTATGAAAGTGCTTGAAAAATATTCTAAAATGTGATTTTTATTCAATCACGGGAATTACAGAACCGATTAAAAAAATTATGGTGCCAAAATAATGGTAAAAACTTTACTACCGACATAAAATGCAAATTTTATCACATTATTTAAAGCATGGCACAGCAATATCAGGCTTTATTTATTTTAAGTGTAACTCTTCCATTTAACACAGCATCTCCTATTGAACAAGTTATTTACTAGATTTTTTTTTACAGTTTCTACACTCTTCCACACATTTTCTTCGAAACACCTAATTGTGTAAAAAAATATCCTACAATCAAAAAACTCTAAATTCCAGTCCAATGGATTTAACCAAACTGACTTAACCAAAACTTGATCCACTGACCACTTGAAACCACTGACTTAACTGATTTAACCAAACAAACTTCTTGCAGCTCAAATATGGAAAAGTACACAACAAAAAAACGACCAATTATGGCTTCAATAAAACTACCTTTTTGTATTGTGTCCGGTTGTCATAAATAACTAAAAGTGATGAGATCAGATATAAATTGAACTTTGTTTCATACAGTGTGTTCATGGCAGCTTACCATAGAGTACTTCAATATGAGAGTTTCAACATACAGGATATAAAATTTGACTCGTTGAGATGATTCTGTATATAAGCTAATTTCCAAGCATATTAGCAAGCCTTATATAGAGGCACTCTAGTTCACAGAGCTATCAATCTCATTGGTTACTTGACACTATCTAATCAATTAATAGATCCATTGTATGGTATTTACTACATTGTTAAAAATATTGTGAACAATTACCTCAGCTTTTAAAGACTATTTATTTTCTCACTGCAGGCATTTATATACCATTCTCATTTGTCTGAAAATAAATATTCTTTAAAAAGCAGATAATTTTGCATGATATTTTTAATAATGTAAGCTGTGATGCATCGTCGTCGCTATTAGTGTCGCTGTAGTAATATTAGTGTTTTGTTATTGTGATCTTCATCAGGTGACTAAGTAACCGATCCCATGACCAAATTAACCGAAAAATATTTTTTATGTGTTTAATGGCATACCGGTAACTTTGATCACTTCTGCTGTATATGTTGGTAACTAAACAACTCTTCAGTTTCTTCTGTAATGTTGGCATGCATCCAAAGGAGCTAATAAAAGTGACCTATCTCACCAATTACTTGTCAACACTTTTATCTAATTGATTAAAAGACTGACTTTGCATTAAACACATATTTGAACTAGAATTTTTAAAGGTTTATATTTTTGACATACCTTATCATTTTGTTTTTACACACATTGTAAACATCATATAAAATCAATATATATAAAATATTTGAAAATTAAATTTAAAAAAAATCTAAGATTTTTTTTTTTTCCCATTTGATCAAAATTTTATTTTTTAGGGTGTTTAAGTATCACATTGTTTGTATATATATATATATATATATTTTTTTTTTACTGTTCAGTTGGTTTAACTTATTTGTAACAAAAATTGAACATTTAATATAGAACTAACTGAATGATATATCTTAAATCTGTCCCTTCTCAGGCTTAAACAATCAGACAATGTCAGAACAAATGTCAGAAATAAATTGTTTTCTTTTAATTTATTCTGCAAATTATGTTTTTGTTTAATTCTTTAATGCACAAAATAATAACTTTTAATAACTGTTAACAGTTTTGCTAAATATGTAATTTGCAATTTAAGTTATACAGAATAATTTAAGACTTGGAATGTTGAAACTGGTTTTAGAAAAGACTCATTCTTACAAATATTTTGACAAATACAATCACTAATTCCTCACAATAAAATTAACTTGGTCAAAGACTATTTCTAAAGATATAATATAAGAAAGGACAAAAGTATGATTGGACAACAGAAGTAAATAATTTTCTTTATATTTTAATGTAAATAGCATAAGATTCTGCTTTCTGAAAGACAATTTATAATATGTCTAAGTATAACAAAATAAAATACTTCTTTTTTTTTTTTTTTTTTTTTTTTTTTTTTTTAATGCAGCAACATAATTTTACTAAATAAGAAATAACATATTTAAACAGCACATTTAGCAGTGGTAATAAGTTCTTGTATTAGGTAAAATGTATATGAATTGCAAGTATCAGTTAAAGAGGAAATTGTTATTTAGATTTGGTAAAAGTCACATTTTATAATTATCATAAAAGTGTTTGAAATATTACAAAAAATAAAATTAAATTAAATTAAATTAAATTAAATAAATGATATTTGTCTGCAAAAATTTGGTATTTGTCAAAATCACTATTCCTTAAATCCCTAATATAAATGTAAGAAGCTTGACTTTGCTGTCAAAAAATAACTCTCTTGATACTAAAATGATCAGCATTAAAGCTCTTAACTCCTTCCCTGTTTCCTATGCAATTTTTCAATCATTATGAGCAGGGTTGGTATAAAAACCGGTTTTTTGAAAAAACCCAAAAAACTGGGTTTTTTTGGTTTAAACCAGGTTTTTTTGGTTTAACCCGGGTTTTTTTCAAATCATTATTTAAATAACATTTGCAAGAAAAATAACTTGAGTTTTAGAAAGTCATGAGGATTTTTTGTAATTAATAGTTAATTAATGTTAAACATTCACATTAGTATTTATTTTTTGATAATTAAATAACTAAAGCATAAAAATTTATAATAAAATTATCTTATAAGTTAAGGTTTCTATAGGGAAATATTCATTGTGTGAAAAAAAATAAACTATTAATTTATTAGTATACTTATATAAACCTTTTAGATAATAATTTAAGAAATAATTATATGCAGGTTGATAATGAAGAACATAATTAAGGGCAAACAAACATATTTTACTAAATTAACAGAAATAAGCTGAAATAGAAAACATTTTCTTGTGCATAATTTAGAAATTATTTACAGTATTAACATCAACAAATGATTATTAATCTCTTACTACATATATTTACTTAAAAAATATCAATATGCATTTTATTAATGCTAAAAAAATACATATGTATTGACTTGATACATCAACGAATGTAATGCTTACACAAATTCAGACATAGGCTTAGAAAAATTACTTTTTTTTTTTTTAATACAAACTTTATTTTTTCCGTTTCTTTGTTCTTCAAAAGGTGAAGATTTAGCATTAAATTTTATTATCTGTGCAAGCATTGAGTTACATGGATATTTTTGTTTTGTAAAATTTAATGTATCCTTTTTTTATCTTGTTCATAGTTCACTTTGGCTGTATTGTGGTTCAAGCATGTATACCTAAAAGGGCATGGGTGTTAGGGCCATTTTATACCTGGACTAAAATATTGTGAGACTTCTTTATTTACATTTTTTTTGTCTTAATATTTTTTGAAGACCTGCCCAATTATAAACTGCATTAGTAATGGAACTTATTACTTTAGATATTATCCAGGGCAACTACAATAGAATTTAACAGTTTAAACATATCTTCAACATTTCTTTTAAAATTAAAATTAGACAGATATGAGCTTTTGAATATTTTTATCAATAACATTCCTATTTTCTACACAAATTTTAAGTAAAGTGGGGAAATTTTTAAGGTAAACATCTAAAGCATCTGAAAATGAATCACACCTAGTATTATAAGGAAGAGCTAACTTGACAACATTTACGTTGCATGCAATTTTTACATTTGGCTCTTAAACATGTTTTTGATGTATTTCTTATTGCCTCAAATGAAAACCAGATTATAGTTTCCTTTCTTCTAGTTTTAGACATTCTTTTATTTAAATATATATAAGTAGCTTTCTTAAAATAAAATACAATACAAAGTAGCTAGAAACAGAAAAAAATAATGTAAAAACTGCAAATCCAATCTAAGAAAAACCAAAGCTTACCAAAACCAATAGCTACGGAACAGAGAAAATTTATAGCCAATCATTCATTAGCATAAACAACAAGAGTAACCAATGGAAAGAATGACTTATGATTATGTCATTATTGATGCTTTGATACATGATGCAATCCTTAGTAAATCATAATCAAGCTATCTAAGCAGTAAAATTGCATTTTTGGCTGGGATATGCCATTTTTGCATTTTATAAAAAATAAGTTTTAAAAAAGAATTAAAACTAACTACCTTTTTTTATCCTCCACAGTTCACTGTAGAAAAATATTTTGCCATGCCAATTTATAGCTAATAAGAAAAATTAGATTGATTAAAGATGTTTGTCACTTTAAAAATTTAATTTGTCTTAAGCTTTGCTTGTAGCTACTCCATAACTTTGATTTTGCACATTTTAATAATGTGTAAAATAAATGAAAACATTAGGAAAAAGGGGAAAAAACCAAATTAAAAAAACCAGCATGGTTTTTTAAAAAAAACCACTTGGTTTAAACCATGGTTTAAACCACGGTTTAAACCAGCGTGGTTTAAACCAAACAACCCTGATTATGAGTAATTTATCACAATCAAATGTGTTAAAAAATTGTTACTTAACTTTCTTATTAATTACAGATATTGAATTGATTAAAGAAAAGATGGCCTCTGTGAAGCACATAATTTTAGTACTTTCCGGCAAAGGTGGTGTTGGTAAAAGTACATTCACATCAATGTTAGCACAGACATTAGCTGAAGATTCAACTAAAAATGTAAGAACACACATATCTAAATTGTTATTAAATGGTACTCTCTGTTATTTGAAATAATCACTTTTGTCTATTTCTACTTTTTTCTTTTAAAATATTTTTTTAATCAATAAGTACAGGGAAGCTTTTAAAGAATGAACATTTTTCTTTAATTATTATTATTTAAAACATTATAATATGCTTTTTTAAGCTTAAGTAAATATAACTGAAGACAATTATTTTTTACATATGAAATTAATATATATTTTACATTGAAAAATGAAGAGTGTATTAAAAAATTTCCATTACTGACAATTGAAAAACAATTATATGTTTAGTACGTATAAATATTAAAGTCTTAAAAAATATGCATTTATTATTGTTTAAAATTTTTTAAATAGTTTTTAATGCATTTTTTATGAACTTAAATGTATTTTAATCTTTTCTATATCATACCCAATTATTGTTATTGTTTTTCTAAACCCATTTGTTGTTATATCTTTAAAATGCATAGCTATGCTTATCTTTTAATTTCATTAACAAGTAAGAAAAATCATGCTTTAAGCATAGATTATGAAACACTTTCCAACACTTCCTGAAATCTTTAACAGAACTTTGTTATTTAGGGAAATAAGATGCTACTGACCATACCTAAATATGTAATCCAATATTTTTGAACAGCCCTGTATCTGAACTGTCTTTTTATATGTATATACCTTTTAATGAAAAATTTAGTTTAGCAAGAAAATGCCTAACTGATTGAAATTTCTCTTTCTTCACTTTATTCTAATAGATGGAAACATGCTTGAATACTTTTCTACAGCCCTGTAGTTTACCTAGTAACCTTTATTACATGCCAGTATTTTGTTAAAATTTAGTTCAAACAAAAAAATTCTTAAAACTATTTAAATCACATTTCCAGAAATTATCATCCTTGGGTGACCATGTAGATAATTCTTTGCATGACCCTGTATATCATTTTATCTATATTCCACAAACATCTCTTATTAAACTGAAAGCAGTTCAATGTAAAAATATATATCTTATTTAAAAACCACCTTTAAATAAATTACCCTCATATTCATCACCTTTATGAGCTCTTTTGTGTAACCCTGTATATCAACTATAGCATTTATACGCACCAGGGATGTAGTGGAGGGTATATGGGGGTATATGCTGTATACCTTCTGGATTTTTTAAAGGAACACCGTGTACCCTCTGTTTCTCAAGAAAGCTATAGTATATGCATTGTAGGGTATACCCTCTACCTTGAGTGTATACCTTCTGCTTAGAGCATAAATCCTCTGTTATTTTTATGACTACATCCCTGATACACACCATATAATATGCAGACATTTAGTAAAACTTAAAAGCACATATCATTATTGAAAATGCATTTCATCCATCCATCAGCTATCATCAATAATATACAGTACTTCTGATAGAATATACGATTTGAAATATTTTGTGTGTCCCTGTAAATGTTATGCACTTCATATTATCCGTGAAATATTAGGTCTCTGCGGCGGCGTTTATAATTTTTATGATACTTGAAATCATTTGACATAATTAAAATATGTCGCAAACAATTCACCCCCTTTATTATTGTGTATGGAATTCTTTTGAGTAGCCCTGTAAATGAATAATAATTGTTATTTTCACTGCATGGTTTGCAGAATGAATATTTTAGTGCACTTTGTGAATCCATATAAATTTGATTATGTTTGACAGCTTTTAACACCTTTAAAATTCATTTGAAATGATTTTTTCCCATAGGCTGTAATGTATCAAAAAACTTCTGACTATCCCTGTAAATAAACTAATCATGGTAGAAACTTCATTTTCAATAGGGTTTGTGTTAAAGTAAACATCAATAAAGTATGAAAATTTCATAGCAATAAGTGTATATTTATGGGAGTTAGAGCATGGACAGATGACCATATGGCCAGACAAACCGAAAGCATAAACACTTTTCAACTTTGTTGGAAAGTATTAAAAAAGAAGTATTCAGAACCAAAATTAAGTGGAAATTAAAATTTAAATCAGAGCTATCTAACCTACAGGCCACAGCTGAATGCTAATGAATGTAACACCAGCAGAGACTCTAAAATTTTCATAAAATATTGAGATTTAATAATAATCTTTTAAATTAGGGGAAAATTTTCCTGCAAATGTGACTAAAAGGTTGGGTACTTTTTGTTTTAATTTAAATGTTTCAATAAAAATAATAGAATTTAGTAGAACTTATACTATAGAGTCCTGCTATTCTGAAAATTTGCCTAATAGAAACAGAAATCAGAAAAATACCAATTTTTAAATTTAAAAAAAAAAAGGGAAAATTAAAAAGGCATTTGTAAAAAAAACATACATTTATTGCTATACAAAGACATTAAAGAGAGACATAACGTAGAGTCCAAACTTGATGAAAATACTTGAAAGCGAATTTGAATGAAAGCTGGTTATTACAGTACATGTTGACTCCATTTATACAATTCTATAGAATGTTTGATTCCCTTCCTGCTGTTTTTTAACCTCCTCAGAGGAAGGAATTTGTAAATTCGTTGAAACATGTGTTTAGTTATTTTTTAGTAGATATATTTTCTGGAATTTCAGGCTTTTACCTAAAACGGCTGTAAGGCATGCTAAGTGTCCTAAAATTTTCGATCCTCCATCATCCTTTAACTCCCTGTACGGAGAGAATTTCTAAATTAGCTGAAAGACATCTTTAATTATTCTTTTTACTAGATTTTTTGTTTCTGAAATTTCAGGCATCTACTTAAGGCAGCTGCTGAATATACCAAGTATTTGAAAATGTTCGACTCCCTTTTTAATCTTCTTATAGGAAGAAATATATAAATTTATTTAAACACGTGTTTAATTATTTAGTAGATTTATGCTCTGGAATGTCACATTGTTACCTAAACAGCTGCTGAAATATGGCCAAATGCTCTAAAATTTTAATGTCCTCTTTAACTCCATCTAAGGAGAGAATTTCTAAAACCATTGAAACACATATTTAAGTGTTTTTTATTAGATTTATTTTCTGGAATTTAGGCTTCTACTTAAAGCAGCTGTTAAGATATGCCAAGTGTTCTAAAATATTTGACTCCACTTTTAATCCCCTCAGGGTAAGGAATTTGTAAGGTCGTTAAAATATGTGTTTATATATTTATTTATTTATTTTTTTTTTTTTCTAGACTTGTTTTCCAGAATTTGGAACTCTTACCTAAAATGGCTGCTGAGTCTTGTCAAGTGTTCTAAAATTTTGGACCCTCCTCTTAGGGGAGAATGTCTAAAATCATTGAAACACATGTTTAAGTAATTTTTTAGTAGATTTATTATCTGGAATTTCAGGCTTCTACCTAAAGAAGCTGCTGAGATATGCTAAGTATTTTAAAATGTTCGATCTCCCCTTTTCTTTTAACCTCCTTAGGGAAAAGGGTTTGTAAATTAACTGTAACATGTGTTTAATTATTTTTTGGTGGATTTGTTTTCTGGAATTTCAGTCTCTTACCTAAAATGGCTGCTAAGACATGCCAAGTGTTCTAACATTTTTTACCCTTTCCCTTCCTTTAACTCCCTGTAGGAAGAGAATTTCTAAATTAGTTGAAACATGTGTTTAATTATTTTTTTTATTAGATATTTTTTTTCTGGAATTTCAGGAAACTACCTTACCTACCAAGTATTTGAAAATCTTCAACTTTTCTTTTAATTTTCTTATGGAAGGAATTTGTAAATTTATTAAAACACATGTTTAATTATTTTTTATTTTCTTTAATTTCATGCTCTTATCTAAAACTGCTGCTGAAATACGGTAACATGCTTTAAACTTTTTTATCTTCCTTTTAATCCCCCTAGATGGAGAATTTTCAAAAATTCTTCCCCTTAGGGCCTATATTCCTCATGTTGATAATTAGTCATCATAAACACAACCAACAACCAACAAAAAATTCATCCTTAGTGCTCACTTATGTCATAAGAAGTATGTTTCTCCCAATTTTCATGTTTCTAGGTTCAGTAGTTTGGGCTGGGCAACGATGAGTCTGTGAGTGGGACATTGTCTTTTATATAGAGAGATAAATTGCTTCTCAATAAATAATGATCAAATTGCTTGTGAGTTTTATACATTGATAGTTATTTCACAAAAATATTACAATATGATAAGGTTTTAAAATGTAAGTAAAGATTGCCAGAAAATACTTTTTAAAATCTTCCCTAAATCAACCTCACATTTTCTGCATCACTCCAAACCCACATCAACAAATACTAGTATTACTTCTGGGGATCTCAATTAACATTACTCTAAAATTAAGTGTTGAATAAATGTGCTTTCTTGTTATTCAATTTTATAGTTATTCCATTTTACATTTAATTCTTTTGTGGACATTGACTTAATTTATGTATTTGTGTCAAAGAATTTATAGGTAATTTGGGTTAGAATTAGGTTTAGATATAAAAATTTGATGACAGTCATATAACTGATTCAGGTTTATATGCTGAACCAGGATATCTGTTTATATCATAAAGTAATCAGAAAATGATTTGTGAATATTTTTAATATGTTATACAGTGATAATTTTTATTTAAGATGAGCAAGAAAATGATAATCTAAAATACCATTAAGGGCTTACTACATAAAAACAAACCTGGTTACAACAGCATATTTACTTTTGTGAAAATTTTCAATTGTTATAAAGAGGGAATTGGTTATGGACTAGATTACATAGCCTGACCTTCCTATCCTCAGCTATTTTTTACCTATATGTAATTTTTTTTTTAAATATATATTATATGTAACATGCTCTCACATTTATAATATTAGGAATTGACCTTTCTTTTAGAAATTGGCATGATCAATTTGCTTTAGTCTGTGCAATTCAGCTTGAGAAAAAGTTTTAAAATAATTGTCAATTTACTTAAACATTGCATTAAAAACTGTATGATTTTTCTCATGCTGTAAGACTTTTATGAAAATCTGTTATAAAAAACAACAATAATAAAAGTTTAAAAAAAAATAATAACAAACTTTTTACTTTTTAAGACTAAAAAAAAAAAAATAGAGAATTAAAACCCCAGTTGCCAAACCTACAACTTATATCTCGGTTGTTTCAATATATTTCAGAATCATGAGTCTTAATTTCAATACTGATAAACAGATGTTACTTCACTAACTGTTGGGGGATCATATTAAATATTTAGGCTTTATGATAAAAAATGCAGCTTTCTTTTAAAAATTAAAACCATTTCTATTCAGACTTTTTAAAATAAACAAATTTAAGAATTAACATACATCAAAAATTGTTTTTTCAGACAATCAAGTTAATATTTTAGTTTTTTAAGAATGAAAAAAAATAATTTTTTTTTTCATCAGCCATGATGTTATTTTTGATATGAATAATTTTACATTGCATATTATTAACACTTGCTAGCCATTTTCTTTTTAAACTTTTTTTTTTTCAATTTAAATTAAAAACATGGTATCTTTTATGTTAGCTGTGTGCACATGGTAGAGCATCGTATATTATCCACATCACAATCATTTGTATTGTATGCATTTCATTTAAAATAGAACCTTTTCACATAGTTAATTTTAAATGCAGAACTTTTATTTAAACCACATACATTTAAAATACACTCAGTTTATGTAAAAAACAAAAAGAAATAAAATACAAAGAAATAAGATAACCAAACACCATTTTATTTCAACATCAAATCATTTTATTTTTATTTTTGGCATATATTCTCATATTCTTTTGCCTTGTATTATTAACAAATGCTTCAAAATGTAAATTTTTTCCCAACGTGACTTAATTTCATTTTCTTTTTATTTATTTATTTAATTTAAATTTTTATAAAAAAAATTTCAACTGAAAATTAATTGAAGGGGAAAAATTATTAGTTTATTTATTTTTTATTTTATTTTATTTTTTGTCAATGATAACGATAGATGGCTTATAGGAAAACTGTCCATTAATTCTCTATGAAAATAATGAAATTTCGAATTATTAAGAAATATATTTCAATAAAATAGATAAAACATAGTCTTTATTCATTTCTGCATCATAATCCACCTATATGCAAAGATACAAAGGCATTAAATCATATATTTTGACATGGATTTTAACCAAAATTTTACACATACTTTCGTATTTTTAATATTATTAATATTATATGTTTGTCTAGTAATATATGAATGTACATTTTCTTATTTTAGGTTGGAGTGATGGATATTGATTTGTGCGGACCGTCAATGCCTAGAATACTTGGTGTTGAAAATGAAAAGGTTTATTCACAAATAGTTAAAATCACAAATTTTATTTTTTATTTTAATTAATTTTATAACTATTTCTGACAATATTGACATTAAATATTTTTATAATTTTTAGGTTCATTTAAGTGGATCAGGATGGTCACCGATAGTAAGTTTATTAGCTATTTTATTAAATTTAACAACTAAAAATGAAAAATATTGACTTTACTACTAAATGTATAATAGTTAAGGAAAGAAAAAAAAATCAAAATTTAGGTTAATAATTTAATTTTTAATTGATGAAAAAATAAATTTAAAAAAAAGGGAAGAAAAGTTCTGTTTTAATTCATGAAAGGTTCTTTATGAATTTTATGTCTTATTTTGCAATAAAAAGTCACCATTTTTCATAAAATTAAATAAAACTTTTAAAAATTCAATAACTAAATCACTATTTTATTGCATAATTTAATTGAATGTAAAATGCACTTTAATACTGAAATTAAAATTTATAGAAACAAGTGTATTTTTTTCATTTAGATCAGCCAGTTAAATAAAATAATCCTTAAAAAAAAATTTCTGTCTATTCTCCTTGTTAATGACAAATATATAAGAAAGTAACTTTAAAGACCTGTAGGTAGATTAGAGTTGTGAAAATCCATTTCATCTGATTTCTAAATTTTATCAAGCAATAGTGTATTTATAAATTTCAATTTAAATAATCATTTTATCTCTATTATTTTAACATTCACCTATTTTTTCACCCAAACTTAGAAGTTATTTAATAAGTTTTTTTTAGATGTGTGTGTTGGGGGGGGGGGGATTTTTATTTATGGTAAATAAAATATTAGAGATAGGATAAGTGGGAGAGAAATAGTCAAAAATAGTATGCTCATTAATCAATTGCTGCTGAAAATCTCCAAATTTCATTAATCGGTTGAAGTTGCAGAGTCAGTTGGACATGAAATTTCACACAGGTTACATTGATCATGAATTTTTTGTTCTTTAGCAATGGTTCTCAACCTAGGATACATGTGCCCCATGAATATAATGTGGGTAATGATGAAAATCACAAACATGATTAATAAAGTCACAAAAATGTTAGAAATGACAATGTAACTTGATTTTACTTGTTATATGGTTATGATAAGAAGATTAATAATGAAAAAAAAAATCATGTTTGTATTATCTAGTTGAGTGGAGGGGGCAGGAGTGATGTGTTTATGAGAAATGCAGGTGCTCCAAAATGAAAAGTCTAAAAACGGGGTACATGAAAAAAAAAAAAAAAAAAAAAAAAAAAAAAGGTTGGGAATCACTGTTCCATAGGATGGTAAAAACTCAATTATATTTAAAAAATAAATTATGTAACCTTTGTTTCAATTTCGTTTATATGGATAAGTACAAATGATGTAAAAGATGAAGATTCACAAAATTTTGGTAAAAAATATAGCTGATTATATATATATATATATATATATATATATATATATATATTTATTTATTTATTTATTTATTTAAATAGAGTTAATTTATGCCAAAATGAGCTCAAAGTGGAATAATCCACAAAATAGCTGAAAGAAATCATGTTATTTTATGATAATATTAACACAAATAGCATAAAAGATTAAACTATCCCTTAATGATTGCGCTTTTATTGTATGGTAAATGCAGTATAATATGCATGATTTATTGTATGGTAATATCTGAATTACTTTGGTTATATTTATAAAAGTATTTATTTATATATATATATATATATATATATGTATGCGCGGTATAATATGTGCAATTTATTGTATGGTTATATCTGAATTTGGTTATATTTATAAAAGTACTTATATATATAATAGTTTTGAAACAATCGTTCTTATTATTAAAATTTCCCTATATTTCCATTAATTTATATAAACTGCTTAATTAATTGCTTATAATGTTTTGTTGACTTAGCATTCCTTGATAAAGCCTAATTGCTTTAATTCGCAATTCAAATCGCAGCTTGCTAAGTGTAACTACATTTATAATTTTACAAGTGAGTTATCAAATTAAACTATCTATATTGATATACTATTATTTTACACGATCATACTGATTGGTAAATTTATCATTCGAATTGTATATTTCCAACTGAGCAAAAAATTGTCCAGGCCTCGAATTGTATATTTCCTACTGAGCGAAAAATTGCCCAGGCCCGAATTGTATATTTCCAACTAAGTGAAAAATTGTCCAAGCCTATGTATCCATCTACGTATCCATCGTTATGTGGAGTTCCATTACCTGCGGTTTATTCTGCCAAGCTGTCTAACTGACAGACCAGATGTTAGGACCAATAAGGTTACTTGAGCAAAAAATCCCAGCCGGCTATCGCCAAGTTAGCTTAACAGGTAAAGCATTAGCCTTGTAAGCCAAGTATCTGGGTTCGATTCCCGGCCTGAGCAATTTTTCGCTCAGTTGGAAATATACAATTCGAATATCCATATTGATATTATATTTTTTATTTAGATTTTAAAATATATTATTAGTTCTCCTTTAGTTGATTAAGATTAAATTGTCATGATAACTTGTTGTTTTGTATTTATAACTAGCAGGCGTCGCCTGCTACGCTGTTCTGCCTATACAGATTAATATTTGATTTTTTATAGTAATAGAACGACAAAGCCCTATGCAATTTACAAAAACTGTCATTGAAAATTTGTCTAACTAACAATGTAAGTCTCATCAAAATCAGTCTATTAATAGTTTTTATAAAGACTAATCCTTCATAATCGAGTTTAGGTGATTATAGAAATTTATTTCAAAATAGCTGATAAATTGATTCAAAATAATTTCATCATTGTAGAGCAATATGCAATATACTAAAACACCCCCTGAAAAATTATCTAACTTATAACACAAGTTCGTTCAAAATATGTGTAATAGATTTTTTTTTAAATGAATAATATTCCACAAATGAGTTTTACTGATTATTAAACTTTCTCCCATAATTCAATAAATAAGTAACACAAAACATAATGAAATATGCTAGATGCTTCCAAAAAAATTCCATGAAAATACTTTGAGCAAGACTCGCGTTATCAACAATCGGAACGACATAACATTTTGTATTTTATGTTTAAAGTAAAAGTAGACAGATGTAATATCTTAATAATATTGATCATTAAAAAATTATGAAACAGAATGTTACTTTTAAATCTCTCTGCTTAGTAAATGCCGTAATTGAGTCAGAATGACATAAATTTAAAGAAGTTTCAATGCACAATTGTTGTGATTTACTATTAATAGTTACAACAATTGTACTTAATTTTGTACCAAAGCAATCTCGCATAACCGAATTAATTAGTCTTGTATTTCGATTATAGAAGTTTCTTCACCTTAATTTGTAAATTATTTTAATAAAAGTGCTATGTTGAAGGGCACAGATGTCATATACGCACAACATTGACACAATCTTTTTTGGATGCCAATTTGGCTAAAAACTTGTTTTCTAATGCCAGTTACCTACATATTTTTTAAAAAGGTAATATTAACAATAAATTAGAAAAGTTCAATTAATAACTGTAGAACAAAACCATTTACATAATTTTAAAAAAGAAAAAATAAATAAATAAACAATTTATTAATAACTAAACCACAACATAGCAAAATAATGGCATTTTGGTGCCAATTAAGTTCCATGATGCATATATGACACTGATGTCAAAAGAAATTCTGCACCAATGTAGTGTATGTATGACATCACTGCCACTTCAAGTTATATACCAGTAGCTTGCAAGTAATTTTATTGTATATTTTCTGCTCCACTGCTATAAATGACATTATAAATGCTGCAATTTAAAAGTTCAGCCTGTTTAAGTTATATCACTCCATTGTCGCCAAACGTAAATGTTGTTGCCAAATGAAATGTTCAAACTACTTATCATCGTTAGTGCAAAAATAATCATTTTTAAAATATAGCATCACAAAATTACATAGTTTTGAGTACTATTTTATTAGACAAAGAATATATAGAAAGTAAAAGAACACAAACACTTACAATAAATATCTTTTTTCAATATCTCCATCTAAACTGCAGGCATGAAATTGTAACTGTCTCTTAGCAATGCAGTAAACATCGTCATTTTGGAATCAGGGGGAAATGTAAGTTATAACTCAATAAAAAAATATTTTTGATTCCAGAAATGGTAAATTTAACTGTCTTTGCATGCTTCCGATTAAATAATAATTAAAGAGAAAAGGCATTTTCAATAAATAGCAGGTTACAATGTTTGAAGTAAAAATAATTTACGCATTTAAGTTGAAATAAAGAATGATTAAGGGTGTATTTCAATCCAAATTGATTAATTTCTAATTTATTTATAAATTCCTTTTTGCTCTCAAACGCATCAAATTGCCAAATTCTCTTACTTAGAAACTGCATAATGTGCAGTGTTTGTCAGCTTTTTTTTTTATATATAAATACAGAAAATATTGCAAAAAAAGCTGTCAAAGTTGGCATTTTGAACCAAGTTTTCCAAAGCGAGATATCTGGGAATGAAAAAAATGGGCCATATTGAAAAAATAATCGCTTATAAATAAAATTCTAATTAATTGAGCGAAAAATGAAATCACACGGCCTCTTATACATCCCTTCAAAAATCACTGCAAAAAGTTTCATGTTTTTTAATTTTAGAAATGAGTCTAAAAATGTCTTAGAAATTTTTGAGCTCTTCAGGATGAAAAAATATTTTTTTCAAACGCACCCTTAATATACATTTTGGCACAATGCTGGTATAGCAGAAAAGTATCAAAATGTGTCCAAAAAATTATGTTCCAAATTGCGGCAATTTTCTGTAAACTAGAGTATGGAAGATGTTGGATCAATTTAACACTCTATTTTTTTATGTTCATTATGCGCCAAACCATGCCAATCAACTTATGCCAATTGTCAGTAGAATCGATTATTTAATTTTACCACCTTAATTAATGCATATGTTATAAACTAAAACTATACTTTCAAAATTTGTTGATTTTATATTTAGTTGTTACAGCTAGACATTTCCTGATGTAAATATATGCGTCATTGCGATGGTATTTTTGTTTGACATGCGGAATAGTAGTATCATAATATTTAATATCTTCATTATAGTATTAGCATATTAGCTGTTTATCATTAATGACATGATAAACAGCCCACGTAGTTGTCATTTTTGGCTAACAGCATATTTTTTTCATTATTCATCATATAGGTTGCTACAAAAATTGCAACGAAAAGTAATATTTCTTTGTTAGCTAGGCGTATGTAATAAATTACCAAATGTTGTTTACATATTTGTCATTCCTATTATATTCAACTTATTTGAAATATAAATCTTTCTCTCATTTCAATTAAAATACATACATGTAAAATAGTTATATTGCATATATTTAAAATACACGCCTTTCACAAATTTTATTAAAAATACAAAATAATAAGGGAAGAGTTCCATGTGATTTTCTGATTGGCGTTATTGGCAAAGAAATCCAAGATGGCCATTATAATATCCTCAAAATCTTCAAGATATCGATAAAACTTTATTTTTAAATTTTTATAAATATATGTTTTTTATATATTATAAACGTTGTATTTTTTTTCTATCAAAATAAATAAATAAATAAATAAAAGGAGATAAACAATTTATTATAAATTAAAAACAATATCCAGGTTACCTCGTCAGGTGAAATAATGCCATTTTGGTGATAATTTGTTATCCCTTTGCGTATATCCCATAAATATCCATATGAATATCGTAAGTTCTCATATTTTTTAAATTGCATATTTATTTAAACAAAATTACTAACAGTTTTTTATCAATTATTTAAACAACAACAGCATATTGTATCGTTTGCTGAAAAACATCTAAAAATAACAATCTTTGCTAACAAACAAACAAACCAAAAAAAATCTCAATTTGTTAAAAAGAAGATATAGCTGTATCGTTATAATATGAATATATCGCCAACCTATTCAATGATGTAAATAGTTTTTAAAAATGCATCCAGCAGTTCTTGAAATTAACCATGGCATACTTAAAAAATTCTGTTTAAAAAACAGCGTCATTTATATTTTATTTAATTTTAATTTTAGATATTTTTTTTTGTTACTCCGTAGCCAAATATGTAGGCAAAAAAGTGATAAATTGCCAGATATTAATTCAGTCAATCGATTTTTATAAAATATTATTTAAATAAAATAGTGTTATTTTATATTATTTTTAATTGATTTTTTTTTTCTTATTTGTGTACTAAATAAAATCAGTAACATTATTTTATTTTATTTTTAGAAATGTTTGTATTTTTTTCTTCTTCATTTCTAATTAATATAAACATTTCAATTCTTTAACAATGTTAGCTTAATATGCCGCGCCAAATGAAAAACATATGCCAAATGGTAACCCTTTTATCCAAATTAAAAGAACTTTCCACCATAACTTTATAACTAATACACTTAAAACAATGTACTATATACGAAAACCTTCCTTGAAATAATATCTATCTAATGGTATAAGTTACTTCAAAATCCCTCCAGGAGGAGTAGACGGAAAACACGAAATTTCCATTTATTTTTATATATATAAGTAGATGAAAATAATTTGCTTGTAAAGTAATTTTCATCCTTTTATCAAAATAATTTATTCAAGCGTTCGGTAGATGGCTTCTTCAAACATTTTTTTAAAAAATCCCTGTTCTTGATAACTTCTAACCTAATTCTATTTAAAACTTTTTATCATTTTAATAAAATTACATTATTTCCATTAATTTGCATAACATATTTTGTTTAATATTATTTTAAAAATTTGATATTATTAATAGTTATTTTAAATTAAAATAATAATTATATATATATTTGGTTTCTATTATTAATCTCTTTACAATATGTATACTCTTAACTGTAACTTATCTCTTAACTGTTAGTGAAATGAGATTGGACATTTGAATTTTTTTCCCACATGTTGGCGATTCAGGGGTCGATTTTGAAAAAGAAAGTTGCATAGCAGTAACTGCTGTACAAAATCAGTTTTGAATAGCAGTTAGACGCTTTTGTATAGCAAGTAAAAAATAGCTAACGTAACTTTTAAATCTGGAAAATTTACAATTCTTTTTTTTTTTTTTCTTTTTTTCTAAAAAAAGCAATATTTAACCAAAAGCGAAATACCGTCGGAGCGAAGAAAAGGGATCAGAATCTGCGCTGTCTGTTTCGATGCATAAATAAAGTAAAAGGATCGTAACAGTGAGTGTTAATTTTAGAACCACTACGACACACACGTCAAACTTCTATGAGCAAACGCCATGATTAGCGAGTAAAAATGATTCACTAATCAATCACAGTGTCAGGGCGGGAACAAATCATGTGTTTACTGGGAAAACTGCACCCAGCGATGGCGTCTCGTTGTACTTCCATTGTAAATAAACACTTCGGGAGATTGAAAACACATTGTATGTCATGTACATCTTTAAATTTTAACTTTAAGTGTACATGACATAACAAAGAGTGTGGGAAATATGCATCGCAATGATTGCTATTTAATGCATTTCTTGGATCACATTTTAGTTAAATTTGAATTGCGATGCGATACTGCTTAAATCGAACCCTGTGGCGATTGTATACAGTAAGTTTTTCTCTTTTCTAATTCTATTTTTAATGGTCTAATGTATGTCTTGTTTTTTCATTGACTTAAATTTTGATACAATAGAAAAATTTTCATATGTAAATGATTGAAAGGATATTTATCATTAAAAATGTTTGGCTTAAAAAAAGATTGTACTTAACATGATAAAGCAAAGCAATTTGTTTTAAATATAAAATCTGTTGTTATTATTGTATGTATAAAAGGAATTTTCTCACCTACTATCTACATTATAAACGAAAAACATATTTATGGTAACACTTTTGTAGTTTTGTGCATGGCAAATTAAAATATTTTAAATTATTTTATAGTTTGTGGAAGAAAATCTCTGTCTGATGTCCATTGCTTTCTTATTGTCTGGATCAGAAGAAGCTGTAATATGGAGAGGGCCAAAGAAAAATGGTATTTTATAATGGTCTATTATAATTTTGTTTACAAAATACCAAGCCCTCCTTGCAAATCTCATAGCATGTAGTATATTAATTTCTACGCTTTGCTTCTCTTCTATTAATTTAAGAGTATATTGAATGACCTCTTTTCTATAACTAGCAAAAGCCATGCTTTGTTTGGATTCGCGAAGCATTATTTTATAAAACAGATATTTGAAAGTAACAATATTTTTTTATATTATTTTTGCATCTTTATTAAACAAAAACGTTATTTTATGTTTTGGCGCATTTTATTTTTTTATTTATGATGTAAGACTGGCATAATAAGATATTTTTGAAGCAAACTTTTACAAAATATTTTTAAATTTTCAACTAAAAGCTCTTTTAAAGATGTTTTTACGATTTCCAGTAGCCACTGGTGTTTTTTAAAGTTGTTTGAAATATGCATGTTTACCAATCCTTGTAATTAACAAGAGATAATCTTTGATAGCTATTTTAGAATAATATATTTGAAGAGAGCTTGAAGAAAGTTACTTCTTCAAAATCCTATTTTCTGGAAAAACATTTGAAATTTGTTTTCGTTGATACTATGAATTTTTAACTGTAAAACTTTTTTTTTTTCTAATTTCTTCATTTTTATACATGTTAGCGTATGAGAATTTTTGATATTGTAGAATTTTTCGTAAGGAAAATTTTTATTGAATGCTTAATTTTGAAGGATTTTCACTCTCGACAACGTTACGTACGTTTTTAAGCCAACTGATGTCTATATATCCTCAATATCTACAACTGCTTCATCTTCATCTAATGTTAAACCTTGGGATTTATGAATTATTACAGCAAAAGCTAACTGCAGAAGAAATTCTTTCCTTGAGCAATTTATGCTGCTTCCATTTTTCCAGAATTTAATTATTGGGGGAATCGGTATTCGATTGTTCTTTGATTAATGTGTTTGTCCTTTTAGATGACCAATACACAATTGAGTACATGAGTTTCAAAACTTGCCTTATCCTGAAAATCAAAAATTGTAAATTGCAAAAAACTTCTATCTGTGTCCATTGGTTTTCATTGTAAACTACTATTTTACAGTGCCAAAAATATATAATAAAACTAGTTCTTTTGCAGATTGTAGTGTTATTTTTTATGCAGATTCACCAATAAAATAGATTAGTTGGGAAGGCTCCATTTTTTTAATTTTGCATAATGCAAGTTTTGAAACTCGATTCGCAAGTCCTCAATTAATGGTAGTTTATTTTTGGTACATTATTGTGAGATATATAATTATCAATATATTTGACAATTTTTCTCTTCTAATATGTCATTTTTTTCCGCCAACTATTAAAAACCTGGCATTATCCAAGTTTTTCTGTTATACTCATAAGCCATGGGTAAAATTGTTAAACACTGAAAATGTCTAGATTTTCCCAAATTCTCAATCAAAAGAAGAAGGAAATTTTCCTGACATATTGATTCATAACAGTATTCTAAAATACTCTTCATTAAGTGTCCCACTATGTCATTGCTCAAAATTATTATTTTATTTTATTTTAGTTAGATTAAAAAAGTAAAAGAAGAATAAAGAAAACATCACTAATTTTTATTTTAATATTGTACTATATTGAATATAAAAACTTATTTTGTGTATGTTTGTATTTTTGTTGGTTAGATGATAATTTAAACTACAGGCATTTTTCTCTACTTCAGCCTGTGCTATCCCTTTTGATAAATACTTTCAGAGAGGGGGGGGGGGAATGCTTATTTCTTTCATTTTAGATTAAAGTAGAAAAATATTCAGTTGCTTATTAATTTTTCTAGAGCAGGGTTTCCAAGTACATTCTTGCAAACAACAAATGATCTTGCAAATTAAGTGGCAAGATCAAATGTAGGGTACCCAAAACTTCTATGAATATGAATTTTGAATAGGATGAGTTGTATTAACATAACACATTATTAAAAAAAATCATTTAATTCGTAAGATTTTTTTTTCAGTTTTAAACATTTTTTATTATTTCTTTAATTAATTAATTTATTGTTTAAGAAAAGGCTTATTGTAGAATAAATTATTGTTACAAAGAGTTCTTCCTAGAAATAGATGTCACAAACCACTAAGTGGAAGTGCCTATTTTGGAGCATATTTCTCTCTCCCTCACATGCTTTTAATTTGATATTTCTGTGTTTAAAAACATAATCCAGTAACATTTTTTAATGTTCTACTAAAAGTTGAAATATGATATGTCATTATTATCAAAGCTTAAAATTATCAGTAGATGAAATTTCAGTGATATGACATAGAAACATCTCCTTTAGAAAAAAATCTGTATCAATCATTATACCACACCATTGTCTCGAATTGAAGTTCACGTGAAATGAATTATTTAAAAAAAAAAAAAAAAAAAAAAATTGTTTGCAATATATATACATTTAACGTTTGAATTTTAAAAAACTAAGTAAAGATTGAATAAAATAAACTAAGACAGACTTGAATGCATTTAAAAAACTATAATGATATGCAAAAAAAAAAAAAAAAAAAAAAAATACTAATAAACATTTTAAAATACAAAAGTATACTTGTATTGATGAGCCTTGCAAGTAGCTTGGCAAAATGTTTACTTTTTGTGTTTTTAAATGTTTTTTAGCATTTTTATTTTTTGTATATAAATTTTAATTGTTTAAAATGTATTCAATCTTTTAATAATAACATTGTTGGTATAAAAGTTGGCATTTAAAAAATATAACATTTGAAAATTCACAAACACTTTCACCATCAATATAAATGTGTACTAAAAATAAAAGAACAAATAAATATTATACATTAAAGTAATAAATTAAAACTCAATTTAAACTGCAGGTATGAAATTGTAAATGTCTCTTGCATTTCCTTTCTAGAATGAAGATAATGATTTTCTAATCAAAAACTTCTTTTATGTGTAATTTCAAAGTCTTTAAGCAACTTTATTGCAGCCCCCTCATCATTATGTAGCTGTTTGGCAAACCCATTAGCATACATTTTGATATAATGTTGATATAACAAAAAGTACACCCTGCTAATTAAGATAGTAGAAAATCAATACCTAAAAAATAAATAAATAAATAACTTTATTTATTTACTTATTCCAACCTCAGAATTTATTATTATTATTATTATTATTTGTTACTTTATCATGAAAAACAAAAATATTAACAATTGCAATAAAACTTCCATTTAACAAAGTTTCATCTTTACACTTACTTCGTTATGAAGAAAATTTATTAAACAGAAATCAACACAAGCTCATGAAATGTGTATAATGAAAATGCACATGCATAAAATGGAGATATTTGAAAAATGTATTTTAATTTGGGCATAACTTTTTTATGCAGTGTAGAGAAGTATAAAAAAATGAACTAGAATAATATTTAAAAAAAAAAAAAATATATATATATATAATAAAGGGAAGTAAACAAAAACTGAAGCATAGAGTACTTGTTTTCTGAATATTCTAAATCCTTAATTTAAAAAAAAAAATTCTGTAATACTACTTTGTAGCAGGTCTCTTATAAAAAATGCACTTTTCAAAAAAATTTCGAACATTTATAAGTATCCTAACAATATACGTGTAACATTTTTGTGAAACTAGAATCTCATTCTTTTGTATTGAAAACTTTTAGCATTTCTTATTTTGAATGTAAATGGTTTATTAAATAAGTGATTTCATTTTCATACATCCATCGCAACAGCAACCTCTCTTTTTGAAAGTGAAATGAACTTCATTACATAGAATATATTTTTATTTATGGGGTGATTAATTTACATTTTAATGGCATTCAAAGTCAAGATTCAAAAGAGAATTTCATTAAGTAGAAAACTGCATTAAAAAGAGACTCTCTTAAATGGAAGTTCAATTGTATATCTAAATGTTGCCCTTTTAAAACATAGATTAATCATCTAACTATTCTTCAGATATATAAAAACTACAATAAATAGATTTGCTAATTTTTTGTTCTGGGACAGGAATAGGCACAAAGAATAGTTAGTTGACTCAAGTATATGTTAATGTGTTTTAAGTTTATGTGTGCGCAAGTATTGTAAAAAATTTTATAATAATCTATACATTTTTTCAATATCTTTGTTTCAGATACTTGGCTGTACATTTGATAGTCAAAAATTGTAATTTTCTTTTTTAAAATACCTATTTATTTGCCAATTTATGGGTGGAAAAAAGAGCTAAACTAAGCTTAGTAAAGCTAAGAGCTTTACTAAGTAACAAATGGTTTCAATCAGGGACATGTATGGAAAGTGTGGGAGCAAAAACTTCAAATTATGTTTATGAGCCTCTATGTGTACTTTATATGCATATACTTAATATGAAATTGACCTTTTACAGGCATTGGAGACATTTTGAGTTTAGTGTCTGAGATAAGTGTCCACTCCTTCTGTGCATCTTCTGGTTTTAATTGGAATTTTGTCAAAATTAGTCTCCCATTTTGTATCTTTGGTACCAAATTCAGTTACAATTTGTCACATTTAAGTGTTGTTTTTTTACTCGATGATTATTTAAGTATGGGTCTACACACACACACTCTTACTCACACTAGTGTTGCCAAACACAACTTTACTACAATGGATTGTTATATTCCTTCAAATTTTTAACTTCATCATGTAATATATGACATGTCATAACAGAGCCAAGGTGGTTAAAAATCTGACATTTTGAATTTTTTAGTATTTTATTATAAAAAAAAATTACAATATTTTTATTAGGTATGGTGTATGTCACATTCACAGGTAGACAAACAATAGCATAGGTCACTAGATTTAGTGCCAGTTTTGCTCTCAACAGTAGTGACAGAAGCACTGAGATGTGTGCTTTTCATGTGTTAGGTGTAGATTTAATTAAACAGACAAATTACATTGATTTTAATATTCCTCTACTGTATTAAATTTCTATTTGTTTTTGCTTTCTGTATAGTTTTGTTTTGTTTTTTGTGAATTAAATTAATTCATGGTGAATTTTGTTTAAATATTTAGATTCCAATGATCATACATATTTAAATTTATCTCTAAAATTTTTTAAAGGTCTAATCAAACAATTTCTAAAGGATGTTGATTGGGGTGAACTTGACTATTTGGTTATTGATACTCCTCCTGGTACATCTGATGAGCATATGTCAATAGTTCAATTTCTTAAAGGCACAAATTTAGATGGAGCTGTTATTATAACAACACCTCAGGTAAATCAAATGTTGTAATACATTGTTATGTATTCTTAGTATTGATTTACTTAATAAAATTCAGTTTGGTAAATTTGGCATAATTTTTAACGTGTTTTATCATAAAATATAATGTTGAAAAATGTTTTAAAGATAATAATGAATATGAAAATTTTATTATACATTTCCTAATTTAAGAAATCCTAATTTTAACAATAATATAATTTAAATGTTAGATATTGTTCAAAAGAGGTTTCATTTCAAATGCTCATTTCAGATATGATTTGCTTCAATGCATAATTTTTATTTCTTTATTTTTTTTATTGTAATTTTATAGATTATTAAAGTTAATTTTATTTATAGGAAACAGCTCTGTTAGATGTACGTAAGGAAATAACTTTTTGTCAGAAAGTGAAGTTACCCATTTTAGGAGTCATTGAGAATATGAGTATTTTTATATGCCCAAAATGCAAGGTATGTAATATTTCATTAATTTTTAAAGATAAAACCTAAATATATAAAATTTATAATAGTTTATGTAAATTTTTGAATTATGTAATTAAATAATTATATGAAAAATAAAATGTTTAATGTACAACATTAGTAGATTTTCTTCATTCTGCCTTAGATTGATTAAAAAAAAAAAAAAAGAATAAAGAAAGAAAGAGTGAATATTTATTACTGGAAAGTTCACAGAATTTATACTTTCTAGCATGAATTCTGTATTTAGTATTAAAGTATAATTTTTTTTCATTTTGTTTTTAGTATTTCTTAAATAAATTTTTAGTTTAAAAACATCCTCTTTTTATTATTATTATTATTATTTAAGTGTAGCATTAATAGAAATAACTAAATCTGTTTTTCCCCCTTGGTTGATTGTGTTTATTTTATTTATTTATTTCTAAAATAAAACTGGAATTTATCAAGTCTCATATCTTATGAAATAGCTTGTAATTTTAAAAAGTATCTTTAAATGAAAAATGATTTTGAATTGGCAATCAACTTACTATTTGCATTCTTTTAACATTCTTTGATAAAATGCAAGCACTTTTTTTTATTTATACCAAGTAAATTTCCATTCCATTTTGGTTAAATTTTAATAAAAATACCTGAAATATTGAGTTGATTATTGCACCTATATTGTTGTTACTTTCTTCTATCTTTACAAGAAAAAAGTATTGGATTCATGAAAATTTTCGAAATCCTATTTTGGATGAATTTATACGTTTTAGGAGTCTGAGAACTCGAAAAACATGTTTTTACAAGATGCCAGTCTGTCTGTATGTGACAAAAATTTTGTGGGCACTCTATCTCGAGAACTAATGCATGGAATTTCACAAAACTTTAGATTCTATTAGGCCTTGATATAAACTAAATCTGATTATTTTTTGGTGTATATCGCTCAACAGGTAACGCTGCTATGCTGCATTATTTACAGTTTCCACAATAGCCATATCTCAAGAACTAGTGCATGGATTTTCATAAAACTTTAGATTTAGTTAGTACTTGATGTAACATGGTGTTGATTACATTTTGGTGCAATTGGCTCAATAGGTGGCGCTGTCATGGTGCATTTTTTTGTGATTATTGCAATAGCTCTATTTCAAGAACTAATGCACGGAATTTCACAGAACTTTGGATTCTGTGAAACATTGATATAAAATAAATCTGATTAGTTTTTTATGTATATTGCTCAATAGGTGGTGCTGCTGTGCTGCATTATGTACAATTTCCACAATAGCCATATCTCAAGAACTAGGCCATGGATTTTTATAAAACTTTGTATTTAGTTAGTACTTGTTATAACATGGTACTGATTTTGTTTTGGTGTAAATTGCTCATCAGGTGGCACTAGTGATGGGCGATTCTGGAAATTTTGAAAATCGATTAAAATTGACATAGAATAAACCAGCATCAATCATAAAAAGAATAGATTTCTCAGTTCTAGAATCGATACTAGAAGTGATATTTCGATATTCGCAGATTCACACAGATAAGCTCAAAATTAGTAATTCCAAAACTTAGATAATCAGCTGGACCGTAATTACCGCCTTCCACCCCCGGGGAGGCAGTAGGGGGGGGGGGTTGAACGGACGGACATGGAAAAAAAAATAGTGGCACTCTGGTAGTGCCGACAGAAGTGAAAACTTGAACAGTTACGTGTATATTTTTTGAATCATTGTGTCATATTTTTTCAATCTTCAGGAAATATTTTATTGTGCTTGAAATACTTTTAAATGAACAAAAAAATGTTTTACAATATTAAAGAACATATCAATATGTATTAAAAAAAACTTTGCGATACCATATGAGCTATTGTAATTACCTCACTATAATTACTTTCTTACATTTTAAAACACAATAAATACGGCGACAAAAATTAAACCGTGCTACCAATACCTTTTGTATTAATTCTTTTCCAAGTAAATCATTTTGTATTCATGACTTTTTCAATACCTAATGATTACTTTTTGAACTTTTCAAATCAGACATTCCATTCAAAAGATATTACGAATTCAAAAATGACTATCTAAAGAAATAATAGCATTGCTGAGTGCTCGATGACTAATAAGCTTAGGGATTGCGTCCGCAATCAAATGGTTGCGAGTTCGAACCCCAGTTTCGCTGACATGTACCAATGTTTTTTTCCTGAAGAAGTTTGAGAAATTTAAATTTTAACCCATTATGGGTCCGTAATGTGACCCAGAATGATGGGAGAAAATTTTTTATGCTATATTTCTAATGTATGAAGCATAAGCTTTCAATAAACATATTACATCAAAAAATGAGAAACGCCCCCCCCCCCCCCCAATAAAAAAAAACAAAAAAAAACAGTAAAACTGGAATAGCAAAAAGAACGGTGAGGGAAAAAATAGCTATTCTAAAATTTTTCTCCCCACTGTAGTTCCCATAGAAGCAAAGTTATTGTATTAAAGATTGAAATAAAATGAAAAAAATGAGCAAAATTAGGTGAATAACGGATAGGGGGAGGGTCCACAGCCCCAAGGGTGCCAAGTAGCTTAAACTTTTAAGTTAAAAATGGTAGAAAATTAAATGAGTGAAATTTTAAGCTGTATGTTGGGGGGGGGGGGGGGGTGCAAGTCCCCCTCCCACACACACACACAACAATTATTTGTTTCTTTTGAAGAAACAAAAAATATGCTTCCCGGCACGGCACAGGTAAACCTCAAATAGGCGAAAGAGCGACCCCATATATATTTTTTGTCAAGGATTCAAAATGTTGGTCTCTAATAAAATAGAACGAGAAATGGACATTTCTAAAACTTCATGCATATTTTGAATGGTCCTGTAAAATAAGATTGGCACGGAAGGGGGAGAGAGGAATTAGAAGGGACGAGCATGTAAAAAAAAAAAACATAATAAATTAGTAATCCAAATAATTGGGTTTCTAAACAAAAAATATAACGATTGTACCTAGTGTCGAATTCTGGGGTGGCCCGCAGGGAATTTCCCCCCCCCCAGAAGTTTTGAGATTTTATGTTTTTTAACACACAAATTGCGATTTCCCCTCTTTTAAAGAGGTGTAAAGCATGACTTCCTCCAAAGTCGCAGATAGCCCTCACAGTGAAAAGTACTTGCATTCAACACTTATTTAGCCTAGAAAAAAAAAATCCTTCCTTATACGTAATTTTACATCAATACTACGATTAAAACAATAAAATTAGAAAAATTGATTCAATCTGAAACGCGAATCGATTTAAAGTAGAAAATCCAAAAATAACAATTCTAATGTGATTTCAATTTAAATCAAAATAAAATCAATTCTGCCCAAATCTAAAATTCAAGATCTAAAAATCGAAAACAAAATCTAAATCTATAGGGAATCAATTTGCCATTGTTATGCTGTGCCAAATCTTACGGGCAGAATCGATTTTACGTTTTTACTTTCTTTTGTATTTTTACAAGAAGAAAGTATTACATTCGTGAAAAATTTCGGTTTTTGACGGATTTATATATTTTAGATGATCTTTAACACGATTTGATGGTTTTTAGAAAATATCTGTCTATGAGTATGTCTGACACTCTGTGAGTCTGTATGTGACAAAAATTTCTGACAGCTCTATCTCAAGAACAAATGAACAGAATTTCACAAAACTTTAGATTTAGTTTGACCTTGATATAAACTGAATCTGATTAATTTGTAGTGTATATCGACTAACAAGTGGTGCTGCTATGGTAAATTTTTTGTGATTTATGCAATAGTTATATCTGAATAACTAATGCACGGATTTTCATCAAATGTTAGATTCAGTTAATTCTTCATATGAATTGATGTTGTGCACAGTTTGGTGTATATCACTTCTCAGATGGCGCTGCTACGTTGCATTTTTCACAATTTTCACTCTGTGCCATGCGAAAGGGAGGGTGGGAGGGGGCTATCTTCCCAGGCACAGAAATTTAGGGGGCGTGAAATTTTTACTACACCATCACTTCTGGCCTTCCACAAAAAAGTTAATGGGGGTGGGGGCGCTAAATAGGAAATCTGAACCTCGCGCTGTTTTCTCTTCGTACGCCCTTGTTTCCACTTTAGCTCTCTCTATCTCGAGAACTAATGCATGGACTTTCATAAAAGTTTAGATTCAATTAGTTTTTGATAAGATTTGATGCTGATTAGCACTCAAACAGTGGCGCTGCTATACTGCATTATTCATGATTAACACAATAGCGCTATCTCAAGAACTAATTCATGAATTTTCATCAAAATTCAGATTCAGTAAATCCCTGATATAAGATTAGTGTTGTTTAGTTTTTGGTGTAAATTGCCCCACAGGTGGAGGTGATATACTGCATTTTTCATGATTTCACAATATCTGTAAAGACTGAGAATATATAAAATGTTATTTCGTGAACTAATGCATGGATTTTCATCAAAATTCAGATTCAGCTGGTACCTGATAAAAATTGATTCTGATCAATTTTTGGTGTACATCACCCAATAAAAAATGCTGTTTTGCAGATTTTTTAGATTTTTCCAATTGCTTTATTTTACAAACTAATGCACTGATATTTATCAAACAGTTAGATCTAGTTAGAAGTTGACATAAGTTTTGGTGTAAATAACCTAACCGATGACACTACTATGCTGCATTTTTCATGAAGTATATGAGATAGAAGAAAGTTTTGGGTTTATCACATCTAACTAGCTTGTTACTTTTTATTTTCTTTACAAAAAGAATGCATTGGATTCATTAAAAATGTCCATTTCCAGTTTTTGTAGGATTTATCGTTTTCAAAGTCTTGGACTGTCTCGAATATGATTTGACTTTTTTTATAAATAGTCTGTCTGTCAGTGTGTTATTCTCTGATCAGTCCTTATTTGTTTTTGTCTCTGACAAAAATTTTATGGGCTCTATATTTCATTAACTAACACTTGGAATCTATTGAAACTTTAGATTTAGTTAGACTTTCGTATAAAATGGCGCTGAAATATTAAATATTTTGCTGAAAATCGTTCAACAGGTGGCTCTACTATGTTTCCTAATTACTGCAAGATCGCTATCTCATGAACTAATGCAAGAATTTTCTTGAAACTTTATATTCAGTTAAACATTGTCATAAGTTGTTGCTTATTAGGTTTCAGTGAAGCTCACTCAAGAGTTGCTACGCTGCATTTATTAGCATTGTTGAATTCAGACATTTTTCTCCGGGAGAGATTCATATGGCTCCGTAGAGAGACATTCTAGACTTCAGAGAACTCTAGAATGTTTTGTATATTAGCATAAAATCTCAAATCTTTTGGAGGGATATTCAGTTTTTTCGGATGGAGATGTCCCTCTTCGGGATACTCCTGAATTCAACCGTTTTTGTGTTTGGTATGATGATCAAAATATGACTTTAGGTATCATATCTCATGAACAAATGAACGGAATTTCATCAAATTTAATCCTCTGTCGGACATTGCCATAATTTGCTTCTGATTAGGCTATCATGTAAATTATGACAGGTTATGCTGCTATGCTTGTTTTTTAAGGGGCGTTGAGTTCAGACTTTTTCTTCGGGAGAGATTTTGCGGTTCTCGAGAGAGACATTCTAGATTCTGTATATGTGTGGGAGGGACGTGGCTTTTCTCCATGAAGCATTAAAAAATCTGATATCTTCCTGGTGTACCATTCAATTCTCTGGGAAAGGGATATCCTTCGGTACAACTCCCTGAATTCAATACTTTTTTCCACATTTTTCACGATGTTATCGAGAATATTTCAAAAATTAATGAACATAATTTCATCAAACTTAATATTCTGTTAGATGTTGACATAAGATGTTCCTGATTAGGTTTTCGTGTAAGTTATGTCATAAACTGCGCTGCATTTTTTACGATGTTTGTGATATCTCTATTTCAAAACTTATGCATGGAATTTAATCAAACTGTTGCACTATTACATAAATAGATCCTTATTAGGCTTTGTATACTGCCCGAAAGGTGTTGCTTTTATGCTCTTTGAATTTCAAATTTTGATTGTAGACATCTAAGAGTGTGTGAGCCGAAATTCAACAATTTCTTTGGATAATGAAGTGCTAATATTTTGTTTTAAAATGCACATACATCAATGAACTTATGCTTATTGAATCCACATGATGGACATAAGTTACAGGGTTGCCATGCCACCTGGAGAACCTGGAAAACTGGGAAAACACAGGGAATTTTAAAATCTACTTCTAAAACAGGGAAAATCCAGGGAATTTTGAAAAAATTCTGGAAAACACAGGGAATTTTTTCCACTACAATATCCAAACATAAATTATTTGTTTTCGGCTTTAATTTTGAAAGCCAAATATTATCTTATGGTATTTTTTAAGGTAAAAAATAAACCAGTGTTGTGTATCAATGTTATCCTATATTTTATGTGTCCTGTATTTTAATATAAATACTAATTTGAATGCATAAAGTAAGTAGCTTTTCCTCTTTTCTTTTTTATTTCTGCTTGTTTTTGTGATATTATGTTCAAGGTAATTGATTTTTAGGTAGGATTTTTTAAAATTTTATATTCTTTAAATTATTAGATAAAGTTTTTAGATATTTTAACATTCATTTACAAATATTTCAAAGTATTTTTTAGCAGAATGTTTGAGTATTGCTTTACTGTTTTTATTATTATTAATGTAAAATGTGGGATTTAATAATAAGTGTGACAACTTTAAAGAGTTTTTCATTTGCTCATATCTTATAGTATAATTATATTTGTTCAATTAATTGGGTAATGGTAAATTATAAGATGCCTAATTAGCATACATACAGGCATATATTTTTGCACACTCAACATAGAATAAACGCATTGCAGTACAGGGAAAACACAGGGATTTTTTTTCAAGATTAGAGTGGCAACCCTGAGTTATCATTTAATTTTGACACCGGGATAGTGAAATTGGAAGTTTTAACATGTATGAAATAGAAATTTTGGGATAGCACATTTGATTACTTTATCTTCGAAATTTGAAGGAAAAGGAAAATGATATTACCTTTAGAGGAATCGATTAAAAATTTTAAAGTATCGATTAAGTTGAGTTGGCCGTAGTATCGATTAAATCGATTTAAAAAATCGAAATAGCCCATCACTAGGTGGCACTGCCATGGTACATTATTCGTAATTATCGCAATATCTCTATCTCAAGAACTAAAGCACAAAATTTTTTAAAACTTCAGATTCAGTTAGATCCTGATATAGATTGGTGTTGTTTAGATAGCCTAAAAAATGATGCTGTTATGCTGCATTTTTCATGATTATGCAGTAAATGTATCTCAAGAACTAATGCATGGATTTTCATCAAATTTCAGATTCAGTTAGTACCTGATAAAAAATTGATCTTGATTAGTTTTGGTGTACATTACTCAACATGTGGCACTTTTATAGATTTGCAATAGCTCATTTTTTAAAAACTAATGCATGGATTTTCATCAAACCTCAGATTCACTTATAAGTTGATGTAAGTTGTTACTGACTGTATTTTGGTATAAACCACCTAACCAGTGGCGCTGCTATGCTGCATTTTTCTGGAAGTAATAACATGCATAAGATAATTTTGGGATTGCCACACTTGACTAGTTTTAATTTTAAATTGCTAAGAAATATGACCTAAAATAATTAAAAATTAAACAAGTCAAAATATTTTAAATTATTTTCAAATTATAAATATATGTGTCATCTAGAAGAGATTTAAACTTTTGTGTGTATATATATTTTTGTATTTGTGTTTAATTTTCATTAGGTATCGTCTGAAATATTTCCCCCTAACACTGGAGGTGCCGAAAAAATGGCCAAAGAAATGGACATACCTTTTCTAGGAAAACTACCTTTAAATCCAGAAATAGGTAAAGATAATTAGATAAATATTTATGTGTTTCCTTTCAAATTTGCATTATATTCTAGATTGGTCTTTTTGGCTCAAAGAATTGATGTGGCCATTAAAAAATTTAACCCCTCCTACTGTCGCTGATTTCCAAAAAGCACACTTTTTTATTTATTACTAATTGGAAAAAAAAATATTAACAAGTCGTCACCTGAGAATAATAAAGTTCTATCTGTGTTTTTGAAAAAATTGATTTATCGATATAGGAAGGTTCTATTTGTATCTGTGAAGGAATTACTGTGAAGGAATACAATTTACATATGATCTTACAATCATAATATGACATTATTTTAATTCAGAAATGCCTTCATAGATACAAATAGAACATTTCTATATCGGTAAGTTAATTTTTTTCAAGAACACAGATAGAACCTTATTATTCTCAGGTGACGAAGGATGAAATATTGTTTAGAATTATTAGTTGCATAGTTTATACAATTTAGACATTTAATATAACTTAAGTTTCATAATGAAAATTGTTAAAATTATACATCTATGGAGAAAAAGGAAATACTAAGGTAGAATTAACCGGTATGTTCAGGGATAGGAAATGTTTCAAATGTCTGGATAGTTGACTACTACAAAAAAAAAAAATCTATATTTGATTATATGTATTTTTTGTTCATTATATCCAATTTTAGGTGCCACAAAAGCTGAATTAACACTATTTCTCACATCTTTATTGATTAGAAACCTGCTCCCTCACTCCTTACCCTACATTTTAATTACATGACATGCTATCTGGCTAGAGCAGAAAAAAATGATGTTTACTTTGCATAAAATAAAAAATGCCTTTTAAGCTTGATTCTTCCATTAAAATTATGAAAGAGGAGGAATATCACTGCTTGCTGCACATAAGTAAAGATGAGGGAGAGGAGGAAAAAAATCATTTATGCTGTTTTCTTGGTTAAATTTTTGTACAAAGAAGAAAAAATAATTATCAAATAAACAAACAACCCCCCCCCCCCTCCAGATTAAATAATTTAATCGCTATATTTAAAAACCTTGTTTGCTTGTGGCAACCACATTTGTCAACCTGATTATAAGTTCTTTGTATATGGGAGAATATAAAAAATATGAAATTGCAGTGCACACAATAAAATTCCTATTAAAAGTCACATAATGGATTTTTTTTTTTTTTTTTTTTTTTTAATAAAAGGCTTTCTTTGAAGTATTTTCAAGTAACATTACATTTCCAATAACACAAATAAAGCAATTAAAAGACTTAAATTTTCAGATTGTCATTTTTCTGGCATGTTACACTGTGATGTGTGCAAAGTAAAGGGTCATCTGCTCTACTTTACAAATATTTTGTTTTTTAATTCTAATTAATATTTATATACTAGCTTTTGCCCGCGGCTTCATTCGCGTTAAATACTACAAACTATGTAATCGACCTTTTAAAAACTCATAGAATTATTGAGGGATAAGTGGAAAATAAATTTTACTTATTATTTTTATATATATTTACTTTAAACCAAAAACAACAAAACCAACGAAGCAAAACTAAATCCAAAACCAAAGCGATTGTCTTATTACTTAAAAGTCTAGGAATATTATAAATCTAAACTGAACAAATTAATCCAGTCTGAAAAACAACAATGATAAAACCGAATCTGAAATCAAGTTTGTTTTCAGAAATCAGAAAACCAAACCAAGACAATAATATCAAGTAAGTGTGGGCCGATGCCATCACTTAAGTACAGATAGAGAGCACACAATGTTATCTTCTTTCAGAAACCTATCAGCGCCATCCATTGGAATCCATGAGTAACACTTTAACTTTCTACCTTGAAGTTGCAGAATGGTCCATACAAACTTCCACCCCACTCTTTAGGGAAGTGGGAGGTTAGAAAGAGACAAAAAGTAGCCTATGTCACTCTCTATCCCTTCAAATATCTCCATTTAAAAAATCACATCAATTCGTCGCTTCGTTTTGCTGTGAAAGATGGACAAACAAACTGACACACACATACACTTTCTCATTTATCTCTAATAAAATTATAACTTATCAGGAAGGTTACAAATTCTGTATTTTATAAATAATTTTCAATTAAAATATGAATGTCATTTTCCTGACCTGCTTATTTTTGTTCTTTATCAAGTATAACTATGGCACTGCAGTAATTCTTCCTATTTTTGACATAGTTCATGTTAGAAATAGTAAAATCATAGCTACCAGCAAGATTTTTTTAGATATATATATATATATTAAGTAATGTATTTAAAGTCTTTGTAAAAAATAAGTAGACTTATTGTTTCATTTCCATGGCTTCCAAAAATTAACAAATAAAACTGAACATCATAATAAATTTGAGCTACTATATCGAAAACATGTTTCTTAAAATAAAATTTAAATGTTAAACATATGGCACAATATCATTTACAGTGTTTACTCTACTTACCAAACATGTTAAAATTTAATCATTTCAGCTCAAACAACAAACTGTCATAAGATTTTAAATCATATATAAATAAATTTTAACATGAAATGTATCTTTCTATAGCAGTGAAAATACCTTTTCTTACTTGGCTTAAGAAAAAAGTCTATCAGTTTTTTTATTCATTATTTATGTGTGTCAATAAATAAGTCAATCACAGAAAATTATTAAATCCCTCTCATTTTAATTGAAATCTTTTATAATTTTTACTTAACATAGCAGGGAGAGACAGAGGGTTGAGTGTGTTTCCATGTATTGGAGTACACTAGTTCAATTTTAGAAATTTAGATTGATTATTTATTGTTGCAGTAATACAACAAATGGAGCAGAAATTAAAATGAATAAATTAACGTTTTGAACTTTTCTTGCGGTGGAGGAATTCAGCCGTAATTTAAAAGTGGAAATCTGTCAAAATAGGAAAGATTCTTACCTTTGCTTATTGGCAAGTGTTAGCAAAATATTGAAAAAAAAATTATTTCATTTTGCTTCTCACTCAATAGTTTCACATTTACAATGGCAAAATCTTCTTTTTACAATTTTCTGTCTTATTTTTCTTTTGTTAATTTTCCAAACTTGTTATTTATGACCTCAATTGGCTAAAGAGCTAATAACTGCATGACACTTGCAATTTTCTTTCTACGTAATGAAGTTTTTTTAAATAACTTATTGTTAATAGAAATGTATTGTCAAGAAGGATTTGTGAATAGTTATTGTATACTTTAAACATGTGACTGAAGAAATAACATCTGCTTTCTATGCTTCTAGGTAAAAAATGTGATGAAGGCCAGCTTGTTTTGGGTGATAATGAATTTCCAGCCAAATCCCACATACAAGATATATCTTATAGTAAGTATTTAAAAGTAATTATATTTTAAAATAAAGTTATCTGAATTTCTTGTTATGACTGTAGGTTTTTAATATGCTTCATTGAATTTTATTTTGACTGTTTAAATTCTTATTTTATGGGTTGGTGAATTTATGGAAAGAATATTAAAAACATTTTTATAAATATATATATATATATATATAATTTATGTAATACAGTAGCCTCTCTTAAATCTGCAATCCTAAAATCCTCACATCATCACAGATGAAAACAATGAAAATTTCTAATCTTATATATGGACAAAATTACAGAATTTTTTAGCTTTACATCATTCTATATGTATTTTAGTATGTAAATCTCGACAATATGACTGAACTCATAGTTTTTCATTGGGGAAATATAAATTTTTCCGTGAAAAAAATCATGGTATTTCTGATTTCACACATAATTTCAATTTTTTTATCAAATATATTTATGTATTAATCAAGTTTTTTTTTTTTTTTTTTTTTTTTTTTTTTTTTTTGTTAATAAAACTGCCTAAACCTGAAATAAAACTTCCTTATTTTATGATTTTAATGTAAATTAATGGGTTACCTTTATGAGGAAATTTCAGTAAATAACTCAAGGAAAATTTATCTCGTCTTTATTTACATATTTAATCTCCCATTATTATTTACTTGACCTTTACTGTAATAATTTTTAACATATCTTACCTTTTATCATCTTAGTTTATAATTTTACTTACTTTTTTTACTGTATCACAAGCATTCATTATAAATTTAACTGCATGATTACATTCAAATTAATATTTAAAATATGTATATAAAAAAGAGGAGGGGAATTACCAGAAATCCACAAAATTCTAATATTCACAGAACCTCTGGTCCCAAATTGTGTAGATTTGAGGGAGTCTACTGTATAATCTTTTTGAATAATGCAAAAGAAGTGTGGAAAGATATGTATGTCTTAGAATACAATCTGATTAGATAGTTTGAATACTATTTTTGCTTAATCTTTTATTCATTTTTATTATTAATAATTTGTTTATTTATTTATTTATGGAAATTATGTTTTGGAATGTTTACAAAATCATGCTGTTTAGTAATTTATAAGTTATACAGACCAAATTTTTTTAATTATTAGTGCTGTTTATTAATAATAACTGTAGTGCTATTTATTAATTTATTATTAATGTTATTTTTTCCAAATTTGTCAATGTTGCTGGATATTTTTGTTTCAAATGTCCGATTTATATTTATTTATAAATATTGAATCATTTAACCACAAAAGAAACAGTAATAAAGAAAACTTTTTAAAGTTAGTTGGCCGTGAATTAGGTGGATTTAAAAATATCATGTATCCATTCAATCTCCTGATCAGTATATTCACTTTCTTTGAATATAATAGATACAATTATCCAAAAGGCAGTGACTGAATAGTCAGATTTTGCTGTAATCTGACAACTTTTTAAAAAATGTTCATGTAAGCACGAAATGCAAAATATGTATTAAATTGAACAAGCTAAAAAATTATCCTTACTTAGTAATATTATTTTATATTCACATGACTTTATTGATCTCATTATTATCCTAATTCATATGCCCAAGTTATTTTTGATACTATATTAGGTGAATTGTGATTTAAACATAAAATGTCAAATTTTTAAAATTTATTTTTAAAAACTGCTGTGCATAGTGTCATCTACTATTGTTATCTTTGCATTTATTAACATTATATAAATGATTGTCCTCAGCTAATGGGCTAAAATAAATTTTTATGTTACATTGTTATTTATTTGTTTCATATAATTTAATGATTATTTGCAAAAGTTAAAGTATTTTTTAATTTCTTGCAAACTGTAATATCTTAAAGCAAGGAAAACTCTTGTAGTTAAATCTTTAATAAAAGAAAAACAAGAAACTTTACTCATTATATTTTTGGTGTATTTTCCATACACCAAGATGCTTTAACCTTAATTTAATTTTTTTCTTGTGAAAAACTGTTTTTAAATTTTTTTATATTAAGTTAAATTGTATTAAAAAAACAGACAATTAAAAAAAAAAAAAGCTACTTTACATTGTTAAGGAAAGGATAATTAAAATTTAATAGCAGTTCGGTGGAATTAGTAAAATATAGCTTATATTAAAAGCAACAAATAGAAAGATATAAAATGTATCCAGCATGAGACAGTTCCAGGAGTCTGTCCTGACTTTCTCATAGGGTCCTGTTTTTGATAAATTGTGAAGTTTTTCTTACATTTGTGAAAATTCTAGTCATAAATTTTGTGAATTTGAAACTATCGATATATTTAAGTTCCATAATTCATACATAAAAAAGCTAAGTAATATGGTTTTTTTAATGAGTTTAGCTGTTTTGTTAGAGAATCAGATTTAATTTTTTGTAATTAAATTTGTAAAAAATTCAATTTGAAGATGAGAAAATTCTGTGAAAGATCTATTTAAAAAGCAAAAATTTTTGTAAAGGGTCTTGTTTTAGGATAAAAATTTTTGTGAAGGACCCTGTTTTAAGATAATTTTTTTTTGTGAAGGGTCCATTAAACGACTTAAAATTTTTCTAAAAATTGCTGAGTTCGGAACAAAAAGAAGTAAAAAAACTGTTATTAATGATGTGTAATGATTTAATAATGTTCAATACATTAAGTGATTGTAAAAAAATAAATAAAACATGCATGGTATTACATTACTTGGGATTTTTAATTGCATATATATATATATATATATATATATATAAAGCCAAACCATGTCTGTTCCTAACTAATACATGCTGACATCATATCGGCAATGATAACAGTCTAAGTAATCAATTGCAGTTTTTTACAAATTTTTTAACTTCTAAAACATAACACACTATCAATTTTTACACTACTAGATAAACTATCATGCATTTCCAAATAAAAATAAATGAAGAATTATGTCATAAAGTCGCCCTTTAGGATTTGAGAACAGCCTTAAGCTACTGTATGTTATCAGGTCCAAAAAAGATTGTTTATTCATTTAGTAATAATCCATTTAAACCAATAAAAACGAAGCTAGGTAATAAATGTTTTTTTTAATTATTATTCCAGTAACTTTACAGATTCAGCATACAAATACGTAACCCTATTAAGAGCTTGGTAAACCTTTGTCTTCTAGATTTAAAAAATTTAAACATGCCCCTCCCATATCTGATACAGGTCTAAGAATATTCTTGGGAAAATTTGTTTTTCACAATCTTTGAACTTAAAAAACAACAAAGTTTTTTTTTTTTTTTTTTTTTTTTTTGGGGGGGGGGGGGTGAAATATAATAAAATTATACATAGTTTAATCAGGGTTCCCTCAAGTGGGCCCAGCCCGAAAAAAACCCATGAAAAACCCATTTGTGGGTTTTTTCAATTTTTTTCATTTTTTCACAACTGTACAATTATTTAATCTAAGATATGAGAATGTAAAATAAATGCTAATTTAAATATATTTTAAAAGAACCAGATTTAAAGGAATTTCTAAACATTGGTGAAATGACCAAAAGAAAGCAGAAATTAGCTTATAAAGAAGGAAAATTTTCATGCCAGTATTTTAAAATGCATCCAAGTGCTTTAAATCTTAATGTATAACCTAAAGATGGCATTTGAAACTTGAACCCCATTTTGATTGCTTGCATTGTTATAGCTTTAAGATTAATCATTCTATTTATTATCCTGTTTCAATGTTTAATGAAAGTGTTATAAAGTAATTTTCAGCACAATGACAAATTATAAAAAAAAAAGTGAAAGAAATTAAGTTTCCTCATGGATTTTGTCAGTTTTTCTTTTTATTACATTCAGCACAAACTATTTCTATTTCAATCGAACAATACTTTTTTACATTTGGTTTGGAGCAAATGACATAATCATTTAGGAGTTTATTAAGCAGCAAAGCTAGTAAAAATGTATTTCCATTTGTGATCTAAATTTACAAATGTCTTTGATACTGACTTCTATGGCAATCTAATTTAACATTTAATACTGTTGCAATATATGTAGTAAATTTTGCTAAAATTTTCAAAAATATTATTATAAATCTCCTTTAAAAAAAATTCTACTGATTTTTGAATTGAAGTGAATGAAAGAAACTATATAAATTTAGCATGTTAATTTAAGGCAGAATTCTTGTGATTTTCCTCAACCCAAAAGGCTTTTTTTTTTTTTTTATGAAAAAACCCGTTTGGGTTTTTTTTTTAATTTCAACTTTAAATTACATAAGGTAATATATTTCATAATATCAGTAAAGTTAACACCCCCTCCAAGAAAAAAAAAAAAAAAAAAAAAAGACTTAATTCTCCCAATGACAATTTTCAAAACAAGTAATTGCAACTTAATTTTCTATAAGTATGTGTAGCTATCACAAACACTAAAACTAATTTTTGTCTATTAAAAAATAAATAAATAAAATTCCATATTTTTAGCACAATAAATATAATGTCGTTTTAAACTGATTTCTGATTGAAGGAAATGAAAGGAATAGTATAAACTATTAGTCTGTTTAACTTATGTATGACTTATATAAAGAAATTCAGTTGTACTTGGCGTAATATATCATTCTTATATATGGCGTAATATATCATTCAGTAATCTAGTCCCATGAGATACAAAATAATCTTTTTAAATATACTTCATTTTTTTTTCTTTTTATATATTTATTTTTATTGTTAATTCATACTTAATGCAAAATTATACCATTGTTTAACTGATAAATGAAAAATGTAGGTATTATGCATATGAAAATTAGAAGTTTGAAGAGTTCTCTAAAAATTTTTAATAAAACCCGAAAAAGCCCGGGTTTTTTCAGAAAAACCCGGGTTTTAGACAACTGGGCCCAGCGGGTTGGGCTTTTTCAAAAAAACCCGGGTTTTTTCAAACCCTGAGTTTAATAGTCTAGAGCAGCGGTTCCCAAACTTTTGGGCTCGCGGAGCCCTTTTTGGGGGAAAAATTTTAAGGCGGAGCCCCTGAACCCAATTGTACTCTGTAGTTTACAAATTAATGTTTTTTATGCCTATGGAGCAAAGAAAAATCTGTTGAATAAAATCTGCGCCATCAATTTCTAACATTGGACCAAGGTTCTCAGTTTGGATTTTTGTTGATACAGAAATTCTAAATTCATACTAGAAATTTTAAAAATCAAATTTTTTCTTGTATAACCTTTTAACAGTTTTATTTAATACTAGAAGATAGCCCGTCAAAATGACATGTTTGCATTTTTAAAGGATGATAAAAAATTACAACAACTGTGGTCAATCATAGCCACTTTAGGCTGGAACAATTTTGATAAATACAGCAATTAAACTTGGAGAGGAAAAAATCTAACAAAAAAAAAAAAAAAAAAAAAAAAAAAAGAAAAGAAAGAAAGAAAATTTCAACAGAAATCTGCATTTAAAACTATAGTAAAACTATCTGCTAAATGGGGGTGGGGATTATAATGAAATTTAAAACGCATCCGCGGTTTGCTTAAATAAAAAGTTCTAATTAAACATTGTTTTTGAAATCGTGAAAAGATTTCAAAGTGAAGTAAAATGTAGTGACGTCATTTACAGCTCTCACTGTAAATCTGACCAATGAGAATGCTCCATTACGACTATGGAACAGTTTCATTGGTCAGAAAATAGATTGCCTTTAAAATTGGAGGTAACTTTTCACAATGTTTTTTATAGATTTGAAATTCTCAAGAGTCATTCACGGCTGTAAAGAAAAAAAAATTAAAGCAACCCGAATATAAAAATTTTAACAATATTGCATTTAAAACGGACCTTCACTTTCCTTTAATGAAAAGTTTTAATTAAATATACTTTTTGAAATCGTGGAAAGATTTCAAAACGAAGTAAAATGTAGTGACGTCATTTACTGCTCCCACTGTAAATCTGACCAATGAGAATGCTCCATTACGACTATGAAACGTTTTCATTGGTGAATGACTTTCTTTTTCTCGTGGATAGGTTGACCCCGGAATTGTTATACACGGAGGGGTTTTATATATATAATTACTATTTTTGGACACAATAAAATAAAAAAAATTCCTCTTTTTTGATTAAAAAAGAGGTTTGTATAATCGAGATATTTCCTTTAAACACAGCAAAAAGTATAGTTGAAAATTTGTGATTTGTGTAAATGAGGAATCCAGCTTCACACATATGTGTCTTTGAAAAGGGAAGTAAAATTAATTTTGCTCTGTCTGACAAGATTTTATATTTATCTGTCAAATGACACCAAAATTCAGTGGTACGCTTGGTTAGAAAAGAGATTTCTAGATCGCTTTGAGGTGTTAAATCAATGAAAGTTTCGTATTGCTCAGAGCTTAAGCTATGCGGTTTTGTTTTTACACTGAATGGATTTAGTATTCATTTAAAATCGTCCAGCATCTTATTTTGTGCAACTGGAAAGTAAAGCTCAAATGAATTTATCACAGCTTCGAGATGATCTTGAATACATTCTGACTTTTTTTTCGAAATTAATGTATGGTTATTTAAAAATATATTAGTATGAGTTAGATATTTAGTGAGAATTAAGTATAACGTATAAATAGGCGGAGCTCTAAAGAACTAAACTTATCTCCCTTTTGTTCAGCAAGCAGAGTTAACAGCATTGGTGGGCCTTTTCTGTTTTGATTCACGTTGTGCATTCAATTCATAATACTATTTCTTGTAGCTTATTTTAAATCGAATTTTTAAAATACATTTAGGGTAGAAGTATAAAATAAAGCAATTTAAACCAAAAATATTATACAGAAAGTAGATACATGTACAATGCAAATGATTAAACGACTTTGAAGCATATCATTGTATTTTTCAACCCAGTTATATATACATTTATTTTTGACACACACACATAAATTCCTACATATTTTTAGAAACTTTTACTTACAATATACGAATTTCTTTCATGTTTTGTTTATTTTCCTGGAATGCCGCAGAGCCCCGAAAAGTTCAGGCGGAGCCCCAAGGGCTCCGCGGAGCACACTTTGGGAACCTCTGGTCTAGAGTATGCTTTTTTTTAAAAAAAGGTTTAAATTAATTGAAATCATATTTAGATGCTTTTGTCATATTAACTACTTGGGAAGATAGATGTTCTCGGTAGAGAATTGGTAAATCTGAAGTATATCTGAATCTTTTTATTGGTTGAATTCCTCAACTTATTTTATTCGTTTCCGGATTGGTCCAAATTTAATGTCCAAAAATGGAATACTGTTTTTTATTTTATTCGTTTTTTGATTGGTCCAAGTTTAATGTCCAAAAATGGAATATTTCTGTTGCCACAATGACAAAAAGTGTAATAAAAACTTTTTAAAAAGGTTATAATTTAAAAACAAATTGTGATAAAGATTTTAAAAATTTCATTAAAAAGTGCATTTTTTTTTTCTCAAAGCAATGGTGTAAAAATTTTAAATGTGCAATTTTTAAAAGTTTAAAAATTTGCAGTTCCAAAAATTGTAAAACTGAAATTTCATTAAAAATTTGCTCATGATGGGTCCAGAAATATTAAAGTTTAATCCATGTGGTATGTAATATGAGGCATTCAGAAGTCAGTCTGATTAACTCCATCAAATAAAAAAATATATTTTAAACAGTTAAAGTAGTATATCTATAAACTACAGTTTTTTTAATCATTGGTCTAGAAATATTATTGTTTAATGCACGGCATATGTAATATATGATGTTTATTATTATTAATTTAAATATAGAATTTCTTTGAAGATATTATTTTCCAAATAGTTGCTGTAATTTGTTAAATTACAATTTTGTTTATTATTATTATTATTTTAATGATTAAATTTTTTTATTCTTCTCTTTCAGGAATTTTGAAGAACATAGATGCACATACAAATACAGTTCAATAAAATCATTTAAATAATTTTTTTTTTTTTGTATGTATATGTATTGTAATAATTTCATTTTATGTTTAGAATATATGAAAAATATTCTAGCATGCTGTAATTATTCATAACTTATAATAATCTTATTAAAAAATTATATAAATGAAGTTTTTGTTTTTCCTCACTGTCTAGATCAAACTTGTGCTTATTTGCCAAATGTGGTCTATGGAGTTCTTTGCATGCTTTATTTATTTTACGGTGATTTTTATACTGAGAAATGAAAAGTATTTAGTGGCAAAGAAAAATGTTCTTACAAATTCAATATGTTCATTTAATATTACTCTTAAAACTGTACTTTTCAATTCACACCAGCCCTTTACACAAAAAAATTTTTAGAATCCCATTGATGAAGCTTATAATATAACTTGTTTACATGTCACACATAAATTGGAAACCCTTGGTTTAGGTGTGACTTTTTTTAATATATATTCTAAAAGACAGTCTTTAAAATGATAGTTATTTGTACAATTCTAATACAAAATATTGATGTACATGTTATAATAAATATTCAGTTTATTTCTATAAAATAAAAACTAACAACAAAATTCTTACAATTTAAGTACATATCATAATTTTTCCCCTTGTTTTTCTAGTTCAAACCTGACATATTCTTTTACATCTGCATTAGGTATTGAATCCAGAGCTTCCTTAATTTTGATTCGATTATTGCTAGTATAGTATTTCAGCTTTATCACATATTCATACCAAACACACTTTGCACATCCTTGTCCACAACAGTCAAATTCTCCAGGTCGAAGTGGTGCATCATCACCAAAGTTATCTTTTTCTATTTGCTCTTCTGTAACAATGAAGTTTGAAGTGCTTGATGCATTGTTAGTTTTCATTCGAATCGGTGGTTTATAATGCACAAACTGTGGGATTTTTCCATAAATCTGTTTCATTAATGATGGCTTATTCATTTTACTATTTCAGCAGCAGAGTCTAATTCATCTAACTATAATACTTTCTTATAATTTGATAAATACCTGAAAAGTTAAAAACACAATGTAAGTAAATAAATTATAAAATAAGGATTGTTTATATAAATACATAATTTTTTACTTTATTAGAAATATTTTCTTAAATACTGGTAAAATCCAGATAACAGCTAGTTTACATAAGCAATAAAAATTATTGATATAGTTAGCTAAACAGACAGTAAAATAATTGCATGCGTAAATGTGTACACATGTGAAATAAGCCATATGATGTTTTGTACTAATATGCTACACATACATTAACCTCTTCAGACCTGAGGTACACAAATGTGTACCTCCATTCTTTTCCACATAAAAACTAAACTGATGAAATTTTTTGCATTTTTACTTTACTTCTATACAGCTGAATGTTTTTTGCTATAAATCAAAACCAATAAATGCCAACTCTGATTAATATTACCTCATAAAATAAATATTATGTTCATCCGAGTTTCGAAAATACCTTCAAGACATTTTGGCCAAGAAAGTAAGAAATATTCATGATTAGTTAACTTAAGTGCTTTACAATAAAAAAAAATTGAGGATTTGCTGATCATTTACTTGATTAAAGACCTTAATTTTGTTATTGCGTAAATTTATACTACTGATAGTAAACTGATGTTTTAAGGTAATTAGTACTTTTATATCCATATTTGTAAACCTAAATTACCTGTACCCTAAAGTACTGATTTCATAAAAATGACTTTCTGTCATCTATGATATCATTTCAATTATGCAAAAGCAATATATATATATTTGTAGAGTTTCATGCTCAGGTCTGAAGAGGTTAATGTACAATGTTAAGTTCTGTTTAAGAGTTAGCAAAAACAACATTTGTATACTCAATATACAATACACAGAAATACTTGAAAGATATATTTCGAAACATTGTACTTTTAGGTCTAAAATGTTACAATCAATTCCAAAAAAAATGTTGCAGTGAACGCTTTTGAAATTTTTTTTCAAAAAGGGTCGTTTTTCCAAAACCATTTTTCTTTCTTATGGGCTCCTCCAGGGTACAATTTTAGAGGTACAGTACACTCCCTCTAATCTGCACAGGTCGGGACCAAGGATTTTGCGGATTATAGAATTTTGCAGCTTATAAGTCATTTCTTTGTTTACATTCTAATATTTGGAATTTATCAACAAATGTAGTAAATATACAGCAAATAAATAACACAGAAATGAAAAAAAATACTTTTTTATGCATAAAAATCTATAGTCAGTAGGAACACATTTAAATGATATAATACAAAATTAATGGAAAACATTTCTATTTATTTTTAAATCTATCAAACATCACAGTGATAGTGGTTTGTTTTATAATTTTTTATTTATGCTATGCAGTTTAATCTTGATGCCCTTAAGAGTCAGAATTTCTTAATCAGTAACATAAGTTTTTTTTTTTTTTTTTTCTAAAAAAATAAGACATTTATCCTCAAGAGCTATTTTATCTTTTATATAGCCAGCAAATGTACTCAGAGTATAGCAGTCTTAATAGTTATTTATAAGATACATAAAACATTTCCTTCTAATGAATGCAGAAATGCATTAAAAATTTCTAAAATCATCAGTGCAGTTCAACTTTTATTATGGTCAAAGTGTGCATTATCTTGGCTTAAAAAAAAGGAGATTTTAACTGTTTGTTTACATCTAAAATATAGTGCGGATTATAGGCATTTGTGGATTATAGGGTTGTGGATTAGAGGGAGTGGACTGTATAAACAAAACAAAAATATGCTCTTAAAGTTGAAAAATTCTTTTTATTGATGATGTAATCAGTTTTTAAAATATGGATTTTAACCCTTTCAAGTACACTGGCAAAAGAAAATCACTTTTTTTTTTTTCATGGAGAGGATATTTTTCTATGCTAAAAGTGTCTAAACATAAATGTTTTAACACAATCTTTTTAGAGTATCTCAACAGATGAGATTTACATCACTTACAAAAATTCCGAAACATTCAGATGAGTAAAAATATTTTTTCCAAAATAAAACATGGGAAAAATTTGACAAAATCAATAAAAACCAGATTGTTTCATTGCAGTTTCACCCATCCAGGATGCAATTTTTAGTGGTAACCATTCAGATAAGCCAAACCAAGTCAATTACTGTATATATATACATATATAAAGTATGCATATATATAGTGTATTTTTTTAATATATGCCCTTATATAACCAAACTTTAGAGGATTTACCGACAAACCGAAAATTTATTCTCAAAGCTAAAACTTTCTTATAATCTATTGTATAATTGATTAAAAATATATATGAAATTTAACCCTTTGAAATACACAGGGAATTGCAGATCACTTTGCTGTTCATGGAGACTATTTTTCCTACACTTAAAGTAACTAAATGTCCATATTTTAACAATCACTTTAGAGCATTTCAATGAACCAGATTTACAAAAAAATTTGAAGTATTCTGATAAGTAAATTTTTTTTCACACACCCACAAAAAAAAAAAAAAGTGAAAACTTCTACAAAATTAGTAAAAACCTGAATGTTTCATTGCGGATTCAGTACGGATAGACACCAGAAATCAAATTATGCAGAAAATAAAATATCAAATAGCACATGCTTTCAGTTCAATAACTTTTCATGAATTTTTTCATTTAAAAATATAATTTTGACAAAATGAATTTAAAGATATAAAATCATTCAAATTTGAGTTACATTTAAGAATCATTCATCAAGACCTGCACAATGCCAGATGGGTCAGGTGTTCATAAAATGCTATTTTTTGCTGCATTACTTTAGGGATAGCTTTTGTGTTTTGGTATGTGATTTACCTATTCTATCTATTTCAATCATGTATTATGACTTTATTTTAATGTTTTTACAGTAGATTCCCTCAAACCCACACAGCTTGGGACCAGATGTGTGCAGATTTCTGTTCATTGCTTTATTTACATTTTTTAAACAGTAATTTGAATGTAATTAATAATGCAATCAAAACTATGATGAATGCTTAAAATATATTAACATAAGTAATAAACTAAAATAATAAAAATTAACAAAATTTTAAAAATGATTAAAATATTTAAAAAAAAGGTCAAATTGCTAATCAATAATGTATAAACGGGTACAATTGAATATTCATTATAAAGATGAAAAGTATTTTTCCTAAATTATTCAATGAAACTTGCCTTATGAAGATGTATTACTACCTCGCATCAAAATCATAAAAATAAGGAAGTTTTATTTCAGGTTTAGTTAGACTTAATAACCAAAAAAGCTTGATTAATACATTAATATATTTGGTAAGAAAATAGTGATTACCAATGACAGTAGTAATATCTTGAATTTTTTCAGAAATAAATTTATTCTTCCTTCATGAAAAAACATGTATTCAGAAAAACAAAAAATTAACAAAAATGACAAATTAAAATATATATGAAATTGATATAAAACTAAAAAAGTCTAATTTTGTCCCAATATCTGAACTAAATATTTCATTGTTTACATCTGTAAATTATGTATGGATTTTAGAGAGTTTTGGATTTGAGGGTGTCTATTGTATTCACTTTATTTTAGTATTATGTGTGCTGTTAATTCCAAATTCATATTATTTTACTTTTCATGGCTGATGCGAAAATGAAACCAGACACTCTATTTGTAGTTCTATAGTAATTAAAGTTTGAAGAGTCTACTATAATTTTACAAATTCCAAATATTCCTTTTAACACATTCGCTGCCGCTCTCGCAAAAGCGCATGATATGGGGTCAATGTTAAGCGGCCACTCACGTGCCAGCGCATGATGTGGGGTGATGTCTAATAGCCAGTCACGCGCTGGCGCGGGAAAATCTTTCACTGATTCTTTGTTGTAAAAAGTAAATCGGCTTCTGGGAAAAACCCACTTCTACAGTGCGGCATTAACTATCATCACATCTTCATGTAAGTGGCAGCGAATGTGTTAATTCATATGTTCATGCTATGTTGATATTTACTGTTTTACAATTAATGGTTATATATATATATACATATTAATTTTATTTAGTGTATCTTTGTCATATATGCCTATATATAATCTCAATATAATAATCTGAATTAGATATATATATACAGTAGACTCCCTTAAATCCGCAAACCAGAAATCCGCACATATTTTATGGATGTAAACAATGAAACTTTCAATTCAGATATTTGAAGAAAATTTATTTTTTTTTTTGTTTTATTTTGTATCAATTCCATATATTTTTTAATTTATAATTTTCTTAATAATATTCTATTCATGATTTTTTCATGAAGGAAGAATAAACTTTTTTGGGAAAAATTCAAGAAATTGCTGATAGCACTAGTAATCACAATACCAAATATATTTATGCATTAATCAAGATTTTTTGGTTATTAAACTGCTAAACTTGAAAAAAAATCCTTATTTTATGATTTTGATGTGAATTAGAAATGCACTTTTATGAGGCAAGTTTTGTTGAATAATTTTGGAAAAATACATTTAATCTTTATAACGAATATTTAATCATACACTATTGATTATTAACTTGACCTTTGCTATTAGTACTTTAATCATTTTAAAAATTATCTAAATTTTCATTATTTTAGTTTATTACTTATTTTAATATTTTATTATATTTTAAGCATTCATTATAGTTCCAATCGCACTATTAATTGCACTCAAATTACTGTTTAAAAAATGTAAACAAAACAATGACCTGAAATCCGCAAAATTCTAAAATCCGCACAACTTCTGGTCCCAAGCTGTGCGGATTTGAGGGAGTCTACTGTATATCGACAAAAACTGACTTATCCAAAGTATTAAATCTGATACTTTTTCTAAAATGGTTAAAAAAATAATTAATGAGGATTTGATTGAATTATATTAAGATTAGTGATATAATTTAGAAAATCATTTTAAAATTTGAAAACAAATCTTTTTCAAAGTAAAACAAATTAATAATGAGTCATTCATAAAAAAAAAGGCTGACATGCGGGAATTTTTTAAAAAGGGAACACTATTCTAAAAATAGAATGCATTTTTTTTTTTTTTTTTTTTCAAATAGAGTACATTTTAACTATGTTCTTCAAAAATATTCTTAACTTCTCGTACAATTTGCGATATTATCCCGGGATCAATTGAATTGTATCAGGATGCATAAGAAATGTTAAAAAGGGCCACCACGCACATAAAAAAAAATAAAAAAGGCCAACAGGGACATAAAATAAATAAAAAGGGCTGCCAGGGGCATAAAATAAATAAAAAGGGCCGCCAAGTACTTTGCTAAAGCAGCTTTGAGTCAACACTATGCAGACACATCTAATTTATATTGCATTTATAAAGAAATAAACTCCATTTCTTTAAAATGTCCTTATGACAAAATTTTAAATTGTTATCATATATTATTGGATCAAATTTTTACACAATTCTTTGTTCAATAAATGCAAAAAACTATGACTCTGTCATTCATTTATTATCTCAAAGAAAGAGAGGCTCATCTCCAGATCTATTTGATGTTTCCATCAACAGGATATGAGTCAAAAATCTTATTTCTTAATTGTCCGAATGCAGTAGGGATGAGACAACAGGCTCAGCCTGAGCCCAACACTGGCTTGATTCTTATACAAGTCTTTCAACTCGGGTTCATTCTTTTTTTAACTGACCATTTTATTTTTTGTTCTCATATAGGAATTTTTTTTCACTTAAAAATAACTTATTTTATTTCAAGTCATATATATATATATATATAATTTTTTTTCTTCTCAATTTTCAGTAGTAATAGAATATTTTAAAAGAAAACTTCTGGTACTTGCTGATTTATGTCTGGTTTTGACAGCAAGTAATGACCTATTGATGAAATGCAGTGTTGACTCTCAGCCTTTTTGCAGGGCACAACACCATTCAGCCCTTTTTAACTTTTCCCTCATGCACCGCACCTCATGGCAATATCACAAATTCTAAGGGACTCTTAAACAAACCAGTTCAAGATACTTTTTGTGAACAAGGTACAAGTGTGCCTGCCCTTTTTTAGAATAGGTGTTCCTTTTTGAAAAATTCCCGCCTGGCAGCCTTTTTTATCTAGAATCAACACTATGGTGCCAATCAAAATATGGCATCATTAAAATATTTTTTAATTAGAATGTTTATTTATTGTTACTTTTTTATAGATCTAATGCAAAATAAATATTTTCTTTTAAATAAATCATTATTGGCTTTGGGTTTGCAATTTTTAGCTCACAGGCTATCATAGTCTGAGAGCTTATGTGCCCGTCCGTTCTGTATGTTCGTGCGTAACGCGATAACTCATGATAAAAATATCCCATCCACTTGAAATTTTGTATGTAGGTATATCCTGACAAGGCGCTTCCCTGATTAGTTTTTGGAGTTCATTCGATATACATAAGAGGGAGAACGGGGGGCTGATGCCCCTCCCCTTAGTTGATATTAATGGGATTTTCATGCAGAATTAAGTTTTCGTTCAAAATTTAGATTAGGATCATTCTGATGAGGCGATTCCGTGACTGTTATTAGGTGTTTATTGAATAAGTATAAATAGAGGGAACAGGGGTTCTAATGCCCCCCCCCCCTTAATTTATATAAATGGGTTTTTCAAGCAGAATTTTCAGATTTCGTTCAAATCTCTGAATAGTTTTGGAAGTTTAATGGTTAAATATAAAAGAGGGGGATAACTCCTTTTAAATTATATAAATGCTAAATGGGTTTTTATTAAGAATTATCTCATTTGCTCTGAATTTTGGATATAGATTTTTTATATGATAAAGCATGTCTTTGATAGTATAGGAGGTTCAATGATTAAGTATAAAAAAAGAGGAAAGGGGAGAGCTGTTTCCCCTTCTTAAATGTTTTTCGAACGGAATGAACCCTTGAAAATATAAGGCTTTAATGTACAATTAGTATTTGTAGCCTGTGAGCTCAATGCCATCAGTTTAACTGGGCAGTATTCTTTATTTAATCTTCTATTGTCAGGCAGTGCAAATTGTTTTGTATGAAAATAAAGTTAGTAATTCTATCCATTTTTTTCCTGAACTCTGCTCTTCATATTCACAAAGTCATTTCATACGTAAGTAGATAAAATTGGCTATTTTGGATGCATTTGCTATGAACAATCCCTTAATGCTATGTAGAATTTCACACTATGTATGGGAGAGGGCATAATTTTCTGTCTTGAATTTATGAATATACACAGACACTCTGGAATCAAATGCTACTGTAGCTTTCTTTGCTAACATACATTCTCTATATAGAATCCTTCATTTTAGATCCACATATGAGAAATATAAGATTGTAATAGGATTTTTGACTTACTTTGTGTATGCAATATTATCTGTAGCTGAGCAAACTCTGATTACGTCAATGATGGCAGAGTTCAAGTAAAAACAAAGCAAAAATACTGTTTTGATTGTTATAGCATTCAGTAGTTCACAGCTACAATACTCTGGGCTTCACAATATAAAAAAAACAAAATGATATTCCAATTTTCATGTTTATGATGTTACAACCTTTATAATTAAGATGACCCAAATGGAATGCATACACAGTCATTTAAATGTTACCTGAAAGATTAATTGAATTTCAGTTATCATTAATGTAAAATAAATGGGAAAAAATCTGATTTTTAATATAGTACATCAATAATATCAGATGAAAGTCTAATATTAGAACAGTAAACATTTGGATTTTTAGAAGAATACGATTTTGTGACTTAGAATGACTTAGAATTCTGAAAAAAAAAAAGGACTAAATACTATGATTTAAAAATAAACAGTGAAGGAACATTCAATTTTTTGTTGATTAATTCTAACCTACTTATACACATATATTTTATTTATTTTTTGTATGTTGAGAATATTATTTTGTTAACATAAATGGAAAAATTGATTATCAAACAATAAGAAAGCTTGCAAAAGTTTCACATAATTTTTAATCAAACTATATGAATTAATAGTGGTCTGTCTGCTATATAAAGCTAAAACACTTCATGACTTAACATACCTTTTGTCACATTTGTAGCATTTTTATTGATTATCCAAAGCATTAAATATGTTCTTGAGTGTTAAAGTTAAGAACTATGCATGAGGTAAACAAAATTAGGACATTTTTACTTAATAAATATTTGATCCTTCCAATAATTGCATCCAGTTATATAGAATAGTTAATGTGTAAAGTTTTTTTTTTTATGAAAATTGATTATACAATGCAAAGAAAAATTTAATGTTTTCATCAAGGTTATATAAATTATGTTTGTTATCTCTTCTTGCAAAAGGTTTTTATTTAACTAAAGAACAAGGCTCAATTTATAAATATATATTAGATTAAGCTATTCATCAATGTTAAATAATGCATTCATATTTACTTTCAATAGGACCTGATTAAGTCAAAATAGAACTAAGGGCCTGATGTTTATGGCAAGTTATGATCTTAAGGCCTCTGTTCCTGCCCGCGAAGACACTCACAAGCTAATGTTATTCCTCTGGGGAGACATTTTTCTAATAACTCTTTCGTATTTTGGCATTTTTAAATAAATTTTGTTTCATTGGATAGCTGAAGTCCCCATCAAGATTGCATCTTGATTACTTTTTCGATTTTAGTTGCAGATATTTTTTATAAAGTTACTTTCACTTTCAGGACCGGTTCAGAAAGTGAAAGTAACTTTACAGAAAATATTTGCTACCAAAATCGAAAAAGAAATCAAAGAGTGATCTTGAGAGGACTTCAGCTATCCAATGCAAAAAAATTATTTAAAAATGCCAAAATGCAAAAGAGTTATTAGAAAAATGCCTCCCCGGAGGAATAGCAGTAGCTCGCGAGTGTCTTCGTGGTTAGGGACAGGGGCCTTAAAATTGAAGCCTCTTTCAGACAAAACATTTTCAATGGCTTAGAAAATAATACATAAACATAAAAATACATTTAGATAAATACGACATCCCTTTAACATGTCTTCTGAATAGAAAAATGGAAAAAATAACTTGAATGTTGTAAATAATTAAACTAGATTGCTTATTAAATATTAAATGCACTTTTTAATTATTTGAATAATAATAATTTTAATTGTAATTATTTTCACTTGATTTTAGAAATTAACTATGAAAAATTTAAACATTTTTAAATAAAATACATAAATAATTTTTAAAAAAATGAAAACTAAAATATTTGTGGTTCCTACAATTACAGGCACATGGGCAAAGCCTGTGCTTTAATTAGATTATATCACTACAACTGTTTTATTTTAAGATATATTAAAAATCCCAATGAACCAGACTACAAAATTAAATTTTTAATGATGCTAGAAAAGCATACATTTTTTAAATTTTCATTATAATATTAAAATTATTAACTTTGTGGAATACTTTTTTTAACCACTTCACCAGCAACATATATGATATATATGCTGTTATATATATATAACAGCATATATATGTAATCATTCCATGTCAAATCAACCAAAAAAAAGTCCTTCCGGCAATGCCGGGAGGAAGAGGTAGCTTTCATATACTTATATATATATTTATTTATTTTAAAGTAAGTTACATTGTTCAAAAATACTAATCTCAAATTAGTGGAAATAATCTTATAAAATTAGTAATTTTATAAGATTGAATACTAGTTTTTGTCAAGACTGAATATTAATAGGAATTTTTAGAAATTAGTCATCTTTTATTCAATCTGGTTTTATTTTAAGCGATTTGGAGAGTCAATAAATTCCACGATATCATAAAGTGTATGCCATTTTAAAGCAACATTGTCGATCGTTCAGATCAGACCGTTTCAAAATGTCAGCCATAAGAAAAATTCAAAGTGCTATAACTCAATCATTTTGTAAGATATAGACAAAATAAAAAGTGTTCTGGAATCGTTGTTTTAAGTTCTAACACGTAAATGAAAAACATTTTTCAAATTTTGATTTTTTTCGCATTTAATTTTAAATTTTAAATTAAAAAAAAAAATTTAAAATGGCCACCATTTTGAAACAAAATGGCGGATGATGCTGGCCAACGAACTCGGTCGAGACATTTGTATGCACTATGTACATACCAAGTTTAATTGAAATCGGTTCATAAATACGCGTGTTATCACGTGACAAAATCATATCGTTTCAAAATGTCAGCCATAAGAAAAATTCAAAATGCTATAACTCAAACATTTTTTAAGATATAGACAAAATAAAAAGTGTTCTGGAATCTTTGTTTTAAGTTCTAACACGTAAAAGAAAAATATTTTTCAACTTTTAATTTTTTCGCATTTAATTTTTAATTTTAAATTTTTTTAAAAATTTAAAATGGCCGCCATTTTGAAACAAAATGGCGGATTATGCTGACCAACGAACTCGGTCGAGACATTTGTATGTACTATGTACATACCAAGTTTCAGTGAAATCGGTTCATAAATACGCGTGTTATCACGTGACAAAAATCAGATCGTTTCAAAATGTCAGCCATAAGAAAAATTCAAAGTGCTATAACTCAATCATTTTTTAAGATATAGACAAAATAAAAAGTGTTTTGGAATCTTTGTTTTAAGTTCTAACACGTAAAAGAAAAATATTTTTCAACTTTTAAATTTTTCGCATTTAATTTTAAATTTTAAATTTTTTAAAAAATTTAAAATGGCCGCCATTTTTAAACAAAATGGCGGATGATGCTGACCAACGAACTCGGTCGAGACATTTGTATGTACTATGTACATACCAAGTTTCATTCAAATCGGTTCATAAATACGTTAGTTATCGCATGACAAAAATCAGATATATATATATATATATATGGTTATATATATATATATATATATATATATGTCAACATTTGAACGGAGGGTGGTTTTGGGGTCTGGGGGTCATGATCGGTGAAAATATACCAAAATTTTCCAGAAGTGCTTTCCTCCGGACGGCTGCAATAGGTAGCTTTTTACTTTTTGTAATGAAAGCTACCTAAAATTCAATATTCAATTTGACCATTTCAGATTTCAATGAAATTGCTAGGGATCATTCTCTATGGAGATATAAATTTAAGCATATTTTTATTTTTTATTTATTGCTTTGAAATTTTCATGAAATTAATTACAGTGGACTCCCTCAAATCCGCAAACCAGAAATCTGCTACTCTCTAAAATCCGCACACATTTTATGGATGTAAACAATGAAACTTTCAGTTTGGATATTGGGGCAAAATTTGATCTTTTTAGTTTTGTATCAATTCCATATATTTTTTTAATTTGTAATTTTCTTAATAATACTCTATTTATGTATTTTTCATGAAGGAAGAATAAATTTTTTTGAAAAAAATTCAAGATATTTCTGATATTACTGGTAATCACTATCTTCTTACCAAATATATTTATGCATTAACCAAGATTTTTTGGTTTAAGCTTGGCTAAACTTGAAAAAAAAATCCTTATTTTATTATTTTGATGTGAATCAGTAATGTACTTTTATGAGGCAAGTTTTGTTGAATAATTTTGGAAAAATACACTTAATCTTTATAATTAATATTTAATCATACACTATTGATTATTAACTTGACCTTTGCTATTAGTACTTTAATAATTTTAAAAATTATCTAAATTTTTATTATTTTAGTGCATTACTTATTTTAATATTTTATTATATTGTAAGCATTCATTATAATTCCGATTGTATTATTAATTGCACTCAAATTACTGTTTAAAAAATGCAAACAAAGCAATGACCAGAAATCCACAAAATTCTAAAATCCGCAAAACCTCTGGTCCCAAGCTGTGCGGATTTGAGGGAATCTACTGTATTTAAATTTTTAAAAATTATCATTTTTTGACTTGCATAAATATTTTCAATTTTGAATTTCTCAAGTTCTATCAAACGTAGAAAATTTTATGACCACTCATTTTAAAGTGGAGCTTATAAGGTTCAATTTGATATGAAAGTTGACTATGCATAGTTAAAAAATAAAATAAAATTTAATTTTTTTAAAGTTTAAATTTTTTTTTATAGTCATTTTTAAAATTTTTGAAAAAATTGTATGTTTGCAATATTATAAGTTTAAAATTCTGAAATTTTTAGAGTGCGATCTCAATGGGAATTACAAAATAAAAGCTGAAAATTACCGTACAAATTGTAACTAAATAACAAAATAGATAGAATTAAATTGTTATTTTTATAGTAATTTTTAACTTTTATTTCATAACTCCTGATCCCATTTAGATCTCACTCTAAAAATTTCAGAATTTTAAGCTTGTAATATTACAACAAACATGCAATTTTTTTCAAAATTTTTAAAAATAGCTATTTAAAAATTTTCAAATTTAACATTAAAAAAAATTAAATTTTATTTTTTTTAACTATGCATAGTCAATTTGCATATCAAATTAAATCTTATAAACTCCTCTTTAAAATGAGTGGTCATAAATCTCTCTATGTTTGATAGAATTTGAGAAATTCAAAATTAAAAACATGTAAGCTAGCCAAAAGATGATAAATTTTCAAAATTTAAATAATTGTATAAAAATTTAAAGAGATAAATAAAAAACAAAAATATGCTCAAATTTATATCATCAGGCAGAACGATTCTTGGGAGTTTCATCAAAATCTGAAAGGATCAAGTTGAGTCACTGGCTGATTTGGCATGAAATGACTCTAATACCAATTTTTAAATGTGAAATTCAAGAAAAGTTACAATTATTTTCTGGAGATAATCACTATAGAAAAAGTTCAGTGCATTATATTTTAAAACAGCAATAATTATATTGATATTGGAAAAGAATCTATTCAAAAACTAAACAAAGCTGATGAGACATTAATCCTTTATGCTCTGTCCTTATACAGGCCCTGAAATTAGATTTAATTATACATTTTTGCACCAATACATATATTTGTATGTGTTAGTAAACACAATGCAACAACAAATAAAAATAAAACGTCCATGTCCAAAGGTAAAGCATCTAAGTCAAAGATATATTTTTTCTTGGAAATGAAAGTATGATAAAATAATAGTTTATGAGCAATTGTTTCATTCAACCATTATGAAATGATAAAACTTTAACATGTATGATTTGTTTGTTATTTAAACTTGCTATCCAAATAAAAATATTCATCAAAAGTTATGTACAGGATAGTGCACATCAACTCGATCGGAATTTTATCAACACATTTTGTAAGAAATGCACATAATAAACAGTATTCTATATTATTAAATATAAAACAGTATTATATGTTATACTAGCAGTATTATTTGAATTTTCTGTTTTCTTATAATTATTTTTCCGCTAATGTATAAGCGAAGTTTTGTATAACCGTAGTGCATTTATAGCGAACTGGAGAACCGGTTTTTGGTGGCCACTCTGTATTAATGAACAATTTATACAAAAATTCGGTACTTTTCGGTTAACCGGGCGCCAGTGTTATAAATATGTACATATACATGTATATATATATATATTATAATATATATATATATATACATATGTATGTCGAAAAGTACCAATAATTCTCAACAGTATTCAGATGTAAAAAAATAATTAAGTTTTACAATGATATTATTAAACTTTCAATATAAATTATTCAGAATTTTCCTATTAAGTTCTATAAAAATACTGTATTAGAAAAAGTGGTGAAAACTTCCTTAGACATTTTTTCGCTTTTTTTTAAACTGTTATAAATATGCAAACACGTATAAGATTCTTGTAAATTTCAAATTATTATGGACGTTATGAAATACAAATATACATTTACAGAATTAAATTTCTCATTTGTACTTACAGATACATTTTTCCTAATGCTGCTCATATATAAACGCAAAAAAATAATTTGTTGGGATGTTAAAAATTATTATTTTTTGTCTAAACAGGTTATTTAGTCTTTCCTGAAAAATACCTTATAGGGCCCCAGGTTTCTGACCTCTTAATGTCATTGTCAAATTCTGTATATATGTAAAAAGATGTGATTTTAAGAAAGACTGAAAATATAACAACGTACCTTATAGTTCTCACAGAAGCTGATTGACAATCATTTCTGAAGTACATAATGTAAGTACAAAATAGCATGCATTAACAATGATATCGCATCGCATCGCGCTGTGGTTTACTATGCAATACTCCAATACTGATCATCTGTAGTGGTGACCTTATAAGTATAGTGCTGCCATCTACAGACGAAACTCGCTAATAAAATATTTCAAGTATTTTAATAAAGTAATTTAATTTTCCAGTTTTTTTTTTAAAATATATTATTTTTTTATAAAGGTATATTCCTTTCTGTACGCTATTTATTTATATTCTCCAATAATATATAGTTTTCTTTTATCTAATATAGTCATACATTTTAAGAAAAAATAGTACAGTGTATTAGTATTATCATTATTTATTTTGTGCGATAGGAGGTTTCGATTTTTCCTATAAATAAAATAAAAATGACAAAATAAATTTTAGCTTGTTAATGTATATACATATTTAAAATCACTTCTATTGTATCAAATTATTTATATAAATGTACTTTTTAGAGTCCATTTTATAGCTCAGTTTATCTAATAAAAACAACAGATGGCGCTCTCTACGAAATCTGCAGTTCTTGGCTGTCATTTTATTGGACACTGTACAACAGCTGTGGGTTGAGGCAGAAGTGACGTCATTTTGTGAACAGACCGATGTGAGATGAAGGCTACCCGTGAGAGAACAGAGAAAGAAGTAGCTGGATAAGTGAACAAGATGCGGAGATAAATGAAGTTGGCTCCTAAATGAAATTTCGGATGCTGCTGCACGCCCAGATGCTTCAAAAATGGACAAAGGACTATTCCAAGTTATCCATCTCATTCTGTGGAATTTCAAATTCCGTGTAAATAGCTGAACTCGGAACGCAGCACAAGGGAAGTGTTATTGATCGTGAGAGACTGGAGAGAGGGTGAGAGAGAGAAATTAAGGCTCCGCCGGCTGTGGTGAACATGGATCGCGATTTATGAAACATTTTCGCGCAGGTGGTGTGAGGGAGCGAGGAAATCTTTGTTCTTAGTTTAATCATGGCCCTTAAGTCCTAACTTATTGTAGGACGTATGTATTCTACTAGGTCATCGCAGTATCATAGTATAGTAGTAGATGCAGGACCGAGTAGATGCACTAGCACCCACTATGTCTCGCGAAGCATACGGCAGTGGCGGCGTTAACCAGAGGTCACCCAAACCGGCAAGGCGAGAAAGAGATATACGGGATCAGCCTAACTCATCCTCTTCCAAATACTACGGCCCATCCTCCATCTCTCAGCCCGTATCGGGTCGGGGAAGCCCTTTAGGTTCTAGGACAGCTTCTACCGACAATCCCGGACGCAGGAGCAGTCGCTACGGTGTTAGCAGATCCAGCAACGCCAGTCCCTTAACTATACCCGCTGACGGACCCGTTCCCCATTCCATCAGCACGAGCGCTTTTAACGTAGCACCCTCAGGCAGCCACTCAGGGGGCCACTACTATAACGAAGATTTAGGTAGCCCCACGATGGACAGTAGGGGGCATCATAGAAGTAGGTCCGCAACTCGGGTCCCCCTGAGGAACTACCACTCCCTGGAACGGGATCAGGACCGGGAGTTTGTTCCTATCCGGGACCCGAGAGACCGATCTCTAGACCGAACCGAAATGGCAGGGCACAGTTCCCGCCACCCTAGAAGTCGCGAGCGGTCGCTGGATCGGTCTGGGTACAGAGACCGCGATGACTATGCGTACCGGGACATAGATGGGCCTATCGAGAGTGATCCGTACAGGGACACAGGACATTCGAGGTCAGGACACGGGTCCTATGGTGATTCGAGGCATGGGTATGGAAGATCAGGAGGAGATAGCTATGTGATGGAACTCCAGACCAGGTTAAACGACCTGCAACTACAGTACAATAACCTGAAGCGAGAACTCGAAGCCACGACTCAGAAGCTGGGCTCCAGCATGCACAGCATCAAAACTTTCTGGAGTCCAGAGCTGAAAAAAGAACGAGCGCTCAGGAAGGAAGAGGCTGCGAAATATGCCCTGCTCAATGACCAAATGAAGACCCTCAGAGCTGATAATGCGGTAAGTTATACTCTATATACATACATTATTATTATATTCTTTTACTTTTTTTTTTCTCTAGAATATAGAAATTTATTAAAACTTCGTCACTTTTATTTGACAAGTTTGAACTTATGTTCCCTTTAGAATTGTGAGCACTGGCAAGCGTAAGAGGGAGGGGGTCAAGTTAAGGCTTTTGCCGTTTTAGGAACGGGTCAAAGCCTTAAACTTGAAATTTATAAGTTTTTTTCTCCGATAATCTTGGGGGGGGGGGGGGGATGACATTTTTGTAGATAATTTAAAATAATTAACCACATAGATAAACGTGTTTTTCTTTGTCTTAAGCCGCTATCAAATACACCAACATTTAGTAAGACTTTTGAGCCAACACTCTATTTCCTCCAACTTTTCGGGAAATATCCTCCCAACTTCCAGTGTAATAGCAAACTGCAATGTCTCCCAGACTTTTTTCAACACGTTCAAAAAAATCTGGCCTAGCTTAGATTTTTCATCCAACATCGAACGTTTCAACGAATCAGAGGTAAGCCATTGACACGAGTAGGCGATAAATGTTAACGCCTGGCACGAGTAGAAACTGGTTTTACGGCTTTTCCTCCGAATTTTTCAAAGACAGTTGCAAACCTTTGTCCCCCTTTGAACGGGAAAATGTTGGAGTTAAAATCCGCTGAAAAGTTTGTCTCGCCTAAAGTCCGTGTGTCTAATAGCAGCTTTATATGCGATTTGTTTATTTAAAAAATCTTGCCTCTTCCTTTCTCTCATGATTTCGTTCTGTCCGTGCCAGGGCCGTAACCAGATGGGAAAAAAGTGAGATGAACTCCCTCCAATAACATTTTAATCCAATCTATTAAGTTGAAGATATTAAAACTTTTTAATGCAAACTTTTTATAATTGTTAAAATAGATAAGTACATGAAAGTGCAGATAAGTAAAGCTGAAAAGAAAAGTGATAAAAGCGTTTTAAGGTATAGTGTTTTATTATTATTAATGAAAGATATTTTAAATATCAAACGTTCAGAAATAATGATATTTTCTATCATCAGAGGGTATATTACTGAGATAAAAACTATAAGTCTTCTAATAAGAGACGAAAAATGTCCGAATTATATTATTTTAACTACATGTTATTTGCTATGATCTCCAAATTTTGAAGGCATTCATTTTTATCATGTAAATAACATTGTTCCTGTAATAGCTTTTCAAATTTTGGAAAATTTTAATTACATTTTCTATTTATAATTTTTCAACAAATTCCTCGATAGGCTGGAGTAATTGCCCTCTATCTAAATGCATTCTTCATTAAAGTAGAACAAAAAATAAAAGCATATGGATTAGCCCTGTCAAAAAATTTTAAAGTCCCCGCTGACGTCGCACTCTGGTTACAGATCTGGCCAATGTCCATGCTTAGTACAGTAGCAGTCCTGAGGCATTTCTGTAAAACTTGCCGATCAAAATTATGAGTTCAAGCATTTTCCTCCGGGAGAGAGATCTCTGTAGTCCTGGAACCCAGACAGATATTATACAGAGTTCTGGTGAGGTGTGTCTGTGGGGGAGGGAGGGGGGGGGTCTTGCTCTTCTAAGCATTAATAAATTTAAAGACCTATGGAATCTTCCAGGGTCCGATTATGATTAATTGGGGCCCTGGGCAAAGATAAATTAGGGGGCCCCTTTCTAATCATTGCAACGTTATTCAAATAGAAATGACGGTCACTCATATGTGTATATGTTATGCATAAACATATTTTCCCCCCTTGGATATAAATAGAAAAAAATTCTTAGCTCCGTCAATTCTAAATTAAATACCTTAATAAATAAAAGTACACTTTTTTCCCCTTTGTACAGAATAAAACTCTTTTTTTAACTTTAGCAATTTGTTGTATCTACTTTAAGATGAATTTAATAACTTCAGCTTATGGAAGAATTGGAACTGGAAAAAGAAAGTAAATGTTTTATAATTTAATGTATGGATTTGGGGGCCCCTTAAGGTCTGGGGCCCATGGGCAAAGTCCCGATTTGCCCATGCGGTAATAAGGGCCTGGAATCTTCTTGAGGTAACACATTTTATGCTCTGGGGGGGGGGGGGGGGAGAGAAAGGAAGCCCTTTTGGGACATCACCTGAATTCATCATGATAAGGTATGATCATTGAGTACTGATTATATTTTTCTCAACCGTTATTCATTGCTAACTCTAAATCTCTAGTACAGAATTGTAATAATAAATAATCGTGGGCTTGCACAGAAATTACGAGGCCGGTACAGATATGATATGGGATCTCTATAGGTTACGTGTAATTATTTTAGAGAATCTATCCTTTTTTTTTTTTTAATCGTGTTTCGCTATCCATTAACTTAAATTATTCAAAAACTTTTATGTATATCGTATTGAATTTAATCAGAGTTGCGTTCACATTTTTCTCCGAGGGAAAATTTTGCAGTTCCCTAAGAGACATTATAGAGCTCCGGACTGCAATTGCGTTTTGAGATTCTTTGTTATGTAAAAAAGAAAAATCCTCCGAAACACCCCCTGAATTTTTCGCTGTCTTTGCCATTATAACAGAATAAATTTTAACAATTTCACAGTCACATATTTTAGATTTGTTGCAGGAATGAGAAAAAAAAATGTTCTTCTCCCCCCCCCCCCCCCCAATAAATAAATAAATAATAAAAATAAATAAAAAATAAGGCTAAAGTTTTAAGGTTGCCATGAGCAAAAGAATTTTAAAAACCCAAACTCAAAAATAAATTAAACACCATTTAAATCCGTAAAAACCTAACTGATATTTTATATTGATTTCTTCCCAAAAGAAATGAGATATTTTCTCCTTCATCAAAAAATTCGATTATTTTGAAAAATTGTTATATGAAAGAATAGCTTTTTTACGTATTTTAAGACAATCCGGTTGAAAAAAATTCAAATAATTATGGAAGTTATGATTAAAAACATGTCAGCTGTTTATTGTAAACAGATTTAAAGGGTCAGTACTTCGCCGAGCAAATTTAAAAATGTATTATATACATATATATATATATACATATAATGCACATGTTATCTCTAAAACTATCTATATTTTTGCATGAAATTTTTACAGATGATACATAATGCCATTTTCTTGAAACTGAATCTAAATTTACTGTCAGATTGCTAAAGGATACATTTTCTATGCATAGATAAAATTTAATTTCTTAAGGAAAAAAATACAATATTTTCAGTTTAATTTAAAAAATAGAAATATGATTTAAATATTTACAAATTTAGGTTCAAATTAACCTTTAGTTATTGTAGTATGTGTAAAAAACAGAAATTTTGTTTTAAATTCAATATAATTTGAGCATTCAAGTGCGTTATCTTTGATATCAAAATTTTTCCACAGAACTGTTTATTATTTATGATTCTCTAAAACAAATTATTTTTAACTTTCAAACAAGAATGAGGTACATGTGTATGCATAAAACATTGATCTATTAACATAAAAAAAAAAAAAAAAAAAAAAAAAAAAAAAAAAAATACGTGTGGCATTCGGGGACTGCCGCGGTAAAGCTATTGCATAGCATTTTTTATCAACTTATGCAATTATAATTATTTATTTATTTTTTATTTATGCATTTTTTTTTTTTTTTTTTTTTTTTTTTGTCTTTGATATTAATTCAAGTTACACTTTTTGAGCGTGATGACCGATAACAATTTTTTTTCTTTTATTGAACTAATGAGAATTAGTTCAATAAAAGAAAAATCGTTTAAAATATTTTTATTATCTTACAATACATGTAGGTTAATCAGGAATTTTTATCATTGAAACTATACGTTTATGGTAGTGGAAATAAAAAAACATAAGTTTGAGACTTGATATTCTCAAAATATCTGAAAAATACCGCGTCAATGTCTGTCGAAGTCTACCGAAGAATACCGTGCCGAAGTCTGCAAACTGAAGCGACGTTAGCCGGAGTGTTAGGTTTTTTTTTCTCGTTACGGAATTTCTACATTCTTTCGCCATGCTCAAAGCCCGCGATAAAAGCTGTGCAATACCTTAATAAATTGCCAAACATAATTTGGCCGCGCTACGAAAATTAGATTGCTAGTTATAAGCATTTTAAATTTTCCGAACCTCACCGTGGGGGTCTTTTGTCACAAAAAATTAACACTGTCTCATAATAAATTACCAAACAAAATATGGCCGCGCTACGAAAATTGATCACGAGTTATAAAATTTTTTAATTTTTCGAGACTCACCGTGGGGGGGTCTCCTGTCACCAAAAACCAACACTCTCTCATAATAAATTACCAAACAAAATTTGGCCGCGATACGAAAATTCGATTGCGAGTTATAAGCATTTTAAATTTTTCGACCCTCACCGTGGGGGGGGTGGGGTCTCCTGTCACCAAAAAATAAACTGTCTCATAATAAATTACCAAACAAAATATGGCCGCGCTACGAAAGTTAGATCGCGAGTTAGTAGCATTTTAAATTTTTCGACCCTCACAGTGGGGGGGGGGGGTCTCCTGTCACCAAAAGTAACACTGTCTCATAGTAAATTACCAAACAAAATTTGGCCGCACTACGAAAAGCAGATCGCGAGTTATAAGCAATTTAAATTTTTCGACCCTCACCGTGGGGGGTCTCTTGTCACCAAAAGTAACACTGTCTCATAGTAAATTACCAAACAATATTTGGCCGCACTACGAAAATTAGATCGCGAGTTATAAGCATTTTAAATTTTTCGACCCTCACAGTGGGGGGGGGGGGGGTCTCCTGTCACCAAAAGTAACACTGTCTCATAGTAAATTACCAAACAAAATTTGGCCGCACTACGAAGAGTAGATCACCAGTTATAAGCATTTTAAATTTTTCGACCCTCACCGTGGGGGGTCTGCTGTCACCAAAAATTAACACTGTCTCATAATAAATCATCAAACAAATTTTGGCCGCGCTACGAAAATTAGATCGCGAGTTATAAGCACTTTAAATTTTTCGACCCTCACAGTGGGGGGGGGGGGGGAGGGTCTCCTGTCTCCAAAAGTAACACTGTCTCATAGTAAATTACCAAACAAAATTAGGCCGCACTACGAAAAGTAGATCGCCAGTTATAAGCATTTTAAATTTTTCGACCCTCAACGTGGAGGGTCACCTGTCGCCAAAAGTAACACTGTTCATAATAAATTACCAAGCAAAATTTGGCCGCGCTACGAAAATTAGATCGCGAGTCATAAGCATTTTAAATTTTTCGACCCTCACCGGGGGGGGGGGGTCTCTTGTCACCAAAAGTAACACTGTCTCATAGTAAATTACCAAACAAAATTTGGCCGCACTACGAAAATTAGATCGCGAGTTATAAGCATTTTAAATTTTTCGACCCTCACAGTGGGGGGTTTCCTGTCACCAAAAGTAACACTGTCTCATAGTAAATTACCAAACAAAATTTGGCCGCACTACGAAGAGTAGATCACCAGTTATAAGCATTTTAAATTTTTCGACCCTCACCGTGGGGGGGGGGTCTGCTGTCACCAAAAATTAACAATGTCTCATAATAAATTACCAAACAAAATTTGGCCGCGCTACGAAAATTAGATCGCGAGTTATAAGCATTTTAAATTTTTCGACCCTCACCGTGGGGGGGGGGGGTCTCCTGTCACCAAAAATTAACACTGTCTCATAATAAATCATCAAACAAATTTTGGCCGCGCTACGAAAAGTAGATCGCGAGTTATAAGCACTTTAAATTTTCCGACCCTCACCATGGGGGATTCCTGTCACAAAAAATTATCACTTTCTCATAATAAATTACCAAACAAAATTTGGCCGCGCTACGAAAATTAGATCGCGAGTTATAAGCTTTTTAAATTTTTCGACCCTCACCATGGGGGGATGGGTCTCCTGTCACCAAAAATTAACACTATCTCATAATAAATTACCAAACAAAATTTGGCCACTCTACGAAAATTAGACCGCGAGTTATAAGCATTTTAACTTTTTCGACCCTCATCGTGGGGGTCTCCTGTCACCAAAAGTAAAACTGTCTCATAATAAATTACCAAACAAAATTTGGCCACGCTACGAAAATTAGATCGCGAGTTTTAAGCATTTTAAATTTTTCGATCCTCACCATTGGGCGGGTCTCCAATGACCAAAAGCTACATTATCCTACTTTGTTTTATCTTAAGACGATTCTTTTCTATACTCATTCTATCAGGAATTTTTATTATTGAAACTATAGATTTATAGTAACTGAAATAAGAAATATAAGTTTGAGACTTGACATCTTCTAAATATCTGAAAAATACCGCGTCAATGTCTGCCGAAGTCTACCGATTGATACCATGCCGAAGTCTGCCGAGCTGAAACGACGTTAGCCGAGTGTTAGGTTTTTTCGTTACGGATGTGTTAGGATATTTCTCGTTACGGAAATTTTGGATTCGGTCACCGCGCTCAAAGCCCGCGATAAAAGCTATGCAATAGCTTAAAAAAAAAAAAAAAAAAGATTTTAAGCCGGGACTGATTTACAAATATGGGGGCTCTGGACACAGATGCTTACGGGGGGCCCCCTTACACCGATATTTACACAGAGATTAACTAATCACAATGGAAAAAGATACTAGTAAAGTAACATTTGTTGACCTTAAAATATTCATTAAAAATTAAGTATGACAACTTATTTTTAAATAATTATTTCGCAATTAGAAATGAAATGAGTAGGCCTTTTCAATAAACTGTGGTGCTATTTATTTTTTCATATGCAAGTCTGTTGATATCTGAAATCATAAAGTATGCAACAACTAATAATAAATTTTCGACAACACCAATCTGCAATTATTTAAAATATTAAGGAGCTCTACAGCCTGCAAGTTGCACTCCACCAATCCCAAAATGATCTGTCCAGAACAGGGACTGAATTAAACAGGAATTAACAATGCAATATATTTTTTAAGTGATAAAGATAAAAGAAAATATTCACTATAATAAAGTAATAAATGGATGTTTGAGACAAAATATACAATGTTATAAAAATACAATATCGACAAAATAGAATGTAGAATGAAAAGTAAAATTTCATTGGATTTTAAAACTAGATCAAATTTAGGACAATAATTGAAAAAACTTCAGCAGCATTTGGGGGGCCCCTGCAGAGCAGGGACCCTGGCCCCAGGCCCCGAATGCCTGCCTTAAATCTGGCAATGATTTTAAGGCTTATACTTTTCAAGATATAGAATGTCCCAAAAAAAAAAAAAAAAAAAAATACAATTTTTGTGATTTTTCGACTTTTAACAGTCGTATGACCCCGTAAAATTATTAGATGTCGCAAACAACTCGTTGTAAAAATTAAATTATCTTTCCCCCTTTCTCATTTTGTTAGGTAAGCATAAAATTTATAAAAATTCGCGTAAACGTGATTTTTTAAATTGTCGTTTTAGAAATTATTCTATGCACAGTGGACCATTTTCTGTTCATGTTTGTTTTTCAAGGAAACCTAAGGTGCCAAGCTTTGCAATCAAGCTCAAAAGCTTTCCAATAATCGAAACAACTATTTTAATGAAGGGGAAGTAGTAAGACCATGCGTCCTGTTAAAATCTAAAAATGTTCTTTTATATAGAAAAATATTTTTTTTTTTTTTTTTTTTTTTTTTTTTGTAAACATGAAAAAATAAATAATTAAATCTGAAATGATCCATGTGATAATTTCATTACAAAGGTCAAATATTACCGACAAATAATTATTTTATTGATACTCTGGAAAAAAAAATGATTTAATGAAAACAGGGAAATAATAAATGCATTGTTATTTTTTTTAATGTTTGAAAATGCTCTTTTTTAATGATGAACAATGTACTTACTTAAATTTTTCTGGATGCTAAATTTTGGTAAATGTTATTTGAAGTTCTTAAAATTATTATAAAACATCTCCAAAGATGCATCAGTCTGTACATCGATGCCTCTAATATTTACACATTTATTAAAAAAAGTCTCGATGTAATTTTAACAATTCTAGAGGCATTTAAATTAATTTAAAGGGCTTTTTTTAAGTGTTGCCTCCCGGCGACATTATGACTGAGGAGTTTAATGCAATTAATATACATACACACATAAAAACTATCTACTTGTACTAACTATTGGGCAGTAAATTAATCTATTGTTCTCCAAAAATAGAAGATGTATATATATAAAAGAAGGACCCTGTCTAAAATAACTTTTTTAAACCTTTAAATAATAATTTAGAAAAATTATTATCTTTTTTCCCTTTCAACCTCCTTATATATTACCTACACTTTAAATTCTGTAGCAAAGGATCCAACCATCCAATAGTTTTTCTAGATAAGTTACTTGACCATATTATGAAGTTTACCTTTTTAATAAAAACGGTCGTATGATTAAACAGTTTGCTGAAAATTTTTAAGTTTACAATGGCCATGCTTTCAACAGCATTTTTTTTTTTTTTTTTTTAACCAATTTTTTACACAGTCAGCAAACACTTATTTCAGACAGAATCGAATTAAAGATAGAAAATCATACAAATTTGAGGTTCATTTGAGAATATTATAACAGCTATTCAAATAGTGAAAAATATTTTTTAAATGGCACTTTTTCACTAAATAAATAAAACTCATCGAATAAATATCCATATTAAAACTTGTATTATAAAAATAATTATTTCAAAAAACAGTATTTTTTAATTTATTTAGTTTGATTTTTAAATTTATTGCAGTCCATAGGTACAGGCCTATCTTCAAACATTTATATACAGTTTGAATTCAGACACTTTTCTCCGGGAGGGACTTCAGTGACTCCGTGGGGGGGGGGGGGAATTATAGAGTTCCGGGTTAGATATTGTACGTTTTGATCTTTGAATACGTAAAATTTCAAATTTTCCGGTGGGGGGGGGGGCATTTCATTGATCCAGGGGGGAATGTTTCCCCCGGGCCATCCACTGAATTCAACACTGTTTATATATCTGCAACACCGATTATTTTATGGAATAAGGCTTGATCATTTCCTTTTTTTCAACTAAGATTAAAACCTATCGGTATTTGAAACCGGTTTCTATTTTTATTATAAAGTAATTGATATTTAAAGATAAAGCATACAAATATATACGAATTTGGATATGGAAATACAAATATGAGCTGAAACTTGGATTAAATATCTGCAAATGCGTTCTTTGGTTCAAAAGCTCTTTCTTGATAAACGAAATTTCGAGTCTAATATTAAACTTTCATTTTTTATCGAAGCAAAAATAATTTATTATACGCGATGATGTACGAAAATTCTTACTAGAGCAAATAAAAAGAATAAAAAGGAATCGGGGAGGAGAGAGGGGGGGAAGGGGGTTGTGAGCAGAGACAGAGGAGAAGCATGCTTTTCTGCTTGCTGGCTGTTCATCACCCTCCTGCTCTCTGTAAATTGACACTTTTCACCAGTATAATGTATTCCCGTCTCGTATTTATTTTTCTGACATTTGCCTTCATGTCTCCTGAAATCGTATTCGCTTCTATATTTTCTTTGTTGGAAATATTTCTAAAGAATGTAGGTACCGCAAGTTTCCGAATTTTTGAATTATAACGGAATCTATGTATATATATGTATATATATATATATATATATATATATATATATATATATATGTATATAGTTTTAAATCACCAGTTGTTATAAATGAAGGACAAGTATAAACTTCTGTGAAATCTCAAAAAAACTTGAATTCGAATTCTTTAAATATGGAATAAAAAATCGAATTATAATTTCTTAAAATATATGCAAGTTTCACGAGTTTCAGAATTTCTGAAATAAAGTATTTTATTTCATTATTATTTTTTTTTAATGGTAAATTATTAGTTATTATCAATGAAAAATTGCAAATGACAAATACAGTCTCATGAAAAAAAATCTTAGCACTTGCGATTTTAGACGTTTTGTTAAATATCTAGAAATATACATAAGGAATTATTCTGAAACTCCTGGTGTGTAAACAAAATAGTACACGTCATATATTTTCGCGAAGAGTTTTCCCCGAAATCCAACAGGGGACTGTTAACAAATTGAAAAAGAACGAAGATCTTTTGGATAACCCTGTCAAAACTAATGAAGCAAAAGAGTTCAAACTGCAGATTATGACTAAGTGGCTTATTTAAATAAACTGTGTTCATTTTTATGAATATAGCATGTAAACTCGTAGAAAAATTTAGGTTTTTATAAAAACGGTTCCAAACTTTTCCAAATTTTTTGCTTATAATCTCCAGAGTTCTTCATAAAACACAATGTTCTTTTCAGAAAATATGACAATCAACATTGCACATAACACTCTGTAATCAGAATTAAAAAGTAATAAAAATTGTATGACAAATTAGCAGGCTTACTAAATAATTTCTTACTGCGCATACGTCAACGCTATTAAAATTTCATTTGCATATTATGTTTGTTAAATGTATAGAGCAACTTTTGTGAAAGTCTCAAAAACATAGCTTGAAGATTTTCAAAATTATCGTCTATAGAATAAAATAGAAAACCGTTGATAACCGACAGACATAATTCTCTCATATAACTTAACTGCAAAAATATAAATTTATATCTTTATCAATCAGTATTATTGAGGGGGCGGGGGAACAGTGTAAATGAGGCCTATTGAACAATCAGTTATCAAATTTAATTGTTGATTTAGTATTACAGTTTTTAAAACATCTGTTTAATTTGAAGTTTAATTAGTTAATAAAGTTATAGTTTATGCCGAAGCATAAAAGAATTTAAGGATGATATGGCATAGGGATAATGATCTTGTATAAAGCGGAATCTTTTTCGTTTCTTTTCGATTCCGTTTACAAGATTTTAGTGAATCAATATTTCACAAAGGAGATTACGTAGTTCAGTGTTACATATTTTAATTTTTGTTATAGATTTTAAATTTTAAATTAAGTTGGCTATTAGAAAATTAGTAAAATAATCTTTGTAAATATAATTTACTGAGAGAAGAGAAAAGGGAGGGGGCGTCAAACTCCATGTTTTTTCCGAGTGCAAAAAAGGATTGTTTCGGTCCTGTTAAGGAATTTCCGTACCAAAAGTTTCATGGTTTTGAATAATTAAATAATTAAAGCTAATTTACGTACATTTGAAAATAATTTATTTTGCTTCGCCGTGTCGGAAGCAAGAAATAAAATGCAATTACTAAAAAGCGTTTAAATGTTTTTTTTTTTTTTTCTTTTTTTTCTTTTTTTCTTTTTTTTTTTTAGAGTGTTATTATATCAATATTAGTTTAAAAAAAAATAAAGCCGGGTAGTTTTATGAATTATGAAGCGCTATAAATATGAAATGATTCTTGGAAATTTTTCTGTAGAAAATATGGATAAAGAATGCTTCAAATTTAATATTTGTATAGTAAAAATGTTCGGGAATTTTATGCAATACAGAAGTTATTTTTCTCTGTCAATGTTTGCAGTTTTTGTAAAACTTCAGTGTTAAAAAAAAATGCGCATTTCTATTACTATCGTTCTTAATTTATTAATTATAAATCAGTTGATTTTCGTCGCAAAGATAAATTATTATAGTTTCAGCAGAACGAAAAAAAACGTTGTTGAGGTCAATTATGTCTGTGATCCTCGAAAAATCTGTCAACAAAACCGTCCATTCTATGGTTTGATATCTAACGTCACGTCTACGCCTTCCTTTCACTGTTATCCCTTTCGTTTTTTATTCGACTCTTATTGATACTTCCGGGCTAACTGCCTTCGTATAAGGGTGGAAAATTATGTCCTCATAAAAGTGTGCTTCAATATCTTGACATTGTTAACAACTGCGTATTCAGAGTCTATTTAGTCTTTAGTTGCGTACTTTTTAAATAATTACGGTAAATTAGAATGAAGACATAATGTTATTCAGTGGTGCTTGCAAGGGATTAAGAAGGTACGGCAGGTGTCACGTACCTGCGCTTATAGGGGTACCTAACAAAATTATTATTATTATTTAATACTACAGTTCCAAAAAAGGCTCTTACCTAAGTCCACAACTCCCCTCGGTGTTTGAAATAACTTTTTTAAATTTAAAAAAAGAATAGCATCACAAAAAGTATTTTTTCCACAAGGCATACTTTGTGGAAAATGCTTGCTCTGACCGTGTTTGTACAATGATGATTAAAAAATAGGAATTTTTATAAGAGATTTTTTTTTTACTAAAGTAATTATCTTCGCTTGGACTAAGATTTTATTAAAAAAAACTTTTTAAAATAATAAATTTTATGCAGTAAAATTACATGTAATAGTACATTGCGATTCTCACTTTAATTACATAAAACATCAATTTTATAGGGAACTCTCACACGCAAAATGTTAAATAAAGATTTTTTTTAAAAAACCTTATTGGGAGGGATATAAAATAGAAGGATGAATTGGATTTGATGACACCAAATCATTCATATTTTATTTTAAAGTATACTTTAGCGAACCTCGCCTATCGTGAAATCGAACGCATAAAAAAATATTAAAAGAGGATTTGGATCTTTAAAAAAAAAATGGGTTTCACTATCAGAAAGTAGAAGTCCAACACTAACGTAATACATTTAGTATATTGAGAATTAAATACCCAGCACTAATTTTTTTCACAATATTTTTAGGAAATTCAGTAATTTTAACTTTCTTCTTAGCTGGTCTTCATATGACGGTTTAATTTTTTCACATCAGTTTTCGGCCATTTTATTATTATTATTATTATTATTATTATTAATGAAACCTATTTAATATTAAAGGGTCATGTGTGATGTATATTTTTTCTGGACAATTTAAAGCAGTATTTTGATTTTTTATTTGATCAATTTAAAGAATGATTTTGAAAAAATAATATTTTAGATTAGACTGTAAAATTCGTAATACATATACTCAAGAAAATGTCAAACATGCACTTAAAATTGCTTTCTCCACGTTGCTACTATTAAAGCAAAAAAACTAGATTTACAGGCATAATAACTAGATTTACAGGCATAATAAGGCTATGAATTCACTTTCTATTGGCTGATCCTTTTTGGCAGGAAAATGGCACTGCAGCGCAATAAAAATGATTAAATATATTGATAATAACTATCGAAAATTATTTTATTAATGGCAATAAATATTAATGCGTGTATAAAAATCGTATCAGCAAGGTGATTTATAAAGTTATATTTTATTGTATTACTGAAATTTCTTGCTTTAAATGCCACATTGCCTTAAATTGCCACATGCCTTAAATTGGTTTGCCCTTTTGTTACGTCTAACTGCTGGAGCAGTGGATTTTCACTTTTCTGCATAATAAGCTTATAAACTCACTTCCGAATAACTAATTCTTTTTGGAGGATAAAAGACAACAAAACTTAAAAATAAAACGCATTAAAATAAACATTTAATCAGGATCTATACAATACGTTACATAAAATACATAAATTGTACCCAAATACAAGATAATTAATAAAAGTTTTCTTATTGTACTGTTCCCGATAGCAGAAACAATGCAGCACTGTAATCTAGCCGCTTAAATAGAAGCTAAAATTTCTAAATTAAGTTTCTAAATTTATGTTATTTATTGTATCTTTTTATTATAATCCTTACTAATATTATAAATCGGAAAGTGAGTTTGTTTGTTTGTTTGTTTGTTCCGCTTTCACGCCGTAACTACTGAAACGATTGCTTTGAAATTTTGCAGACGTAAAGTTAGAAGTCCGGATTAAATAATAGGGTAGTTTTTTAAATATATATAGGACAGTTGCACCATAAACTTTAACTAATAATAACACATTGCCTTACTATTAGATCAGAATAGTAAGGCAAGGTAAAATAATAGAATCCATCGAAATCATAGCACGTGAAAATAAACCATGTAATGATAATTTATCCTACAATATACCAAAAATATGGCATAACATCATAAAACCTTAAAATTTTTATTTCCTTGCAATATTTTAATTTTTACTCACGTGTAATTGGCAACATTTTTAAATTTTAATTCATTTAATTTTTAATTTAGTAGAAATATCTCTCGAACAAGATGCAAACGTAGTCCTTCCATTTCATATTTTCCTGAAGACGCCCGCAGAAGACGGCGCGAAACGTTGAAAATTTTATTTTATTTTAATATGTACTAATGTATATTAAAATTCCTGTTTTGTGCACCACTGAGCAATGTGTTATTATTAGGGTAGTTTTTATTTATTTTATTCAAATATTTTCCTTAATAATTCAAAATTTAATTATTTTTCATACAAAATCAATAGGCATTTTTCAGATAAAATTTAACCATTTTCCTTTCCTGTTGCCAAGAAAATAAAAAATTGGAATAATAATTTTTCAGCGGCAATGAATTTTTAATAGAAAACTTCCACGCGAAAAACTATAATAAAATAATTTAAAAGAAAATAAATATGACGTCATGTTTGAAATAAAAATAAAAGTTGTATTTTTTATAATACATTTAACAAGGATATTTGTTTAGTTAATGGGAATTTTTGTGTAAAATATGGTGACATAAATTAAAAGTAAAAAGAATGAAAAAGAATTATATTTTTAATAAAATGGTTCACTCATGAAAATGTGACGTCATAGTTGAAATAAAACAGGTACTTTATAGCAGTCGTTAAAAATACAAGGGGTATGAATATCAGTAGCTAATGGAGCGAGATAAATAATGACGTCATATTTAAAATAAATCAGAAATATTTTTTACTTATACTAATTAATAAGTTATAAGTTACATACAAATGAATATTTTTATTCAAAACTCATTATTATCAATGGAAGAAATTTTTTGTGGGAAAAAGGTGGAAAATAAAATCACTGATTAATATATTTTTGGCTCGATTTTTTAACACTTTCGAACAAAGTTGAAAAGTTATTATGCTTTCGGTTTGTCTGTCTGTCTGGTCGCTTTCCAACTTTCGTAAATATACTCCGATTTCCATGAAATTTTTGGACATTATTAAAGTTTACATAGCACGAATACCTGTTGAAAATGAAGTTTCTACCATGATTAGTTTATTTACAGGGGTAGTCAAAAAATTTCCTTATATTACGGCATTATGGGGAAAAATCGTTTTAATTAAATTTAACGATGTTACAGCCTGTAGAACATATTCAAATTTATATGCATTTACAAAGTGCACTAAAATATGCATTTTGTAAAGTATGTAGTGAAAAGGGCACTTACTATTCATTTACAGGGTCAGACAGAAGAATTCCATTGCATATGAATAAAGGGAGGAACAGTTTCCGACATATTTTAATTATGGTAAACGATTTCATGTATAATCAAATTGATATATGTTGCTGAGGCTTAATGCAAGTTATTTCATGCATAATACGAAGTGCATAGCATTTACAGGGACACACAAAAGATTTCAAATATTATATATTCTATCCGAAGTACTGTATATCATGGATGATGACTGTTGCATGGATGAAATGCATTTTGAATTATGATATGTGCTTTTAAGTTTCGCTAAATGTATGCATATTAAATGGAGAGTATAAATGGTAATAGTATAAATAGTTAAATTTAGATATACAGGGTTACACAAAAGATCTCGGAAAGGTTACTGAATATGAGCGTAATTTACTTAAAGGTGGTTTTTAAATAAAATATGCATTTTTATTTTGAACTGCATTTAGTAAACTAAGAAATGTTTGTAGTATATATATAAAATGATAAACAGGGTCCCGCAAAGAACTGGATACAAGGTTGTCTTCGGATGATAATTTCTGAAAATATAATTTAGGTAGTAATAAGAAATATTTTTGTTTGAAATAAATTTTAGAAAAATACTTTCGTGTATTAAAGGCACTTGGAAAACTACAGGGCTGAACAAAAGAATTCAAGAATGTTTCTATCTATTAGTATTAATCGCTGAAAGGAAAATTTTGACCAGCAAACAAATTAGCAACTAGGGATTATCAGAAGTTTTTTTTTACCATAAATTCGCGATAAAAAGTTAATTACACATGCTTTTCATCATCGAAATTTTTTGCTTGATTGATCAATTATTTCTTCTTTAAATGTTATGTGAACGAAGTCACGGGTAACTGCTAGTTTCTTTATAAATTCAAATTTTGCTTATTTTATGTGTTACTATTAATTCTTCTGATAAAAAGATTAATCCAGCTTTATTGGTGGTCCGCAGATAAATTTTAGTTTACAGCAGACTGACATAGAAAATTCTGTTTCTGAGATACCAATAAAAGCTTCTAGATGTGCATACATTTTAAATTGCTTTTTTCTCAGTAATCTCACTGAGAAGTATATTTACAAGAATAATGGGCCTATGGATTCTCTTTAGAATGGCTGATCATTTTAAATCGAAAAATCACTATAAAGTAAATTATAAGAATAAAATAAGGTGTTCTGGGATAAAACGCCACGTTAAGATTGTATCAATTTTCATTGCTGAGCAATTCCATCTCAGCTCAGGCAGGGCATGTCAAATCACCATCACAGATTTTTTTCAAAAAAAATTCAGTAGTTAGAACTAAGTTATTTATAAAATTTCCTAAAAGGATTTTTTCCTAAAAAATTTATTTCTCTGATTACAGCACTTTAAAGTTCATGATAAAATTGGCAGTTTTCAGAAAAACTAAAAAACGCTTCATTTTGAAATGAATACAATACCAAACATATTCAACATATTCAGTCAATTTATTTTTTATAAACAGTTATTAAACTGAATTTTACTTTGGCATAGTTTTAAAAAATATAGTGACATTTTTACTTAATTAAAAAAATTAGATTTTAAGTACAAAAAATATAATTATTAGAGAATTTAAGATTTTTTTTTCAGAATGAAAAAAAAATATTTTAAAGCTAAACATTGATGGCAATCCAAAGACCTTTAATGGGAGTTTTACAGCAAATTTTACTTTAACTCTAAGGTGCTTACAACTTCTGTAATTCAATTTTAAATTATGCAAAATTTTGTAAAATCACTACTTTTGAAATGCAATTTCTCAAAAACACCATTTTTTTTAAAATCTGATAATATGCTCAATTCATACCTTATTAGTCTCTAATAAATACCTTACAAGCAAATCGTGTGTTTTTGCTTAGAAAATTTTATATGATTTTTTGAAAATAACATGTTGTGTGTATTTTTCAACAGACCACAAAGGCAAGCTCTTCCTTATTTAACCGAACTTGTAATGTAATTAATATTTCAAACTAAAAAATACATCACTAGTACATAATTATTACTGTTAAATTATAGCTAATCATTTGCTTAAATTTAAAATTGCGTAAAATACAGTCAATAATAAAATTAGTATTGATCATATGTCATTTCATTCCATACTCATAAATGTGCTAAATTCATCTACAGTGTGTTAAATATTTTGTTATATAGTATGGATATAATATATTAAAATGCAAATACATACATTACAACTGAATTAGATTTTTTTTCAAGTTTAGTTTTTTTTCAATTAGTTTTTTCTTCTTAGAAAACCAGAAGATCAAGCTTTTTCTTATTTCTCTGTATTTATAATAATATTTTTTAATGAAAAAATAATAATATGCACATTATTATGGCAGATAAATATAAGCTAATCTTCAAAAATTCCTATTCATAAAATTAAAAAAGTCAAACCCCTTAAAAAAAAAATCTGCGCTTGTGATGCATTTTGACTTTGCTGAAAATTACTCACTAATACTGCCAAATGAAGTACAAAGCTACCACTGGCAGAATACTCAGATATTGTTAGTTACCTGCACAGCATACTTTAGAGAAGAAATAAAGAGTTTTATCATAGTTTCTGATGATTAACTCGCGATACAGCTCATGCTGTTTGCGACATAGAAAAAGTAAAAAAAGGATTATTTAAGTTGTACCAATGACAAACACTGGAATCACCTGTGTGTATATCAGATGGAGCTGGAGCACATTTTAAAAACAAGTATCAGTTTTATGAATTGCACAAAAATAAAATTGTACTGAAGTAGAGGATATTTTCAGGTACCGGCCATGTTAAAAGTGCATGTGATGCTATTGGGGACTGAGGCAAGCACTATGCAACAAAATTTAATCTCCAAAAGGAGCCAATAAAAGCTATCCAAAATTCTGTCTCATTTGTTGCTGAACTATCTTCTCTGCTAAAAAATAACATTCTAGTCCATCCAGACAGAAATATTATTCAATCCTATAGAACTAATAATGAGAAAGAATATGCTAATGCAAAATCTATTGTTGGTATTAGATATAAACATTATAAGGTGATTGTAAATAATGAAAATTATATGGAACGAGCAAGTAAAAATGAATTGACAAAAGTTGAAACCTTCAGCCAAATGAAAAGACAATATTCAATACATAGTTTCCAAATCGGTGATTTCATTGGATGCATTTATGAAAATAATTGGTGGATAGGACAAATCAATGGTATATCAATCACGAGAACTAAATGACATTAAAGTATCATTCATGTACCCAACATGGTCCATAGATAAAGCATTCCAGTGGCCAAAAGAATCTGGAAAGAAAAAATATGAATGTGCATTACCATTGGAAAATGTGCTTAGAAACAGAAAAACCAGTTACAATAGGACAATCTGAGCGATTTCATACCTTCAACGATAAGGAGTTGAAGTTAATTTAAGAAACCTTCACTACCTAATTCTTCTGTTATGTATGTATTTGCACATTGATATATTATATCCATACTATATAACAAAGTTTTTACACACTGTAGATGGATTTAACACATTCATGAGTATGGAATGAAATGACATATGATCAATACTAATTTTATTATTGGCTGTATTTTACGCAATTTTAAATTTAAGCAAATGATTAGCTATAATTTAACAGTAATAATTATGTACTAGTGATGTATTTTTTAGTTTGAAATATTAATTACATTACAAGTTCGGTTAAATAAGGAAGAGCTTGACTTTGTGGTCTGTTGAAAAATACACACAACATGTTATTTTCAAAAAATCATATAAAAGTTTCTAAGCAAAAACACACGATTTGCTTGTAAGGTATTTATTAGAGACTAATAAGGTATGAATTGAGCATATTATCAGATTTTTAAAAAATGGTGTTTTTGAGAAATTGCATTTCAAAAGTAGTGATTTTATAAAATTTTGCAAAATTTAAAATTGAATTACAAAAGTTGTAAGCACCTTAGAGTTAAAATAAAATTTGCTGTAAAACTCTCATTAAAGGTCTTTAGATTGCCATCAATGTTTAGCTTTAAAATATTTTTTTTCATTCTGAAAAAAAATCTTAAATTCACTAATAATTATATTTTTTATACTTAAAATCTAATTTTTTTAATTAAGTAAAAATGTCACTATATTTTTTAAAACTATGCCAAAGTAAAATTCAGTTTAATAACTGTTTATAAAAAATAAATTGACTGAATATGTTGAATATGTTTGGTATTGTGTTCATTTCAAAATGAAGTGTTTTTCAGTTTTTCTGAAAACTGCCAATTTTATCATGAACTTTAAAGTGCTGTAATCAGAGAAAAAAAATTTTTAGGGAAAAATCCTTTTAGGAAATTTTATAAACCACTTAGTTCTAACTACTGAATTTTTTTGAAAAAAATCTGTGATGGTGACTTGACGCATATCAGTACTGTCTGCCTGAATTGAGATGGAATAGCTCTGAGTTTTAGATTTTTTTTTTTTTTTTTTTTTTTTTTTTTTTTTTTTAATAGGATTTGATACAGAAACTTTTTGATTAAGTATAAAAGAAAGAAAATTTTAGCAGTATTCATAAAATGTAATTTCGGGATTTTTTTGAGCGATGCTATTTGACATTATTACCTGCTATGCGGGTAATAATAACGCCATGCAAATAAAACTGTAGAATAAAAGGAAAACAATTGCATGCAAATTGTCCAGTTTTGAAGATACAAACACACAAACACTGCAGCCGTAGAAATTGTCCAAAAGTTCTTACTTAACATTAATTGCGATATCAGGATGCAGTATTAATCATTCGATATTTTATTCTTCTGACATAAAAAAAGGAGCATTTAGGATATACAAATTTCTCTTTATCCTGTTTTGGTTTTCAACAATGACAAAAACACTCTAGTGCATAAAATAAAAAATAAATCCTCTTGGAATGTAGTTACTTTATTGAAAAAAATCATCCGAAGTGATAATGCCAGTGGATGGCATTATCCCGGTATATCTCTTACGCATTATGTTTCAAACTACATGCTACCTTGCAAACACAAAATCTTCTTTTTTTACAGGAATCATAAATTCACTTTCGAGTAGTCGATCGTATTCGGTAGATTAATAGACTAAATGGTAGTTTAAAAAAATTGCCTTTAACATGATTTAATGCCATAAATTTAATATAATGATTCAAGATAAGAAATTTAAAATGCATATAAACTTATTGTGATTTTGTTAAAATTCTAGTGTACAACTGAAATTTTAAAAAATAATTTATGGAACTTTTTATAAAATTTAAGATTTTTATACTTCTTAAGCTTCAGATTCGATATTGCACATTTTATATAGTTCTTTCTATATTAATAATCTTATTGCTGGGGAAGTAAAACTACAAACATATTAAGCTTTTGAAAACTCATTTTCGAGTGAGCATAGCTACTATTAAACAGAGCCTTGTAGTATTGAAAATAACAACAATAATAATAATAATTTATATCATTGAGATATACTAATGTCTGCTGAAATAATTAATGTTTTTTTTATCTTGAGTTACACAATTAAGCAATATTTAAAAAATAATAATAAGGAAAATGCATCCTAAACTATATTAAAACGCTAAAAACATATTCAACAAAACAAAAATTATTTACCCTTATTGAGAAAAAATAATGAATAAGAACTCACGTCCGTTTATGGCAATACAATATTAAATTTATAACATTTTTAGCTTTATTAATTTTAATTCCCATTTTCCCACCTAAAATGATCAGCTGTTCAAACGAAAATTTACAAGATTTTTATAACCTGTAAATCTACTTTTACCGCAGAAAGAAAAGTTCAAAGGAAAGAAAAAAAAATCATATCGTGTCAGAAATTTTTGGCACATACCTGTGGATTTATAAAATATATGTATTTTAACGCATACACGTATATATAAAGTTTCATTACCCTACAGTAACATTTTCCCATCACATAGACAGGAAAATCACTGTAGAATAATGAAGCTTTATCTATGTGGGCTTGTTAAAATACATAGATCTTAAAAATTTCAGATTGTGCCTAAAATCTCTAACACGGTATGGGTTTTTTTTAATCGTTTTCCCTTTGTTTTTTCCTTACAGCGGTAAAAGTAGATTTACAGGTTATAAAAATCTTATAAATTTTCGTTTGAACAGCTGATCATTTTAGGTGGGAAAATGGAAATTAAAATTAATAAAGCTATAAATGTTATAAATTTAATCTGATTTGATGCTATAAAGGACATAAGTTCATACGAATTATTTTTTTCTCACAGTATCTGTTAAAAAAACCATTTTTTAATATGTTTTTATTATTTTAATATAGTTTAAGATGTATATTTCCTTATTAATTTTTGTTTGAATATTGCTTAATTGTGTTACTCAAGATCAAAAACATTGCTTTATTTAGCAGATTTTAATGTATCTTGGTTATATAAATTTAAACAATTATTATTATTATTATTATTATTACTTTCAATATTATGTTCTGCCGAATACCAGCTATGTTCGTAAACTTCCATCCAGACACCGCAACTTCTAAAAACACACTAAGGCTGCGGGCACACACACAGTTTTTCGCACTAACTTCTTGCGCTATCTTTGATCTTTCGTTTCGGCGCTTTGATGTATAAATTGCACTTCTAGTGTACTGAATCTGAACTTCAAGAGAGGAATATCAGTTGACAGGTTTACGACCGAAGATGGAATAGATAAAAGTTCCCCTTCCTTTGTCAAATTGGTTGGGTCAGTCCTTCAAAAACCATTTAACGAGGTTTCACCCTTGTTCAGTTCGAAAACAATGAGTGATTGATTGCTCTTTTAGTGTAATAAAAACTAGTGCCGTTCGTCTAGACCTTAATTTACTCTGTTTTAAAAAGCTTATCTGATTGCGGAAGATTAAATGACATTATTACGACCAGTGGCGATTTTCTGTAATTGGATTGCTATTCGTTTCCCTTTGACTGGGTGATTTTTCGGCCCCCAAGGTTACACTCATCATTGTCGTGACAGTTGTTCTCATGATTGTTAAAGAAAGACCGATTACACATTTGAAAATCTTCTATCATATAATTGTAAAGTAGAAAAGATGCTGCTTGCTTAACCTTTATAACGTTTTAACGAAAAAAAAAAATCTTTTATATGCTATAAGAAAATTGTTTTAAATATGATACTTTAAATATACTGCTTTAAATATGACGTAATTTTCACCGCTATATGCTTTTCGCACGTAATACTGTAATATTTGAAAGTTTCGTTTCTGTTTCAGCATCCCCATATAAATACTATATATTTCAATTAAAATTACAATTTTTTTTCCTTTACGCTAAAGGAAAACAGTTTTAAATAGGATATAAGTTTCGCCAATAAATGCTTTATCTTAGTTGTTTTTAAGTTTTCTTCTTAAAATTCACCAATAAATATATATTTTTTTTATTTAAAAGTATTTATAAATATTTGGGCTTTTTAAAATCTGGCAATTGTAAATAAAAAGAAAGTATTTAAAACTATGAATTAAATTTGTATTTATATAACGAAAATGGGAATAAAAATTAAAAAAAAAAAGACAGTTAAAAAAATATATTGCACAGATTTAGTCGATTATGAGCTTGCAAAAGGTTATTAAATTGCAATATATAGTTTTTTTAATTTATTTTTTTTATCCTATGGCATTTTTTAATTGAACAATTTTAACATTAATTACATTTCTCTCTTAAAATTTCCCCATTTTCATGTCTTTATATGAAATTATTTTTATTATTATTATAAACCTAGCAAATGAAAATGCTACTTCTTTCATTAACATTGAAAAATCATATTCAAAGTTATATAAACAATGCCAATTTGTGAAAATAGCAAGGATAAAAACAGTGTGATATAGTATTACTAGCAGTCTTCGCCTGCTACGCTGGTCAGATTCTTTAAAGGAATCCTGAATAAAATGAAATACATCTAGTAACAATTTAAAAAAAAAAAAAAACTTAATATCTAATCAAACATTCATAATTTTTCTCGTATTCATATAATCATATAATCATATTACGCTTTTCAAAGTCGACGTTGACGGCATATTAGACAATATAGCCCTAAAATGACTGAAGTGCTTATGTTTAACTATTTTTTCAGTAGGTGTGTTATTTTGAATTTCACGTTTCTACCTAAACCTGCTGCTGAGATATGGCGAAATATCTCAGAGGCGCTGGAGGTGTATAATTTGAAATAATTATCAGAGAACTTTCCATCGATATGTCACATGAGGGGTGTATTCCATATTTAGAAAAGTGCCCCTCCCCAAGTGTTCCAACTATCGCGTCTTCTCGATATAAAACCTTCCCTTTTCTTCGAAATTTTCAAACATTGTAACTAATATTTATCAGAGAATCCCGTAAAAAAAATCCGATCTATAATGATAAAACGCTACAATAATAAAAAGAAATTTCAAAAAATGCCCCCCCCCTCGGGGGGCTGATTTGGGTGCGGGAAGAAAAGTTTGTAATATGAAAGAACGGTCCGAGGGCTTTCCAATGATATGTCGAATGACGGGTCCAAAAAAGTTAGGGATTTTTGACCCCCCCCCCTTTAACCCTCTCGGATGTGGAGATTTTAAAATCGCTGAAACAGGTGTTTATTTATTTTTTTAATAGATTTATTTTTTGCCGTTTCACGCTTCTAATTAAAATGACTGCTGAGATGTGCCAAATGTTTTAAACTTTTGGATCCCCCCCCCCCCCTTTTACCCATCAGGAGAGCAATTTCTAAAATCGCTAAAATATGTGTTAATCAATTTTTTAGTACATTTAGTTTCTGGAATTTCACGGTGCTATATTAAACGGTTACTGAGATACACGAAGATTTTCTAGAATTTTTGACCACCTGTTTGCCCCCTTTAGTGGGGGAATTTAAAAAAATTTCATCTTGGTTCACACTGACATCATAAGAAGTATATTTCCCTCAATTTTCATGTTTCTACGTTTGATAGTTGGGCTGTGCGTTGATTATCAGTGAATCAGAACAAACTATTTTATATAAGTATGGATTTGAGAAAATAATTTCTGTTTACTACCATTTAAGCATTTTTTCATATAATCTGATCACTATTATTGAAAATTTTATAACTATTATTAAAAAATAAAATAACATGCAATTGAAATTATTATTATTATTATGTCGCCTTTACCTTAGAATTTTTATACTTATCCTTTTTTTATATACTTAAGGCAAAAATTAGTTGAAAACAGTTAAGTTACGAAAGCAAAAATCTACCTGTTTTCTAAGTTTCATTACTTTATATTTTAATTACTTTTATATTAAAATGACCAAAGAATCAATTATAAAATTCATTAGTTTCCAATTTCTAAAGTTTTAAAATTAACTTTGAATAAAATTTATATTTTATCATTATCTTACTGTTTGTATTCTGCATCCAAGTTTGAAACTTATTGATTCTAACTTGCTAGGAGACGAATGTTCTGTTGGAATACTATTTCCTTTATTAAATAAACCCAAACTCCAAGAAATATATTGGGTAAAACTTGTGTTTTTTTTTTCTTTCTGTTCCTTTCTTCTTATTTTTTTTCTTTTCTTTTCATTCTGTTTTTTTTTTTTTCTTTGTTACTTTTAAAATCAATTTTACTCGCAATTTATAATAGAATGCGCAACTGAGATGATCACTTAAACAGTTGAATAATATATTTCAACTGCAGATAATAGATTTAAATTAAACAAGGGGTTAAACAGGGGGTTGTTAAACAAGAAATTCTAATATTAAAACACTAAAATTGTAATATTAAAATTTTTTAAATTTTTATTTTTTATAGTATGTACATATAAAGGGAAAGTAAAAACTTCTTACATGTAAATGTAAGCATGCTTAATATTTTATATTATCTAGGAATATGCCTGCAAGCATGGTTTTTATTTGTAAAAGAACAAATTTTCCCCCAAATAAAACTGAAAAAAAAAAAAAGTTCTTTTCACAACATCCGAATTTCTGGACATTTTACTTCATCAATCGAAAAAAAAAAAAAAAAAAAAAAAAAAAAAAAAAAAATCTTGATAAACCTAGATCTTGTTTAACGCATTTAAACAGTCTTAGGAGAGAAATCAATCGCAGACATAGTGTATGTAAGATACTATTTTTTATGCGTGTATTCATTTTAGCTTACAAAATGAAAGCCTATTTAAAGGAATTTATCCAATGAAATCGCATCATCCTAATTAAAGTATTTTCATGCCTATTTTTAACGTTAAAACTTTGTCTGTTTTTAGCACTTTCCAACAATGTTGTGCTGCATTCGGTTTGTCTGTCCATGCTCTAAGTAAAAGAACAAATTTTCCCCCAAATAAAACTGAAAAAAAAAAAAAAGTTCTTTTCACAACTTCCGAATTTCTGGACATTTTACTTCATCAATCGAAATAAAAAAAAAAAAAAAAATCTTGATAAACCTAGATCTTGTTTAACGCATTTAAACAGTCTTAGGAGAGAAATCAATCGCAGACATAGTGTATGTAAGATACTATTTTTTATGCGTGTATTCATTTTAGCTTACAAAATGAAAGCCTATTTAAAGGAATTTATCCAATGAAATCGCATCATCCTAATTAAAGTATTTTCATGCCTATTTTTAACGTTAAAACTTTGTCTGTTTTTAGCACTTTCCAACAATGTTGTGCTGCATTCGGTTTGTCTGTCCATGCTCTAACTCTCGTAAATATACTCGGATTTTCATTAAATTGATAAATTTTATTTAGGGTCACCAAAGCATGTTTGGTATTGCATATGAAGTATATACGATTAATAATTAATTTACAGGAACACTCAAAAGAATTAGATTACATTATGATATATGGGGAAAAACCATTTGACGAGTATTTTAATGACATTATGCTATTTTAAATGCAATTAAACTTATATAAATCATTGAATTTCACTGCAATCACGTTAAAACAGAGCATTTATAGCATTTTCTATTAATTTATGCGGACACACGAAAGAAATCGGTTACAGCACTGTCTTTGCATAATAATTGCTGTACGTTTTAAAATTCGGTTTGCGCTTCTAAATTTAATTAGTTTTTTGTATATTACTCTTTATATATAAATTCTATTCTATACTTTTAATATAAGAATTGCATTTTTTATTGATTTATTGGTTGATTAACTCATTTACCTTCATAAAACCCATTTAATAATATCCCCTCAAAAATATTAAATGTTATACTCCCAAATTAAAAGAACTAATCATAGGATCCCAAGTTTCCTTAATTTATATATATATTTTTTTTTTCATTGTTTCGGACCGAAGTCCTGCACGGACCAGACCAAAAACCGAAAATTCTACTTAAACTTACCCGAACTAGAGAATAAAAATTTCGTCAACCCGAATCCAATACACTTCAAACCGAACTCGAAGCAGCAGAAAATTAATCCATATTTTTAAACACAATTATGATAAAGTAGTCTACAATCATATCTCTAATGTTAAATTTATGATTTTTTGTATAAAAATGTTTGCATATGCACCATGGGTGCAACACCTTCAGTCTCAGGACTGATTTCAGACTTGGAGAGATTTTTGACTAATAGTAAATTCTACATTATATACTTAAATAATAGTTATTTTATGATTAAGAACTTTTAATTACTTTCTTTTATTGTAAGTGATCAATTTTTAGCCATAATGTAAGACATAGAAAATTTTTAACCCATTTCAGTTCAGTTTTTTTCTTATTCTAAAAAAATTTTCAGTCTTGACTTGGATGGACTTCATGTAACCATGATATGCACTCATTAACATTGAATATATCATTTTCTCATCTGAAAAAATTATAGGAGACATTCTTTTGATAAGTTGGTTTAACCCGAACCCGACTCGAAAAAATCATAACCTGATCAGAAAGAATCAAAATTCAATCCAAAACCGACCCGAAAAGTCAAAATCCAAGCCAACCCGAAAGAAAAAAAAAAAAAAAAATCATCAGTCTGATCCGACCGCGTTTAGACGTGAAAGGAGTTTTACATGATCCATTGCAAGGTTCAAGTTCAGACCACATTTCCCCAGCATATCTATATTTTCTCTTTTTCTTTGCTGATTTAGTTTTTACACTGAAACACAGAAATTTCTTTTCCTGCTGTGTTTACATCAACAAACATCCAAGATTTTGATAATTGTTATCTTATTTTTTCTGCTCGTAATCAGATTATTATTTCCGTTACATCACTGCTTCTATTAACTATTCGTTTGCTAGACAGTTTGATACTGTTAAATTCACTGATAAATCTTGCTTTGCTTTCGTAAGGTTGAGTTTACGTTTTACAAATTTTTACTTCTACGTTATCAGTTTATTCACCTACATGTGAAAGTTAGAGGACGTCCAACTTCTTACTTCGAAACTTTTCTTAACTATGGAAAGCCTAAATTTTTATTTACTTATCATGTCAGTAATATGAATTTAAGCTTTTTTATTGCTTTGTTGTTTTGTCTTAAATAAGTTAGAAAATTAGTTTACTGATGTTTGGATGAAAATGAATTAAAAAATATATATACATCTCTCTGTCTTCATTTATTATTTCCCAAGTTTTGACAATGGTGCTACCATTTTTGCGGCATATAATATTTCAGTTTCCTTTTATTCCCTTTTTAAAATTTCTTTCAAATGTAATTTTTTAAAAACATCACAATTTTTTTCTGTTTTTTGAAATACGCTCAATAGGTTTGAAGTCTGGAGAAAATGGTAGAGTTTTAATAATCTATGGATAGTTGAACAACCAACGCGAAACTAACATTTAGCACAATATGTTTAGAGTTATTTCCGATGAATTTTAATAAGTTTTTAATTTCAAATTTATGCGCAGATACTTTTAAATTATTTTTAGAATACATCTATTGATCCATAATGTTCTTTATAAAAACTTAATTTGTCATTCTAGAGTCAGAAAAACATCCTCTTCCACATCTAATAATAAGATAAAGGTATTAAGAATTTTTCCAAATTTTAAAGAAGTATTTCACATTCTATGCGATTTCCATTATTTCATAACGATGAATGTAGTTGAACAGTGTACAAAAATATTTTATTCTTAGCAGCATTACAATGCTTTAAAATGAGATTTTTGATTGAGTTATTTTTAATAACAAGATAACACTTTGAAGGAAAAAAAAATTGTCTTAAGACAACTGTTCACAAACTTTAAATAATATTCTTCATGAAATATTTTCGTATAAAATCAAATATAATATCGAATATATACATGTAATAGGAAAGAAAATTAAATAATTTACCAGTATTGCAATTCTTATATTAATAGCTTTTTGCACTTTTGAAATAAACTATTTTATTTTTTATGACATTGTAAATATATTTCTTAAACATAAAAATACTAAAATGTTTAAATATGAACACATTGAAAAAATGATGTCCGTATTTTAATATTGAAAAAAAATTAAAAGTTCCCAAAAAGCAGGTACTCTAATACAAATGTGACTCAATGTATTTTATTCCAGATTTTCTAAGATATTTCAGATGTTAATATTTGGGCTTCTTTTACTACTTTCTTTTTCAAATAGTTTTCATAGTTAAAATTTACGTCAATAATTTTACAAACAGGTTTACTATAGGCTCGCTTGCAAAAAGGTTGAAAAAAATCTCTCTATAATAAGCGCAGAGATATATTTATCTTCTAATGAGAGTTTAGAATATATTGCTTTCGAAGTATTTTATTTATTATTATTTCTCATGGATTCTAGAGCGTTAAAAGTTTTGTTTTGCTGTTGGTTCTGCATCGTATTCTCAGGGTGCAAACCGCTCCAGCGATTCTACCCAAAAACATACAAAGCCTGTATTAATTGTTCCGGAAAACTACTTGCAAAGAAAATTTCTTTTCTCTATAAAATTGACAATTTTTGACTCCTGGGAATATTTTCCCAGAGATTCTTAATATTTCTGTCGCGTTATTTTATTCTAAATGTTATAGTTTTTTCTGTGATGTTAGATTTTCTAAATATATTTACTTGTATATCTAATATAAAGAGTGCCCAAAAAGATTGAAATGCGTTAATTTTTATTCCTGATAAAAATAATTAGACAATGTAAATTGCAAATTAATTAAATATGAAGTAATATTTTGTTAATAAAAAATTTCTCATGTCATTTTTCAAAAAATTACATAAAAAAATATACAATTACTTTACACAAAATTGAAGAGTTGGAAAAAATTTTCCTTTTTTTACAAGAAGGTCATAGCAAGGAACTGGATGCCGGTTTCGTTTAATATTAACTGAAGTATGATTAAGGGGACAAGGGATCTTTGAAATCTTTTTTTTTTTTATATTTTTAAAATTGCCTTTTAAATATTATTTAAGGGTACATTATTGCATTATATCATATATTTATCACAAAAAATGTAAAAAAAAAAAAAATTTTTTTTTGAAAAAAATAGGGAAATTTTTGTAATATTTCAGATTTAACGAAAAATTTTCAAAATGCTCCATGCGCATTATTTTTTCTCTGAATGCTTTGAAATTTTTTATAGTTATTTCTCACAATATATGTCATAAATCTGTGCATGGTTTTTTGAAAATAAAAATAATTGTAAAAGTTATAGCTAGTTAATTGTAAAAATAGGTTCAAAAATGCTCAAAATTTCAGAAAAATTGAGAAAATATTTTTTTTCTTACCTTTATATTCAGATATATAAAATTCAATGCACAGTTTTATTTATGTATATAAATCAAATTTGTATAAATAGTATTGGAGACTTTTATTGATATGGAATGCGCATGGGACATTTTGAAAAATTCCCGTTAAATCAAAAATATTACAAAAATTTCCCCTTTTTTTCCAAAAAAATTTCTTTTTACATTATTTGTGATAAATATATGCTATAGTGCACATAATATACCCTTTGAATAATATTTAAAGTGCTATTTTAAAAATATAAAAAAAAAGGATTTCAAAGGTCCCTTGTCCCCTTAAATAAACAAGTTGGAACCTGCACGTCAAACGTAGCAATTGAGGTGCGTTCATACTATAAGGAAGTTTTAAAAATATTCAGATCTTGGTGTAATTACTTCGGATTCAGTAGAGTATCCTAAATCTTTTGTGTATCCCTATAAATACTACCTGCTTTCTATTATGTAAGAAGTAACTTGTAGTAAACCTCAGCAACGCATATCAATTTCATAAAATGGGAAATAGTTTAATATTATTAAAATGCGCCCCCAAAAAATTTTCCCCATATATCATTATGTAATGGAAAACTTGTGTAGCCCTGTAAATTCATAACAAATAATTTTTGCACCACAGATTAATGTATATTTTAGTATATACTTCATAGATACATATCAATTTTATTATGTTCGAAAGAGTGTAACACCATTAAAATGCACTTGAAACTATTTTTTGTCCTTGGCCATAATGTAACAGAATACTTTTGACTGTCCCTGTAATTAAACTATCATTCGATTTTCATAAAATTTGAAATGACTCAACAAAATTATGCAAGACTTATATCATTTTTGTGTGTGTGTGTGTGTTATTTGAAAGGCTATATTTCATCAGTAAAAATAGGGACCATTCACAAATTAATGCGACCGTTCTTTAAACCAATAATATTTTAACAAGTGTTTAAAAAATGTGTATAACAATAAGTGATTTTCATCGTCTCTAATCCATAACTAAACTCATCTTATAATGTAAATATTTTGGAGCTCTTCCCCATCAATATTATTGCAAGCATCGATTATCTGTTGTTTAGAGTGAACTGCTTATGAGTTATCGCCGAATTCTTTTTTTTTCTTTTTCTGTATTTCACAAATTTACATTTCTAATTTGTTATATATAGTCCCTATTCACAGTGGTCAGTTTTTTATTTGCTGCGTTGATCTCCATACGAATCAAATGCGATTCCCAATTTTTTGAAATCGTTATGTGAATCAATATGATCGACGGGCGGTCAACTTTTTAATCAAAACTTATTCAGTTTAAAGATATAGGTATGCCGTCTTTTATAATGACATATACTTTCGCGGGTGAGGGGGGAACAGAAGCAAAAAATTTCTAATTGATCAATTTTATCTAGGTGGATTATGGATCGTTAAAATTTTTTTAAAAGTTTAACTTTTTGAAAAATAATGCACGATTATTTCATTAATATACTTTTATTTTCCACTTAAAAAATAACTTTTGCATTTTTTATGTATTAGTATTAGCAATGTGAATTTATGATTATAAGTAGCAAAAATATAAATATTTTGAATTTATGTTTTTAAATTAAAAATAACTTTGAATTAATATCGATGGATTATGCGAATTTTTATAAATAATTCTTTTCAAGTTTTTTAATTTAAAAATTGATTTATTTTTTAATTTATCATGTTGCTCCTGAAGACCCTTGGAAACTCCTGATAGTTTGTCACTGTATTTGAAATAATTGAAAAAAGGTTGGCAATCCAGCATTCTATTCAGTCTTCTTCTTCTTCTTCTTCTTCTTCTTATTATTATTATTATTAGAGTAGAACCCCGATTATCCGAAAACCGGTTTAACCGAAGGACTTTAAATTCACTAAAGTCCTTTTTTAATGCGAGAAATTTTACTGTCAACACTATTTTTTTATCGATGTCAAATTATATTTTCAACATATTTTGATTTATAATTATTATTTTATTTGTAAGTTTTAGATAAAAATTATTTCGAGTGATTTTTAATACATTGAAAAGTTGTTTTAGTACTTATTATCTTTAAAAACTCGAAGCAACATAAGTAAAAATCAAAACTTTCAAAGCTGTTATTAGAGACTGGTAGAAATAGTGTTAAAAGGACATGTTCTTTATGAAATATATAAGCAGAGTCAACTTATTTATTTTTTAGAGCCTTCGGGATCAGTGCTATTTCGTTTCAATCTCAGATGAGCATTTTTCTAAAAATTTACCGTTTGTATTTACTTTCCGTGTCTCTGTGTTACGAGTGCATCTCTTTCCTCGGTGCAGGAAATCCTCTCTTCCGAATGTTTAAAAAGCGAGCTTCAGCTACGTCACTATCGATCTGAACTTCGATTTTAACCAATAAGTTATCGCCTTGCTGTTGGAGCGACTTGTAATTTTGGTTTTTCATTCAAGGTCCTTTGAATACGGTGCCAAAATAATTTTATTGCAACGATATTCTAAAATCTAAATTACGATCACAGCTTTTCTTAAAGCAAGTTTTCGCTATAAACCATCAAGTTACTCGAAAATTCTTATGGAACCCTGGTTAACCGAAAATGCTTTGGTCCCATGCTTTTTCGGATAACCGGAGTTTTACTGTATTTTGTTTATTGTTATTATTATTATTAAAAGAATCAGAACAAATTTAATAGGCTAATTTTTTTAATAAAAGAAGTTTGAGAAAAATGCTTAATTAAAAGTTAAATAAATAAATAGATAAATACTTTAAATTATTATTATTAGCCGAGTTTTCTTAACAAATGAATGTGTGTTACAACAGTGACTAAATAAGTGAGTACCCATAAGTGTAAAAATAAAATAAAATGAAATAAAATAAAATAAAAAAAAAAAAATTGTAATTTAAGAAATTACCCCAACCATTTGAAAAATGTTTCACTCGATACATTCATCTATCATTTTAAGCTAAATACCAGTTGTTTTATTGTGTATTATCCGTGCCACTGCTATAAATGACTTTATACATGCTGCAATTTGAAGGTACGGTTCGTTTAAGTTATATCACTCTATTGTCGCCAAGCATAAAAGTTGGCGACGAAAGAAACATTTCAAACTATTTAACATTGTTGGTGCAAAAGTAATCATTATTAAAATACAGCTTTGGCATATACTGTTATACTTGTAAGACTTTGGCATATATTGTTTGATTTTACAGAGCAGAATTTTGGTGATGGAGGTTTTAAACCAAAATCGATCGCAGCACATGCATCTGTGAATGGGTCCATCAGACATCGAATCAAAAAAGTTTTTTCCCAGTTTTTCCCAAGCCGATTGCTTTTTAGTTTTCTTTTTAGGTGGTGGAAAATCAAGAGTAATAGCTATAACATTTTCCGGCTTGTTAGAATCACTATTGGCACTCAAATTTTCCTGGTTAGAACCGACCGATAGTAAAACGCCATGGCTAGTGGATTGGTCGCCCTGGCGACATGATGTTTTACAATTAATCGGTTCGGCATTAAATTGCTTCCTTTTTCGTGATCGCCTTTCAACACGTAATTGGTTTTCAGCGGCTCAATAATCTTTTGATTTTATCATTTTCTGCATTGAAAGACGTTTTTGCGCCAAACCAAATACAGTATTACTCAGTTATCCCGTCGACCAATTACGCCAAATGATACGAATCGCCAAACTAATAAGCAACTTATACATGTTGACTAAATTTTTATTTTAAATAGCAAAAGAAGTATTGTGTAGCATACTATTGTAGTAGCATATTGTAGTAGTGTATTGTGTTTAATATCATTGAATGCGATATTCACGTTCATTCATTTCTTTGGCTTCGGCTTTTTCCGTATCTGTTAATTTCCGTCTACCCATTTTTAAATTTGTTAGTTTTCTCCTTTATTACAATGATTTTAACCATTTTAATTTACTATTCAAATAAAAATTCTTCTAAAAGTAAAGAATTTAATTTAAATTCAAATAAAAATTCTTCTAAAAATAAAGAATTTAATTTAAATTCAAAAGTGGTAACATCATTCAAAAGTGGTAACATCATTTAAAAGTGGTAACATCATCGGGTCCATTCTCCCGAAAACAACAACCATTTTTCAAATGGTTAAAAAATAAAAGAATAACCTGCAAGAAAATTTGGGTGAAAAACAAAATCTTGTATTGCACATCAATTACAATAAAGGTTGTTGATTTATTAAAATAATAATAATAATAATAATAATGCTATATTCAAATGCGTAAGTAAAACAATGAGTTCGAAATACAGCAGACTCCCTTAAATCCGCATAGTTTGGGACCAGAGGTTTTGCGGATTTCTGGTCATTGCTTTGTTTATATTTTTTAAAGTAATTTGAATGTAATTAATTATGAAATCAAAAGTATAATGAATGCTTACAATATACTAAAGTATTAAAATAAGTAATAAACTAAAATAATAAAAATTTCGATAATTTTTAAAATATTTTAGAATAGTAAAAGCAAAGATCAAGCTAACAATCAATAATGTACAATCAAATATTCATTATAAAGATGAAATGTATTTTTCCTAATTCAATGGAACTTGCCTCATAAAGGGATATTACTAACTCACATTAGGATCATAAAAAACAAAGCTTTATTTCAGGTTTAGCCAGACTTAATAACTAAAAAAGCTTAATTAATACTTAAATATGTTTGGTAAGATTGTGATTACTAATGATATCAGAAATATCTTGATTTTTTTCAGAAATAAATTATTCTTTCTTCATGAAAAAACATGAATTCAATAACCTTAACAAAAATTACAAATTAAAAAAAATGTATAGAATTGATATAAAACTAAAAAAGTCAAATTTTGCACCTACATCTAAACTGAATGTTTCATTGTTTACATCCGTAAATTATGTGCGGATTTTAGAGAATTGCTGATTTTAGGAGTGCGGATTTGGGGGAGTCTACTGTATTGAATACATATCTACCATTTGTCAAATGTTTTTCGCTTTATTCTCAAATTCTGGAATTCAAACTGGAAACTAGATCGAAATAAGAAACCAAGATAAAATTTTTTATTTAATATAGATAATAAAAGGTGATACTTTGATTTAAAAGAAAAAAAAAGTAAATCGATAAGTCTTTTAGTGTTTAGTATTTTGTCAGTGTTCCCCAAACAAAATAACGTGTTTTACAGTGACTTTTAATAAGTGAATACCCATAAGTGCAAAAAAATAATAAAAAAAGTCTGCAGGAATGTTTGCAAGAATCACAAACAATGTTTTGCAATGCGCGTTGATCACAATAAAGGTCGTTGATTTATTCGAAAGTAATGCTGCATTGAACGCTTGAGTAAAATTATAATTTAGAAATTGATACCCATATGCTATTTTGTCAAATATTTTTTATTTATTTTGAAAGACTGGAATTAAAATTGGATAAAAAAGTGAAATGAAAACTTTAGAACAGATAAAAAAAAAATTATTGAATAAAGATATTTTGATTTAAAAATAGTATTAATAATAATAATAATAATAATAATAATTATTATTATTATTATTATTATTTATTATTATGTCTTTGTTTTCTAAACAAATTAACATATTTTATAATAATGACTCAAAAATAGTTTTCTGAAAGTTTGAACGGAAAAAAAGTCCTGTATATTGTTTTTACTTACCCATCATAAGTAGTATAAGTAAGTCTTAAAATCATTAAAATAAATAAATAAATAAATAAATAAATAAATAAAAAGACAGATATTTACATATTTTAGACACTGGAAATTCCAAAATACATATCTTTAGGTGAAAATATTGCCGTCCGTCTGTCTATTTGTCTGTAAACTCTCTATCTTCCGTACAAATTGAGATAGAGACTTGAAATCTGTTGTGTACTTAATATATAATAGTGAGAAGAAGCCTATTGTATATCTGTAACCTCGATTATCCGATTTTTTTTTTCGGACTATTGAAATATTCATTCTGATAAAAGATAAAGAAAAATTTTCGAAATTGTTTGTTTTAAGGAGTGAATAGAAAAGACAATAAGAAAAAAAACATAAACTTTGCATAAAGAATTAAGTTAGTCGAATAATTAATTTCCGAGATATTTGTAATCATATTTTTCCATCTTCTTCGATTTTTCACGGCCCTGTATTTCATTCAAATTTCAATTCAAAGATATATTTTACTTGAAAATGAGGCTCTTAATTCAACGCAATTGACTGTTAGTTAATATTTTTTATCATTTTTGGAGTTATAAGAATAATTCTTTTGTGCAATTAAGTACTACTTGATTATCCCATGGACCAAAAGACTATCGCCAAGCTATAAGATTAAATGCCAGTAATGACTTAACGTAAATGTCACATTCATTTTACATTAAACACGTTACATGTGTTTGATACGTCACAAAGTGATTTTTAAGTCGACGATTTATTTGGTTTTTTATTGATCTTTTTCTAATTTATTTATTATTTTGTTACTTAAAATAAAAATTATGCTAATTTTACGAGTAGTTTGGCCATTTATATAATTTGTCGAAATGGGTCGACGGGATAATCAATTAGTACCCGCAATTCAGTAATAGAGCATGTATAACTATATATTAAAAATATTTAAATATGCGTTTAAATTTTATTTTAGAAATGTAATGCATTTTGTAATAGTTTACACATGTTTTATTTTCATATTTTATGCATATACACGTTAGGTGTGTATTTCGGTGGCCCTCAATCACTAGTTGAATTATGCAGTGTTAAATGTGAAAATAACTTTAAAAGCGTGTAATTTATGCGTAATATGCCACTATTTAAACACATTTCTCGTTATTATGATATTTTGAAGTACTTGAATTCAAATTGGATAAAAGATTGAAATAGGTATATAGGCATGGATTGAATATTTTGTTACAAGAGGATAGTCAAAGTTATTTTAATTAAAAAATTAAATAAGTAAAAGAATAAATGCCGCACTTTTTATTGTTATGTCGTGTATCCCAAACAAAATTAACCTATATTACGACAGTGAATGTACATGCACAGTCGTTTGGAAAAAATAAACACCCCCCCTACTAACTTTGCAAAAAATTATTGTAGGAGAAAGTTGCTAGTGCCAAATGATTGGAAATAAAGTCTACTTTTAAATAATGTACATAAAATTTGCTTAATGGGCTATCTACATAACAAAACAAACCCTATTTTTTTTTTTTCAATTATAGTACCTGATTCTGATAGCATAAATTAACTCTACACACTTCTATTAGCCTAAAAAGAAACTTTCATGTAATATAATAAACTTTCATGTAATAATACAATAAGTTTCCGAGAAATTAATTATTTTAAATCGAACATATTTTTGAGGCTGAATCAAAATTGAAGTTCGATACTCGACTGTTGACCGAGCGAGCCCCCTTCTTGATCAAGGCATCTTAGGCGTCACTCAAGCAGTCATTTAAGACTACTAGATTGCAGAATAGCATAAGAAGTTTCAAAATACACTCACTTCCAAAAGTTAAGCACGAAGATGTAAAATGCAAAAAAATCAAGAAATTCTGATTTGATTGACACAAAATTCCGCAGGAAAGTAGGATATATATTTATGCATAAAACAAAATCAATAATTATATACAGAAATAAAAACAATATTAAATTTTTATAAGTTATCAGATAATCACATACTGGAGACTTAAACAGAATTATGAATAAAGTGAAAATAAACAGCATAAAATGAAAAAAAAAAAAAACATTAATAGGGTATGTAATCCCCCCTCATCTGTATATAAAGCTAAAACATTGTGACCATGCTTTCAGTTAGGTGGTCAACCACCGCAGAATTAAGCAATCGCCATTTTTGTACAGTAGTTTCCAGCTCAATAAGAGTGGCTGGAGGTGGGAAACGTAAACATACAGCACGGACGAGAGTATCCCAAAGATTTTCAATGAGATTAAGACCGGTCGAATATGCTGGCCACGCCATACGCGCAATCCCTTCACTCTTCAGATAGTCATTGACGATGCCAGCTCTATGGGGACGTGCGTTATCGTCCATTAAAACAAAAGTAGGACCAACTGCTGCAGCATACAATCTCACAATGGGTTCTAGGACTTCATCTCAATACCGGACAGCCGTCACAGAACCCAGTTTAGAGATCCGCAGGCCGGTGCGGTATCCTAATGATTTCCCTGCCCATATCACAACGTTTCCGCCTCAGAATGCGTGATGTTCGGTGATGTTTTGGGGTTGATTGCGTGTTCCTTGTTCACTTCATATCCTTATACGCCTGTCATCTGTGTGCAGAGCAAATCTTGACTCACCAGTAAATATGACATTGCCCCAGTCAGACACAGTCCAACTGACATGTTCCCGGCACCACTTTAATTGTGCCCCTCTTAATTGGAAAGATAGAGGAACACAAACTCGAGGTACCCGGGCGTACAATCCACTCATATGCTATCTTCGGCGTAGAGTAGCTGCAGCTATCGCCTTAACAATAGACGCTGTAACCATAGATATTACACGTGTGGAGGTCGCTCTGCGATTCCGCTTGGCTACAATAGCAATATATCGATCTTCCGTGGGGGTTGTAACCCTTGGGCGACCGACTACGGGGCTTCAGACAGCTGTCTGTGTGGTTTGGAATTGTTTCCATAAACGTGAAATTACAGAATGATGAACGCCGAAGAAAAGAACAACATCTGTGATCGACTGTCCTGCTTCGATGCGCCCCATAGCACGCCAGCACTCAGAATCTTACATTCGTCTTCCGGAAGTCGTAGAAACACATATGTCTTCAAAACAAACTGTACTAAAGTTTTAAACACCTTCTATCAGCACTTACAATCAACTTCTGTAACCCTTCCCCCCTCTGTAACTCCTGGCTTCTTATAAGACTGACTTTTTTGCATATTTCTTGACATGAAAACGCAATTGGCTGTTACTTAACATATTTCCATACATCCATCTACCTCTGCAGCGATTTGCATCCTCTTCAATTCTGATTGGCTTCAGAAAATTAGCATTTTCCTCTCCGTGCTTAACTTTTGGAAGTGAGTGTATCTAGTCTCTTCTATCGTATACCTTAAACCATCATTTTGCCATTTTTTAAGCAACTACATCGAAGAAATATTTGAAATTTTGGATTTTCAGGACTTAATAAATGTAAATCCATTGAAAACAAAAAATGTAAGTTGCAATTTATGTATTTTTTTAATATTAGTTTTATGATTCGTATAATAAAATTATAAAAATTGCAAATTCAATGTATTTATGTTTAGTTAATTTAGCATTATTGCTACATAAAAAATTAGCACTTGGGATTATAATTTTATGAGATATTACTAAAAATATGAAAATATAGTTTAACATTAGAAGCACGAAATTTTGAATGTTTATAATTCAAAAATTTATCATTCAAATGACTTGAAATTTTGTGTCCAGGCATAGTTTGAACCAAAGATTTAAAATATCTTGTTAAAATTGGGTACTGCCTTTGAACAAAATGAAGTTTAGGTTCGTTTCAATATGTAGATTCCCCCTAAGCAAATTTTATATACATCACTTAAAAGAAGACTTCATTTCCAATTATTCGGTACCAATAACTTTCTTCTACGATAACTTGTTGAGGAATTAGTTGGGGATGTTTACTTTTTTTTTTTTTTTTTTTTTTCTCACGACTCTACATGAGTAGAGTCCAATAGAGAATATCCATAAGTTCAAAAAATAACTATTTTGAAGTAATACTTCGATGGAAAAGATAAGCATTGCAAGTGATTGCAAAAAAAGTTTTTTGCATTATTTAAAAGTAAATGCTACGTTTAATGCTACTGTATGGGCTATTATTTAAACAAGCGTGAAAAGAAATGCAAATGTATTATGTAAAGAGTTCTAAAATGCACATATTTAATAATAATAATACTATATAATTAACATTTAGTTATATAAGACTTTGTGTTAGATAAAAATAAATAAAATCCTGGAAAACCTTTTAATTTCCTTTTTAAAAAATACATTTTTTCTATTATTTTTTCAATTGCCGCCATTTTTATTTCTAAAATGAAACATTTTTTGAATTGTTTCACGGGACCCCTCTGCTTCCACCTGACACGAACAACGTTTTTAGTCTTTACAACTAAACGGTTCCATTCATGGTTAACATGCTTTAGAGTTTTGACAACTTTCGGATTTTTACAAAATCTTCTTATTATTATTTTCGACATATAGCAAGTTGGTCTCATCGGATTAAAATCAGTGAGTGTCCATGAAAAGTATGTGGGAAAAGAAAAATTGCTTTCATGAGATTTAAGGTTTTCATTGTGTCAAGAGATTTTTGTGGGGACTGTCGAGGTTGTTGGAATTTTGTAAATTGATTGCTTGGGGGAATGCTGCTTTCATTTTTGCATGAATTAAAAAACTTGATCTAAAAAGTTACAATACTGTTAAAACAAATATTATGCTTTTGGTGAATTCCAGTATTTTTTTTAGGACAGAATATACTACTGATGGAAAGCAACTTTTCTTGGTACTATCATACTTGAAGCTTGTAAAGTCTATCGTTTGCTATCAAGTCTCAATTAAATATTTTCAGTTGCGTAACTGAATATATTTGTGCATGAAAAACAAAGTAATATTAATTTTACTGTTGATGTCAACACTGTTAATTTATCCTATTTGTCCGTTAAACAAGTTTCTTGAACAGGAAAATAATTGGTGGAAATTTCCGAAAAAGTATATTTTAGATCGAGAAAACTGATACAGTATTGTGATGAAGAGAAATTTGCACCTGTGCACCTTTTCTTTATTAATTCAATTCTAATTAGTTTAGGTAACGTTATTCCATCCTTTTAATCTCACTATTACCCATCAGAGCATAATAGGCTGATTTATTTTCTTTTTGTTATCTATTAAATTATAAGTGTGATCGTTTATGATCTTCTAGGTAAATTTTTTTTATAGGTTAGAAGTATAAAATGTTTTTTATCAATATCTTAATTATTTATTCATTAATGCGTTGTGTCTCTTTACGTGAAAATTTACCCTATGAAGAAAAAAAAGAAACCCTATTTGCTCCAATTTCAATCCTATTCATAATAAAAACAAACATACTGCCAAATAAAATATCATAACACAATTAACATTTATATACAGGGTTTATTTACAAAGCAATGACAATATAAAATAAAGAAAAACAAATATTTACAAAATGATATTCCCAGTTCTCTAATATTTGCATCAGTTTGATCTTGATATTCATACATTATTCCGTCCATTTACAGATCCTTCAGATCAATCATACATATATTAAATATATTATAACCCAAAATCATACTAATTTATGTGTTTTTTTTTTATTTCGACCCTATGGCTGGCAAGAGGCAGTGCATTAATAATTTGAGACAATAATTCAGGCAAAGTGAAGAAAAAATTTTAAGATACCTTGTATTAGGAGGAAGGCGTTTTGAAGGATGCATACAGAGGTTTTAGGATACTCCGACTATTTCCGACGCATGAGGACCGCTCCTTGTCGTTTCCATACCATCACTATCGGAAGGGCACACTCTTTATGTACGGGATGCTCCACCGGGATTTTTTTGTCATCTTCTATCCATCTCCAGAGTCGACTAGGCGGCACGACAAATTTTCTTAGGACTTCACTGGAGTGATCTCTAACAGCTTCTGATCTCTCACCAGATTTTTTTTTTCCCAGTCCTGATCTGCCTCATTTTAATTTTTTTTTAATTATAATTTTCGGGTCATTTTCCCTCCTCTTTTTTTTACTGCGGCGAATCCTCTTTTTTTTCACCCCCTTTGCCAGAAGATCATTGGCTGGGGTTCCTCTTGTATGGTCCTTCAGTTGTGTCTCATTTCACATCGTGGGAGACTTTTTGAAATTGCTTTCACCATAAATTTGCCTGTCTCTTTTTTTTTGTTCTTACCAGCCATAAATGTTTGTAGGATTTATAATAGATCATAAAATCATGTGTGGTCTTTTTATTGTCCTTTTCTATCTCTCTCTTGCTAGAGCCATTTCGCTCCATCATATTGAAATTAGTCAGAAATTTTACGAAAATCAGTAGCAGCAAAACAAACTTTGTTTTTATAAGTGCTCCTGTAAATCTCTAAAATATAGATATTTCTGAGGTTTCAAAAGTAAATAACGCTTTTCAGATTGATGATCAACTTGGAAGAGGTTACTGCAAATTTTTATTTGTGGTATTTTATATTTTCCTACATAAAGAAACATATATATATATATATATATAAACGGACATACGATAAATAAACGTATTGTAAAAATCAATTTTAATAAAATATTTCTCACGATCTGAAAAAAATGCTGGCATAAAGTTAGTAAAAAGCTACATGAAAGCATATTTTTTCTTAATCCTTTACTTAAAACAAAAGATTAATAATAATATTTATAATAGAAAACATCAGAAAATTTAGCACTGAAAGCGAACGTTTCTGGAAGAACGATCCCGTTAGATTTTCTTGTCTTTTGAATGGCAATATTTATCTGGCTAGATGGTTGCCTCTAAAATTTTCGCACGGTTCTAAAATTTCCGAAATACGGAATACTCATTTAATAGTAAAATAGAAATTTCAGAAGATGCTGATAAAAATTAAAAGTTATGAATAGTGCAATTACTTAAAAGATATTGCTTACCCGCAAGAAAAGTGACAATCTCGACAAAAATAAATTTCCAAGAGGGACAAAAGACAATTTGCATGATTTTACTGTAACATGAAATTATAGCGCCGAACTCTGCGTGTAGGAGTAAAAGTGTGCATAAAACATAAAGACTTAGGATGAGATTTGCAGGGTTGGATAAATTTACGTTCCCCGTTAAACCCACCCCTCTTTTGTGATCACATTTAGACAAATAGCGTAATAAAATGATTTTCCATATAACTACACTTACGAAACTTTTTGTGTAGCAAGATATACCTATGACGGAGCTATTAGTAGAATAAAACGCAAAATGAATTTTTGAGAGAAGTGTCACTTTTCTTGACGGTGAGCGATGTGTTTTATTTTGTCACTTTGAGAGCCTTAATCGCCCTTGTCCCCTGTCTGTCCATAGACAAAAAAATTCATAAGTCAGAAAAAAATCCGCATAACAGCGCCATTTATAAGTCGATTTACACCAAAAACTAAACAATACCAATCTATACTAGGGATTATCTGAATCTGAAGTTTTAGAAAAATTCGTGCGTTAGTTCTTGAGATAGAGCTAATGCGATAATCATGAATAATGCAGTGTAGCAGCGTCACTTCTTAAGTGATTTCCACTAAAATGTAATCAGCACCATATTGTATCAAGTACTAACTCAATCTAAAGTTTTATGGAAATCCATGCTCTAGTTCTTAAAATATGGCTATTCTGGAACTTGTAAATAATGCAGCATAATAGCACCACATGTTGAGTGATATAAACCAAAAATTAATCAGATCTAGTTTATATCAAGGTGTAACAGAATCTAAAGTTTTGTGAAATTCCGTGCATTAATTCTTGAGATAGAGATATTGCGATAGTCACGAATAATGCACCATGGCAGCGCCACTTGTTGAGCGATTTCCACCAAAATATAATCAGCACCATGTTATATCAAGTAGTAACTAAATCTGTAGTTTTATGAAAATCTATGCATTCGTTCTTGAGATATAGTTGTTGTGGAAATTGTAAATAATACAGCATAGCAACACTACCTGTTGAGCGATATACACCAAAAACTAATCAGATCTATTTTATATCAAGATCTAACCGAAACTAAAGTTTTGTGAAGTTCTGTGCATTAGTTCTTGAAATAAAGCGCCCACAAAATTTTTGTCACATACATACAGACAGGCTCACAGACAGACATGTTCACAGACGGAAATTAGTAAAAATATGTTTATCGGGTTCTCTGACCCCTAAAACGTGTATATCCGTCGAAAATCGAATTTCGGAAATTTTCGTGAATGGAATACTTTTTTCTAGTAAAGGCAGAAAAAAGTAAAAAGAAGAAAGAATATAAAGGAAGAAAAAAGAAGAGTTTACGGAAAAAATTTTATTAAATTTAATAAATTTTACTGCCCAGTGAACGCAGTTAATTACTCAAATGACGCTTTTCAAGAGACCACTAGATGTTAAAATTCTCCCCTTTTTTATGAATAGTTAGAAGGTGACTCCAAATTAATTCAGCAGAAACTCGTTAAAGTTAGATTTAGTGTAATTAGAATAAATAAGTTATGTCAATTTTTTTATGGGATGAAAATGTTGAATAAATCTGGAAAATTTTCAGAATTTTATGCCGAAGCTCGCTTTTTTATTTCAATATCTTTCTGTTGTGTTTGCATCTACGTACTAATCCACTGTACTTTGCTGCAAAATGCATGAAGTTAAGATTTTCATTTCGAATTTCTACCTTTTCTTTTTCTTTCTTTGTTTCAGTTTTGAAGATTTAAGATCTTTTTTAATCCCCTTTGAGGTTTGAAATAATTGAAATTTCTTCTTCTTCTCTTTCTTGCTTATTACTTTACTTTTTATTATTATTTTACTCTTCGTAAAATAAAAATAATACCAAAAAATAATAATAACAATAATAAAAATAAAAATAGTGTACCGTAGGAAAAAAAACCGCAAGCAATGACATAAATGTAATTCTAAAAGTCGCAGCATAAAGATGTTTTCATCCTATATATATTTTGACGAAACGTCTATATTTTTATATGAACTTTGAAATTTTCTCTACGAAATCCTCTCTTTACTTTTTTATTCTATTAATCATCCTAAGTATAAATGAATATCTATATATTTAACCGTTTCGGGTCCGAATTTTTTTTCAGTTTTTAGAAAAAATTACGTTAATAGCATTAACACTAGCTATCCGTATAGATTGATTAGTGTTTAATGAATATTTAATTGTCTGGAAAATAACAAATGTTGTTGTTTTGCGTAACTTTTCAAATAATATTCATATGACAATAGGATAAGGAAGAATTTTTGGAGATGTTTTAGAAATTATTGTATTACAATAAGATTTAACTTATATTGCAACTTTTTAACACTTTTTGTGCTTTATTACGCATGCTTCTTTCAGGAAAGTAACATTTATTTTAAATTTAAAGAGTGAAATATATGTTTAAAACAAAAGAATCGCAAACGCGCAAAGAGAATGAAAGAAATAATAACTATTATTGTTACTAAATGCCTAAACTTAAATGAAGTCATATAACAAATGCATAGGCATATACTAACATTACTACATGTAAATGATATCAAAAGTATTTCTTAAAACAAAATAATTCCCCATTAAAAGACATGTACTATTAATAGTACACCAGACCCGAAAGGTTTAAAAGACCAAGCTGTTTTTTTAATCACCAACCCTGAATTTTCTACTGGACGGATTTTGATAATTATTTCTTTTAATGAAAACTATTTATATGTAGATGTACCCATTCTACCTATTTTTTAATTTATTTCCATTTTTATACATTATTTTTAATTTTAATAGCTTTATTATGAAATTTCTTCAAAACAGTTGCATTCGGATTAATTCCATTGTTGCAGAGAAAAGAAAAATAATAAAAAATATTCAGACAAGTTGCCTTTTTTGAGCTTATTTTTTAATTCGCGCATTAAATTTCGGTAAAAAAAAAAAAAAAAAAAAAAAAAAAAAAAAATGTATAAAAGAGTACTTTACTTGAATAAGCGAACAAAAATTACATTTATTGTATTGTGACATCACGAAAATTTTGCTTATTGGGTTTATTTTATCTTTATGCATTTTAATTTCATTGATGCCATTTTTTCATTGCAATGAAATAGAAAATATGTTTTTATTTTAATACCTGCTGGTTAAGCATAAAAATATGTTTATAAAGCACGTGTTTGTTCCAGTAAAAGTGGCTGCACGCTTAGTTTAAAATGTATTTTTATTTTGACACATGTAAAGAGAAAAATTGATTTGATGGTGTCAAAATTATGTAATTTTCATCTATTTTTCATTTCTTAATTGTAAAGATTATAATTGGAGATTTTATGGATTATTTCATCTTGATGAAATGTCTTCTCTTGCTCTAAAAAACGAAAAAATTTTTTTTAGGTAAGATGTATTAATTTTTTAATAAAAAGTTCAGAAAAGTAAAAAAATTCAGGAAAATTTAAATTTTGGTTTTGTTGTATAAAAACAAAAGACTTGATGTCAGACTTATATTCCATAGGAAAATTTTTTGCAGGTTTATAGTAAATTGATTTATCAGTTCCTTATTATCTACAAAATCCTATTTCTTTCATTGTGGATTTTCATTATGTAAACAGTGGTATTTTCTGTTGTCATCAAAAAGTAAGAGTCTGCTTTTGAACGGCAGCAAAAATCCAATTATAATTTTTATAAATGCATAACGATGGTGACAAAGGACAACACTATCGCTTTCACTTTTATCGTATTTGCATTATTTCTAAATCTAAACACTACAATTTCAATTATTACATGATAAAACAGGAATAAAAGTAACTTTAGGATAACATTTATTTCAAAACTGACACTTACTTTTGTGCAGACATGCTACTTTTCCGCGAGAACGCGCGGGATTTTCGGCGATGAATTTTATTATCTCTGAGATCGATGCAGATGTGCATTAAAGTTTGTTGACATTTTTTTATGGGGCGGCGGGGGGAGGGGGGTAAAGGATGAAATACAACAAAAACACCAATACAAGCCTCACCAATAATTTAAAATGTCACAAATTGGGACCATTTTAAATTATTTTCAAGCACGAATTATTTTTCAAATTTCTTTCATCCAACTTAAAAAACAGATAAAAATATATAAAAAAGATTTAAAAAAAAGATAAATCATAAGATTAGATTATCCACGGAATGCAGCATTTTGTCACTAAACTGAAATCTGCTAACCAAAAAGGCCGACATTTAGTTTATGTGGAATATAGAATTAATATATATTACATTGCTTGAAACATCTTTTGAATCAGATTATGATAGGAATTACATATCATTAATTTTTAAGAATCCTTCACTCTTAAAACGAAAGAGCTGATTTGGCTTCTCATGAAAGAGCTGTAATTTTTTCGATCATAAAAGAGTTGTTTCTCAAACGATTAAATCTTCTTGATCTAAATTGGTTATTTAAATAGCTCAACTTCATTTAAATTGGTTAAAACTCGAGTTATTTCAACTCTTTTTTGAGAAGCTGCCTTTCAACATTGAGATGAGTGGATTTCAGCTCAAGTTGAGCTATTTTGTGGCTGACTTTTTAAGAGAGTTTGGATATGTTAGTTTGTAAAAAGGGAAGCATTCCTGTATGTGGAAGTGGGGCAGCCATTTCGAATATGGATTCAAGTTATCATAACTCGACAAATTTTATTTGTACAAAATAAGACTGTTATTGTTTTACCTATTAGTACACGAAGAAACTTTTATTAAATATATAGTTCTTAAATCCCGTAAAAATAAATAAATAAATTTCTGTTACTTTAAAAATAGAGTTTTCTTTTATGAAAATAAATTTAATAGAATGCAGAACAACTTTAAAACATGTTGCTATTAAAACTACAAGATAGAACCCGACGAATTTCGATGAAAGAGAATTTTTAAGAAGGAACTGTTTCATTGATTTATAATAAATCTACGAAATTAGTTGCAATAAAAAATGCATCTTATATTGGTAAATCGAACTCTTAAACGAGTTATATTTAAACTAAAATTAACAAAATACAATTTCCATAAAAATCAGTTTTAGAAATTATTAAAATTAAACTTTAATCGTAATACAAGTAGTTAAATATAATAAACTGTTATTATGACATAATAACATATGATAAGTTATCGATTAAGGCTCTTATTCTTGGTATTCCAAAATGAAAAACAGCAAAATTTATTCCACTTTGACACAATCTTAGAATTTTTCCTCGTGAAATCTAAACCCAATATTATTTTCAAAATCTCAAAATTTACATATGTACCTTTCATATCCGTATTCTTTTTTTAATGGTATTCTGATTTGATCCTTTTAAAATCATTTAAATTCAAAACTTGTAGTCTGTATTGCTATAAGCGGGAAACAGATATTAAACTGTTTAGATTCCTTTAAGAGAAAAAAAAAATCTGAAATAATTTGCATGCAACTAATACGATAGACATTCGAAGACACGAAGATTCCTGTGACTTCACATAAGGTAAAATAAGGATTTTTATAGTCTCAAACTCGAATTAGTGCAAAGAACTCCTTTATTTGCTTGTGTAACTCGGCAGAGTGAATTCATCAAGTTTTGTAACATAAATCGCAATCTTTTGAACAAAGACTTCTGACCACACCATGCATGTCACTGCTTTTCTATAAAGACACTCAGAATTTCTGTAAAACATTCGGTTTTGTCAGTGTGTGATTTTGATTATGTTATTTTCGAAAGTGAGGTATTTTTCACCTGCTAAACATTACAAAGCAGCTGAAGGCAAAATGACACAGTTCTACAAAATATATTTCAGTCTTAAGAATTAAAATACAAGCTTTAAAAGAAAAAAAAAAAAAAAAAAAAAAAAAAAAAAAGATGTTATTTGCATTCGTTAAAGCATTTTTGGTTTACGATCTATTCTTAAATAGCATGTGTAGAAAAGTATATATCGCTAAATATAATAATAAATAAAAAAAAAATCCTTTATCAGAATAAAATTATAGCACTGCTTAAGCTTTTGCAGTTTGGTTCTCTTAACTTTTAGGTAATACCTTGTGACAAAATAAATCACACACAATTAAAAATTTAAACAATACTTTTTTTTTTTTCTTTGATCGGTTAGAATTAAAGTTAACTCACTGCTTTTTCCTTATATTTCATAATTTTGCACTTTTTTTTTTTTTTTTTTTTTCATGTTGAAATTCAGCTTTAACCTGTACTTAATTAATGTGTACAGGTAAAACTAAACTTCCTATTTTAAGAAACTGTTCAAAAAGAAAAATAATAATTAAAAAAAAAAGTGTTTACGGAAAAAGTGAAAAATATTTCATTTTTACTGTCCGTAGAACGCAGATAATTACTCGAATGGCGCTGTTCAAGAGACACTAAATGTTAAAAAGCTTTTTTATGAATATTTAGAAGGTGACTCCAAATTAATTCGGCAGAAACTCATTAAAATTACTCTCAGTTTAATTAGAATAAGTGAGCAACGTCAGGACTGTTTTTATAGTATGGAAGTGTTGAGTAAATTTGGAAAATTTCCAGAATTTTATTCCGAAGTTCGCTTTTTTATTTCAATCTATTTCTGTTACACTTGCCACTCTGAATCTTATGTACTAATCCTCGTAACGGAAGTCCGTTAATCTGCGCTTTGCTGGAAAATGCGCGGAGTTAAGATTTTCATTTCGAATTTATAGTTTCTTCTTTTCTTTTATTAGTCTTTTTCGGTCCGATTTATCGAAGTAAATTGAACTTTATTTTTTCTTTTCAAAAACTTTCAAATATTATCGCTTTTATGAACAGAATGTAGTTCATAACTTTGCATTTTTATAAAACATGAAGCAATATATCTAAATTTTTCTGAAAAGTTTAATTAAGATGAAAATAAACATTCGAATGGTAAATCTTCGCTTTTAATTTTTCAGATCAATAAATTATGCCACTATTATGAATAGCCTAGTACTATAACATTACTTAATCCAGTAAAATAATCCAGTAAAGTGTCCTGAGTTAGACATCCCTAATAAATTGGGCTCTTATTTCAAAAAATTGACTCTATGTTCAACCTATCACTGCAAAAAATAACTGTTGATTTTACAGTATAATACTGGCAGCTGAGGCGCCAGTTTATAACAGTAAAATTTACGGTAATAAACAGTAAAATTGGAAAGTAATATACCATTAAGTAGTAATATACTGTTGAATTCATTTTCACAATGATATATTACTGCTTATTTTGCAACTATAAACTGGCGCCCCAGCTGCCAGTGTTATACTCTAAAATCAACAAATATTTTTTGCAGTATATAAGCTGAATACTAAGTACTGCAAAGAGACATCACATATCAGTACACATAATTGAGTATTACTGAATGAATAACTAAAAAGTAGGAAATAAAATAAGCTTTTAAAAAATATATAACAACCGACTTCAAAAAAAGCGCTAAAAAGAATTAAATAATTCTTTAAAATTCTCAAATGACAAAACGTTATTGAAAAATCAGACAGCGAATATCAGGTACCGGCATAAAAACGGTTAAATTTATTTTATATTATTTAATATCCACCAAACATGGATTTTAGCGAGACTATTTTTTACAAGAAATGAATTTGCATATTTGTAATTTAATTTATGAATATATACCTATAAAATAATGAATTACTTTTTGAAGTTGGCGCCAAACTATCTTAAATATAATAAGAATTGTGAATATATATTGCCCCTAGTACCATAACTAAAATGGTGATGATCATTGTCGATTGTGATTGTTTGGCACCGACTTCAAAAAGTAATTCATTATTTTATATGTATATATTCATAAATTAAATCATAAATATGCAAATTCATCTCTTGTAAGTATATTCTCTCTAAAATCCATGTTTGGTGGATATTAAATTATATAAAATAAATTTAACCGTTTTTATGCCGGTACATTATATATGCTGTCTGATTTTTCAATAACGTTTTGTCATTTGAGAATTTTAAAGAATTTTTTAATTCTTTTTAGCGCTTTTTTTGAAGTCGGTTGATATTTTTTTTAAGCTTATTTTATTACATGTTTAAAGTGATGCTTGAAATCGAAGTTGTTGAGTCACAAAGAGTAATATTCCCTACTAAAAATTATTTTGCTGGAAACAACAATAAAAAATAAAATCAAATATAATTGCAAAAAAATATAATTAATTAAAATATAATTATTTTTTTATTAATTATATTATTATTATTATTTTTAATTGAGAAACTATGTAGCCCTTTAACAAAATTCCCCTCCTCTTCCATTTCTCTCTCGAAAGAGGATTTTTACCTTGCAAAAAATTTTACTTTTGAACGATAAAAATAACAATTAATTCTTGGCAGCGCTGTTCAAAATTGGACAAAACGTTTCTAACGACGACAAAAAAGTCTATACTGAAAAAAAAAAAAAAAAAAAAAAAAAAAAAGACATATGTAGATTTGTTGGCGGCGCCAACGTTCATATTTCTATGAGTTAATTAGACCGGAACCCAGGGTTTTCGCTGTTTTTTGAGCAACGTTAGCGATTTGGTGAATGAGAAATAAAAACCAAAAACCAAATGAAAAAAAAAAAAAAAGCAAAATAGATTTGATGTGAAATACTAAAAAATCTATCTTTATTTGTATCTTTTTTTTTTTTTTTTTTTTTTTCAGTGTGTTTTTAAATACCATAATTTTTTGTCATTGCTTAGAAAATAGAAATTCTACTACACACTACATAAAAAATTAAAAATAAGTACATTCGAAATACCTCCTAAACGTTTCAAAGCGGTAAACTGCGTTAAACTTTTAGCGATAAATTGCTATAAGATTTTGACTTACAACTGATACAAAAAATTGATGATTGGCCAATGATACTTTGAAATACGGTAAATGGCAAATTCAACGCCGCATTTCAGAAAAACTTTTCTCGATTTGGCGATTGATGCGAGTAATTTTGGTTGTAATTTTACCGGTAAATTGCTATAAGATTTTGACTACAACCGATACAAAAAATTGATGATTGGCCAATGATACTTTTCAGTACCGTAAATAGCAAATTCAATGCTGCATTTCAGAAAAACTTTTCTCGATTTGGCGATTGATGCGAGTAATTTTGGTTGTAATTTTACCGGTAAATTGCTATAAGATTTTGACTACAACCGATACAAAAAATTGATGATTAGCCAATGATACTTTTCAATACGGTAAATCGCAAATTCAATGCCGCATTTCAGAAAATCTTTTCTCGATTTGTCGATTGCTGAGAGTAATTTTGGTTGTAATTTTACCAGTAAATTGCTATAAGATTTTGACTACAACCGATACAAAAATCCCTGTCGGCTGGGCCTATAGGCGGAGGTAGATTTCGAAGAGTGCTCATTTCAACAATATATATATATATATATATATATATATATATATATATGATTAGAGATAAACCCAGTTTAATAACTTCATTTGGCCGTTTATGAAAAATTTTTAATTTCATTTTTCTCCAAAAATTGGTTTTATCAGAATCATCTTAAGAAAAATTCAGCTCAAATGCCCATTTTGACAACATATTTTGAAATAAATTCTGAATTTATTAAAAAATCGACCAAAACAGTGCATTATACAGTTCCTAAATAACAAAAAACTGTCAGTTGAATGCATTTGAGAAAAAAATTGAATTTAAAAATGAGTCTTAAAATAACCGATTTGTTGTTTGAATACATCCTTATTCTTTAAATATGATTGCTTCGGAAAATTTTGTGCGAAATACTCACTTTGACAGCATTTTTAAAAATATATTCTATCTTTATCAAAAAACTGGCCAATGAGTTACAGTATATAGTTCCTAAATAAGAGGATCTGTAAATTGGATGCGTTTGAGAGCGAAAATGGATTTTAAAACGAGTCATAAAAAACGCAATTTGCTATGTGAAAACTTCCTTAAATTTTCAAATCGCGAAGTCTTCGGGAAATTCTGTTCAAAATACCCTTTCTGGTAGCCTTTTTCAAAATATATTCTGTCTTTATCAAAAAATCGATCAATGCATCACATTATATAGTTCCTAAATAAGAGGATCTGTAAATTGGATGCGTTTGAGAACAAAAATGGATTTAAAAACGAGTCAGAAAAAAAAACGCAATTTCTTATTTGAACACTTCCTTAAATTTTCAGTCACGATGATTTCGGAAAATTCTGTTCGAAATACCCTTTTTGGTAGCCTTTTTTGAAATATATTCCGCCTTTATCAAAAAACTGACCAAAGCATCACATTATATAGTTCCTAAATAAGAGGATCTGTAAATTGGATGCGTTTGAGAACAAAAATGGATTTAAAAACAAGTCAGAAAAAAACGCAATTTTTTTTTTAATACTTCCTTAAATTTTCAGTCCCGATGACTTTGGGAAATTCTGTTCAAAATACCCTTTTTGGTAGCCCTTTTTGGAATATATTCTATATTTATCAGAAAATTGACCAATGCGTCACTTTATGCAGTTTCTAAGTAAGAGGATCTACCATTTGGATGCGTTTAAAATCAAAAATGAATTTAAAAATGAGTCAGAATATAAGCAGTTTGGATTTCAGGATTTTTCTCCAACTCCTATTTTTGTTTAATTTCTTTTTGCTATACGAATTGGTCCTATGAAAAACTTGTCAATATAAAAGTTGTAGATATTTTTGAGAAGATGTAAAATAAATTTAATCAGATTTATATCTTAAAAATTGACGGAGTTATGGATTTTTTTCTTTTTTCACCGGCCTTTTTCTTTTCGTTTTTAATTTTTTTCATCGGTAAATGTTGGTCCTATCAAAAACTTGTAAATACAAAAGTTTTAGATAATTTTAAGACCATTTACAAAAAATTTCGTTGGACTTGATATCTTGAAAATTGACGAAGTTATGAATTTTTTTCTCTCAAAACCCCTGTTTTTTCGCCATTTGAGCCCACTTCTAAATTTATCAAAAATCTGCCATGCATAAACTTTTGGCCCATTTTTAAGAAGTAATATAAACTTTAAACCGATTTGATATCTACTTTAATTAAGAAGTTATGGCGTTTTTTTGGTTTTCACAAAAACGCCGCCTATTCCGACCCCCTTGGTCCGATTTTGCCCATTAACGAACTTAGCCGAGATTTTATGTACCAGTTTGGTGGAGATTGGTGAAGAATTATAGAAGTTATCGTGTCCATAAAAAAGTGAGATATATAGATAGATAGATAGATAAACTGGTGCGATTGCAATAGGTAGTATTTCATACGAAATCCACCTAAAAAATTGATGATTGGCCAGTGATACTTTTCAGTACGGTAAATCGCAAATTCAATGCCGCATTTCAGAAAAACTTTTCTCGATTTGGCGATTGCTGAGAGTAATTTTGGTTGTAATTTTACCGGTAAAATGCTATAAGATTTTGACTACAACCGATACAAAAAATTGATGATTGGCCAATGATACTTTTCAGTACGGTAAATCGAAAATTCAATGCCACATTTCAAAAAAACTTTTCTCGATTTGGCGATTGATGCGAGTAATTTCGGTTGTAATTTTACCGGTAAATTGCAATAAGATTTTGACTACAACCGATACAAAAAAATGATGATTGGCCAATGATACTTTTCAATACGGTAAATCGCAAATTCAATGCCGCATTTCAGAAAACCTTTTCTTGATTTGGCGATTGATGCGAGTAATTTTGGTTGTAATTTTACCGGTGCATATATATTGATAAACTAATAACAGCGAAATACTTTTCGTATAATCCTTTCTGTGTGTTTGGTTGTTGTTAAACTGAATGTGTGTTGAGGAGTATCTCTAAAAAATAATGTAAATGGCACGGTGCGATGGAAGATGAAAAGCATCATAAAACGTTCAGTATCGTGGATGAGAATCTCAACAGTAACCACGCACAGAAAACGAGCATAAATTGAGCACTCGCAATTTGGCGAGTCTGATTGTTCATTTAATCACCAAATGAAGCATTTTGTTGCGATTTGGTGCAATGGAGAGCGCCACCGAGAACCTTGCCGGAATCTCCGTTTAAAGTGAATTTAAACCACAACACATATCCGTACCAACTGGAATTCGAATTCGACACCTTTTGTCCAGTAACCAGTACCCTAACAAATTTACAGGCAAGTGGAGAGAAATAGAACTTTGTCATTTATTAGCTGTAATTTATTATATTGTAATTTTATTTATATTTCCAAATTTGAAAAACAATCTTTTAAGTAATTATGCTTTACACGTGATAAAAATTAATTAACTTAAAAAATGATTCTACGAAACAGATGTAAATGATGATCGTTTGATTTAAAAAATCTCTTTACGTGCAAAGCAGTTTGAACATAAACGTCGGAAACATTTTACTATTAGTTTATTACGTTAACTATTCTCTTTAATGCGGTTTCGAAAAAAAAAAAAAGGATCCAGAGAGAGAGTAACGAAAGACAAGCCAACTTATGTCTGATTATTTAAGACATGAATAGCTTTTTTATGTAAATTGTTTTCATTTTTAAACACGCTATATTTTAAATCACGCAAAAATCTTTTTAGAAGAGAAAAAAATATATATATTTACGTTGGCTAAGCGTTTAGGAATCTGAATTGTTTATTAAAAAATATATATATAACGATTTAATTCTACATTTGAACATTTTATTTATGGCATTCAATGTGGTAAATAAAAGATAAATGCATGCACGATTTATCTTATATGCAAAATACAATATAAAATATGTAATGTAATCTATAATATGTAATTTATATGTATTGTGCAAAATTCAAAGTAGTTTATTTTATTTCATTTCATTTAACCTTTCGACAATTATTTGCAGCCTGCTTGCGTATGAGGCTGGGCCGAAAAAATGCAAAAATTGATTTTCAATTCGCAAAAAGTTGTGAATTCGAGAGACTAACAATTGGCTAAAAAAAGAAATAAAATTAGTTCATATCTTCCAGTCGCATATGCACTGTAAAGTTTGCCGAAATGTTAAAAAATTCACATTATTACATTTTTTTTTTTTTTTTTTTTTCAATTAGCCTTTTAGCCATAGTTTTTAGTCTCCCGAATTCGCAACTTTTCCGTGGTGTTGCGAATTGAAAATCAACTATTGTATTTTTTCTCTACACTCTATTGCGTATTCAGAATATTTTAGTTTATGTACTTCAGAATCAGAGCTCAATATACCCATGTACATATTCCTACCAGAAAAGAAACCTTACTGACAGATTTTATTTACGCTCAAGCATAATTATGATTAATACATATGCTTTTGGATTTTTAAATCTATCTATAAACCTAAAACCTTCTTCTAGCTCGTACATGTTAATACTTCCTGAAAAATGCAGCATAGCAGCACCACCGGTTAGATTATTTACATCAAAATCTAATCAGCAAGAACTTATGTCAACTTCTAACTAAATCTGAGGTTTGATGAAAGTCCGTGCATTAGTTTTTGAGGTAGGGCTAATGCGGAAATTATAAAAATTTCTGCATAGTAGTGACACCTGTTGGTTGATCTACATTAAGAATTAAACAGCACTAATTTATATCAGCGACTAACTGAATCTGAAATTTGATAAAAATGCGGGCATTAGTTCTTGAGATATGGCTATTGCAGTAATCATAAATAATATCGCATAGCAACACTACCTTTTAGGCGATTTATTCCCTAAAATAATTAGGGATGGAGAGTAGATAGAAATTCTTATCAAAGAAGCAAATGGGAAACATTCTTTTTCTTTCTGGTTTATTTATTAGTAAACACAAGCTTCATTTCATTTATGGTATCACTCATTCATTGCAATACATACTTCGCACATGATTTCTCGAGCCGTGATTATATATATGCATATAAGAATGAAGAAGAATAGTAATATCAAACTTTGGGGTATTCCATATTTTAGAATTAAATAATTTCATAGCAATTTAGTGTTTTTAATAATAACTTTCTATTTTCATAAAAATAGATAATCGACTAAAAAAACATAACATACTATTTTGAAGGAAATACCATGTGACAAATAAAAATAGAATATTTTGATTGGATCAAAAAAGAAATCGATATCAAAAGACCCCCCCCCCCTTTCCTCTAGCAATATCTTACGATATTATAGGGCCAACCCCCCTCCCCCTAAAATTATAACATTATATTTGCACAGCCCTTTATCCTTAAATCAATCTTAGTTTTGTATTATTTTATATTTTTAGCTCCATTTTGTCTAAAGTTATATTTTTAAATGAAAAAAATCGTGAAAAAATAATGAATTGTCAGTATGTGCTATTATTTGGTATTTTGTTTTCTGCATAATTTGATTTTTGAAGTCTATATGCACCGAAAGTGGGCAAAACTGTGTCGAAACACAGGTTTTTATTGATTTCGTAGATACTTTCACACTTTTTTTTTTTTTTTTTTAATAAAATATATTTTTGCCCCTTTGAAAGTTTCAAAATATTTGCTGGTGATATAAATCTGGTCTATTTAGATATTCTTAAAAAAAAGTGCTAAAACGAAAACTTTTTGGTAAAAAATGACTTGCGTATTTGAAAAGTTTAAAATGCATATTTTTTAAAACTGATTGCACCATTGATTAAAAGAAGTTTCCGACTTAAAGAACATATTTTAGTACCTCTAAAATTTCATCCAGGAGGGGCGTTGCAATAATGAGGAAAAAGTTTTATGGAAAGACTTTATTTACTTATTTTTCCGAAAGGGTTAACTGTTACATTTTTTTTTCGAATTGAGTGCGGCATTTGAAAGTAAGAATGCGATCTTTTGGCACATGTCTTTCAATTTTAACTGCACCTAGCGGTTTGGTCGATTTAACTGAAAACAATACTACTAAAAAGCACAAATAATAATGAAAGTTGATTCTTCTATAGCAGGCCTGTCCAACCTTTTAGTGAACAGGGGCGCGCCTCGACTCGTGGCACTAGTGAAGGGCGCCATTCTTCACACGACTGAAAACTTGCGGCAATGCTATCGCAGAATAGTATTAGTACACACGCGCGTCTTAACATAATGCAAATGATCTTAGAGCGAAAGACAAAAGGCCCCTGTAATTCTGGAGTTACATAAATTAAATTTCAAATTATACATTTTTCTAAAAATTCTCAAAAATGTTTGTAGAGTAAGGTGCCAGAAACATTAACTAACCTGTACTAAAACATTAAAAATAAGTAAGTAAACTTGGAAATCAGAGATATTGATAAGTTTCTTTTAGCATAAGAAAATGTGCTTTGACTTATTTTCAAGATGTGAACTTAGTTTTATAAAAAAAATAACAAAAACAAAGGCATGATAAGGACCGATTCTTATGAGTGATTTCAGAGAGAGAGGATTGTCTGAAAATGTTTTCATGGATGAAAATTATTCTGTACTGCCCTACTCATTGTGTACCTCTCCTTCTAATTGATTTTTCTAAGCAAATTGAAAGCAAACTTATAAAATTTCAAAAGTCGAGAATGAAAAATTAAGCCCTTTTATTCCTTTTATAAAACAGTCAAAGGCCAGCAAAAAGAAATAAAAAATATAAGCTTTCGTGCACATGGACCTTCAAAGGGACAGGAAATCTGGGAAAGCTTTTACTTTTCTATTACTCATTAATTATTAAAATGAGCTATTTGCAATTATTAACATACTTAATCATCATAAATACACTTTAAAAATAACTACTTATCGTAAAAATATGCATGATTAAATTTTCCAAATATATCTCTGGCTTTTGATGTATTTTCACTGGATTTGAAAATATCTCTGATGCAAATATTAATGATTTTACAGAAAGTATTCTTTATAATTCAATTTTACTTCTAAAAAGTCTAGTAACAAGAAATCTTCATAAGGGCGCCAAGAAAATCTTCTAGCAAGGAAGGTCTCCATACGGGCATACTCAGAAAAATCTGAAAAAATTACAGAATGTTCTTCTCATATAGTTATATATGTTTATAAAAAAAATTTCGGCGGAACCTTCTTATAACGTCCGTAAAAAAATAATAAAAATTTCGTTTATTTGGCGATTTATCTCCGGTTGGCGAAAAAACGAAATTTTGAAAAATACGCTTTTGCGCTTCGAATACTTTTTAAAGAAAAAACTTTCTATATTCAATTTATTTAAATAAGTTTAGTTTAAGTAATTTTAGTTTTGCATTTTTACTTTACTTTAAGTGTAATTTTGTCATATACGTTTATATGTACTTATAACAAAATGAAATTAATATATTTTATCATTTAAAACACAATTTAAATTGATTAAAATTGTTCCAAATTGAAAAATACACTTAAAAATCTGCTGCATTTTGTTGCAACGCACTCCCTTGCTTGTATAGAAAACGGTTACTTCGTCGTGAAATGGAGCTTTCTCATTGGTTGGAATAGAGATATTATATACAAGCGGTGGAGTGCGTTGCAACAAAATGCAGCAGATTTTTAACAGTGTACGACCCGGTCGCATATTTCAGATGTGTATATTGCTGGGACGATTACTGTTTCTAAACCAATAGGAGACCGTCATTATCACGGTCAAGTACACGTCCACACAGTTTGATTGACAGGAACTCGTGGACAATTGATTGTGTGTGTTTATTATTTATTTGTACTCGGATTGTTTGAATTTGTACTCGGTAATTAAAAATTAAAGGTACGAAAGAATTTTTTTTTTTTTTCAAAATGACTGAATTTTATTTACTTCAATTAGAAATTATACTTCCTCTGATCCTGAAATAAATAAATAAATAAATAAATAAAAATTAAACTAAGAATTTTGCTTATACGGATATTTTCGCAGAATACTTTTTTTCCCATTTGTTTAATATACATATAAATCATTTTGGAACGATATTTAGAATATTAAAAGGGTTTGAAATATTTTTTTTTTAAATGTCTTATTTATTAATAAAAGACAGTAATAAAAGTAATAAAAGACAGTAAAAGACAGTCCTCCAATAATTAAAAAAAAAAAAAAAAAAAAAAAATCACCAACGGACTCTCGGCCCGCGATGGACTCGAACCCATATCCTCCGGTTTCAAGCTCGACGCTCTAACCATTCAGCCAGTCAGCTCACTTTCATCCGCAACAGATTATCGTTATAATTAGCACCGTCAATTGTCCACGAGTTCCTGTCAATCAAACTGTGTGGGCGTGTACTTGACCGTGATAATGACGCTCTCCTATTGGTTTAGAAACAGTAATCGTCCCAGCAATATACACATCTGAAATATGCGACCCGGTCAATTCACCGTGCTATGGAGCATAGCATTCTCATTGGTCAGAAGAAGATATTCTATAAAAGTAGTGGAGTGACGTTGCAGTAAATGCTGCAGATTTTTAACAGTGAAGTCAATTAAAATCAATTTTCAGATTCGTTAAAATCGTCTGCTTTTGGCGAGGAAATGCACTGCTCGCCAAATCCCGCGTCGCTTTTAGCTTTTCACGCCAATTATTTCAAACTATTTTATTTTTTTACATATCTAATAATGTAATTCCGCCGCTAATTTTCACTGATCCTTTATTACCTACATGAGTAGTTTAATTCGTATTTTTTTCAAAAAATTCTGAGTATGCCCCCAATGGAGACCTTCCTTGTAAGCACGCCATGGAGCCCGCGAGCGCCATGTTGGACAGCTCTGGTCTATAGCCTCTGATGTGTAAATTGTTTTGTACACGTGCGAAAGCACTGTCCTTGACCGGACATCAAATGGATTATGTTTAATGAGAGTGAGTTGCAATGTTAAATTAATTACTCAACTAATTAATTAGAAATTAAAAATTGTGATTCTGGTATAAATCAGGAGACACTTTGGGCTAACTACATAAAACATTTCAGCCTCGTATGTGTTGTAGATTTTACTAGCCATTGCATACAGATTTACAGACAGACGGAGTAAAACTTTCTTTTATTAGTATATATTTTTTTCCCACATCTTTATTTTCTTATTGCTTATGTCTTTAATCCCTGACTCATCATAAAAGAGTCCTACTGTATTGTGAAAATTCTGTAAGAAAATTAAATATTATATAAAAAGCAATGTGTTAAATTCTGGCATATGCTATTAACTGTAAAATCATTACTGACAATTAAATTTCTAAAAATTATAAACTTAAAATGCATTTGATGAAAGGTGGGGGAGAAGGGGTGGAATCTCCATGGGGTTGTAAAAGTTTATTTACAAAAGTAAGTTTTTATCCTTTTTTATGACTCTTAAATTTATCTTGCACTTATGAAAAAAGTTGTATACAGGTAACTTGACTACTGATTTGCTATAATACATTGATTAACATTCGGTTTCTCATTTTTGATTTTCATTTTAATTTAAAGTGCTAGCAGAAATAATGTATCGCACTTGAGCGTATATTTATAAATGTGCGCACTTAATTCGGTAAAAGAATCAGGTTGAGTGTTAAAAGACAAAAATAAATACTTGAACGATGAATACCGTATTTATTGATTGGGTGTAAATTAATGGCACACTCGTAAAAAAAACCCCGCTGTTTCAATTCTTCATTTGCAGTGAAGTATTTTTCTTCATCACTTGACAAAATTATTTTTGCTATCACTTGAAATTTATCGGAATTGCTCTTTCTGCTTGCTTCCTCATTCGCCTGAAGGACTCTTCTGCTTCCATTTATCCGCATCTTTATGTGATATCGTTGATGGAAAATATTATCCCTAATCACCATTTACCCGCTGTTTCCCTTTCCTTTTTATCTCCCAAATGCATGCTTCTTCATTTATCGTTATTTCTGCCATTTGGACAGAAAATGCCGTTTTTCTCTTGGCGGTTTTTGGTTCGGATTCTGCAGTCGATTTGGAAGGGAGGGGAAACATTTCATTAGATTTTTTTTCTTTCGGTTACTTACAGCTACTCTATATGTGGTAAATCAGAATTTTTGGGAAAAACTCTAATTGCTGATTGAATATACTGTATGAAAATGAATGTAATCAAAAATTGTAGAGCCAAAATAGAATCTTCAGTCCCACAAGTGCTTTGGAACTATAAGTAAAGTGTGTGGTTTCATCTTCGTATTAGACATGAAAAAGCAAAATAACACGGATTTGGGGTTATCAACACACATAAAACCAAAATAAAATAGAGAAAAATATTAAAAACAAATCATAATAACTTTATTAAAATGGATAGAAAAGTAAAAACCATACCATACACTATAGTTATACCTAAAATGATATAGAAAAAATAGACTTATAAATTAATTAAATGCGTTATATATCCACTATATATATATATATATATATATATATATATATATATATATATATATATATATATATATATATATATATATATATTAATGCAGAGTCATAATCCTAAAAGTCATTTCCTTATCTTTTAGTCAAAAATACACGGTGCCTTACTTCAAGCCGAACGCGGATTTCAGTTCAAAACTTAAACCATAATGAATATATTGTAAACGTATTTTCAGCAGAATCATTTGTTTTCTGTGGTAACATCTTGAGAAATAATGCATAAGCAATCTTTGGTGTCGAAACAAGCTATGGATTGCAATGTTCGGAATAAATAACTGTATTAACCAGATTACAATATCCAACTTACAATAATAATGTTACAATGCACTTCAAACACTTATCATGATGTTACATATTTTACACAAAGAAAATATGTATTTAAAATTTCGGTAAATAATCTGCAGGTAGATAGCAAATTTAAAAGGCTTTCAAGGAAATGTTTCATTTAACTAAATCGGTTGTTTCGTAAACAGTCAAGAGTTTCCTCTTATCCTAATTAATGATATGCTTTTAAATTCAAAGTAACGAAACATCGTAAAACTATACGTTGAAATTACTTGAAACATCAAACTAACTTAATATTTGCTAAAATAAATAAAAAATACATTTAACAGCAGGGTTGGTTGGTTTAAACTGTGGTTTAAGTCGGATGTTTCTTTCTTTCTTTCTTTTTTCTTTTCTTTTCTTTTTTTTTCTTTTTTTTTTTTTTTTTTTTTTTTAATTATGCTAGTTTTTCTTTTCTTTCTCCCTAATATTTTCATTTATTTTATGTATTATTGATAAGTGCAAAATCCAAAGTTATGCATAGAAGTAGCAATGTTTTAGAAAAAAAAGGATCAATTAATAAATTTCTAAAGTGACAAACATTTTCAATTAATCCAACTTTTCTTATGAGTTATAAATCTGCATGCCGGAGTAAAATTTCCTAGGAAGAAAAAAAACAAACAGCTAGTTTTCTTTCTTCTTCTTCTTTTTTTTTTTTTTTTTTTTTTTAAGATTTTTATTTTTAAAAATAGCCAAAATGGCAGATTTTAGCAGAGCTAAAAAAGCACTTTTATTACTTAAGAAGATTACTTGATTAGTTAAGATTTCCTTACTTCTCTCTTTTGATTATTCTTTTGTCTATATGATAATGAATAATTGGCTGTTAAAAGACAGACTACCGCGGTTCATTCCTCGTATCTTTTTTTACGGACCGCTGGAATCACATGATGCTCGAATGCACCAATGCGGGCACACAGAATGAGAATTATGTCATTCTAGCGGTCTGTAAAAAAAGGCAGCTGGAATGAACCGCGGTAGCCTGTCTTTTTCGTTAGCCACGGACTATTGAGTTTAATACGTTGACTGCCATGGCAATTTTCAGAAATATGGCCAAAAATGACAGTTTCACTTTATCACATTATCTTATTAAAAACTCTAATTTCTAATCCATACGTATCATCAAAAATCATAAAGTTTTTTTTTTTTCTTTTTAAGGGTTTACGAATTATTTCGTAGTTGGCAATTATACATTTTTGATCGTTTTTTAATAAATTTTCTGTTTATGCAAGCCAGCATTGATTTTTTGTTCTTTTTCCAGAAGCCATCTATCGATATTAGCACTGATATATTGCGAGTTTAATCGTAGCTGGACAAAAATGGCAAGTAAATACAGCATGAAAACTCGTAGTTGGCGTCCTAGAAAAGAACGCAATCTGCGAGTTATCTCGTAATTGGCAGTCTATGTGTTAATAAGAGTTTTAGACCGGTTGGCGGCAGCATAAACAATCACCTCATCAAATTCACGGAAGAAAATATAGGATAAGTTAAAATCTCGATTAGCATATTAAAATGCAATCTGTCTGCCAAGTCATATCTTGGTGGAAAACATCTAAAAACTCGATTTTAGTTGTTGACTCATAGTTTTACCATTGTGATTTCCTGCACCCAAAAAGTATGAAAACAAGGAGATTTGGGAGCATCGAAAAATACCTCTTTTCTAAAATGTTTATTTAGTTATCTCATTTACCTTATTTCCCTAAATAACCAAGTTTATTAAAGATTTCAGTAAGGGTTGGAAAGTGTTTCAGAATCTATGCTGCACGCATGATTTTTCATTCTTGTCTCCCCCCTTCCCCCGAAAAAAAGACAGTTTGGATTTTAAGATCTCATTAAAGCCTATTTTTTTTTTTTTTTTTTTTTTTTTATCAGCCATTACATATACAATTTTTAGAACATAAAAATTATAAACAAGAATAATCCAATTTAATTGAAATACAACTGATAGATTTCACGACTAATGATGTAGCATTATAAATCGCTAGCATTCGTTCTCGTGCTGTATGAAGGAGAAGAAAAAACGTAAATAATACTTTTGAATTTATTGTTAATCACTTTTTGCGCGAATTTAATCTTTTAACTTTTTTTTTTTTTTTTGCCAATTTTAATGAGATTTTTTTCATCCTAATCAGTTTTCATTCCCTCCTACCTTTTAAATAAATTATTTTTCTGAAAGCTTATCTTTCGTTTAGTGATTGCGTGTGTGTGCTATCATTTGATGATTTGAAATTATCGCTTTTCATGAACTTATCGAAAGGCTAGTTCGTCTGCGTTATGTTGGACATTTCATTAATCTATAATTATTAATGCTTCTTTTAGATAGTTTAATATTTTTAACGTTATGGTACAATTTTCTAGAAACCCACTTTAAAGGTTTCATGTTCCGTTAAAATGTCAAAAGTTAACGTAAATTTAAACTGTTAGTTATTTTAATAAGTAATTTCAAGGAAGGGTAAACAACCGATTTCAAAGTTTGTTTTTTTTCCCCTAGCTTAAATTTGTTCATTCCATTTCATTTGAGTTGTATTTTAAAAATGGTATGTAATATGTAATTTGCCCCCCCCCCCAAAAAAAAAAAATTCCAAATATTTATATGGACTAGAATTTTTCTCATTACCCACATTCCTGTTAAGCTCCATAGTTGCCAGTATCGCTCATTTTGACATGCAATAGACGATGATATATTAAAGAAATTAGAAGTCTTTAAAAAAAAAAAGAAAAACTAAATACAACACAACTACTACTTTAAAAACATAAAATATTTATCTTCAAGAACCTAGTCAAATTTTGTGATGATTGGCCATTTCTGTTACGAAAATTAGAGTCTATAAAATTAAACTAGCAAAAGCCATGCTTTGTTTGGATTCGCGAAGCATTATTTTATAAAACAGATATTTGAAAGCAAAAATATTTTTTAATATTATTTTTGCATCTTTATTAAACAAAAACGTTATTTTATGTTTTGGCGCATTTTAATTTTTTATATATGATGTAAGACTGGCATAATAAAATATTTTCGAAGCAAACTTTTACAAAATATTTTTAAATTTTCAACTAAAAGCTCTTTTAAAGATGTTTTTACAATTTCCAATAACCACTGGTGTTTTTTAAAGTTGTTTGAAATATGCATGCTTCCAATCTTTGTAATTAACATAAAATAATCTTTGATAGCTATTTTAGAATAATATATTTAAAGAGAGCTTGAAGAAAGTTACTTCGTCAAAATCCTATTTTCTGGAAAAACATTTGAAATCTGCTCTCGTTGATACTGTGAATTTTTAACTGTAAAACTTTTTTTTTTCTAATTTCTTCGTTTTTATACATGTTAGCGTATCAGAATTTTTGATATTGTAGAATTTTTCGTAAGGGAAATTTCCTATTGAATGCTTAATTTTGAAGGATTTTCACTCTCGACAACGTTACGTACGTTTTTAAGCCAACTGGTGTCTATATATCCTCAATATCTATAACTGCTTCATCTAATGTTAAACCTTGGGATTTATGAATTGTAACAGCAAAAGCTAACTGCAGAAGAAATTCTTTCCTTGAGCAATTTATGCTTCCATTTTTCTAGAATTTAATTATTGGGAGAATCGGTACGCACCAATTCTTATAAGTTAAATTATTGTAGTATTCAAATTTATCCATGATTATTCGCGATATCTGGTCTGGTGGCTTGTAATTTTCTTTATTACGTGCAACAAAGTCTAAAGTCCAGTTCACTAAATCTTTTAAGGTCCACAAATAAGAACGTAACATTACTTTAGATCCAAATGATAAAGTAAGAAATGGTTAAAGTCAATTTGTCGTTTCTGAATCGGCCAACTTTGCTTTAGTACATTTATAAAGAGCTTGAATCGAGGCAACAACTTCACGCTTCAATTCTTTTAATTTTTCATTTATATAACAAATTTAACAATTAGTTTTATTAAGCTATTGCATAGCTTTTATCACGGGCTTTGAGCGCGGCGACCGAATCCAAAAATTCCGTAACGCGAAAAATCCTAACACATCCGTAACGAAAAAACCTAACACTCGGCTAACGTCGTTTCAATTCGGCAGACTTCGGCATGGTATCCTTCGGTAGACTTCGGCAGACATTGACGCGGTATTTTTCAGATATTTAGAGGATATCAAGTCTCAAACATATACATTTCTTATTTCAGATACTATAAACCTATAGTTTCAATAATCAAAATTCCTGATAGAATGTGTATAGAAAAGAATCGTCTTAAGATAAAACAAGGTAGGATAATGTAGCTTTTGGTGATTGGAGACCCATCTTATGGTGAGGATCGAAAAAATTAAAATATTTATAACTCGCGATCTAATTTTCGTAGCGCGGCCAAATTTTGTTTGGTAATTTATTACGAGACAGTGTTACTTTTGGTGACAGGAGATCCCCCATGGTGAGGGTCGAAAATTTTAAAATGCTTATAACTCGCGATCTAATTTTCGTAGCGCGGCCAAATTTTTTTTGGTGATTTATTATGAAACAGTGTTAATTTTTGGTGACAGGAGACCCCCACGTTGAGGATCGAAAATTTTAAAATGCTTATAACTCGCGTTCTAATTTTCGTAGCGCGGCCAAATTTTGTTTAATGATTTATTATGAGACAATGTTAATTTTAGGTGACAGGAGACCCCCCACGGTCAGGGTCGAAAAATTTAAAATGCTTATAACTCGCGATCAATTTTCGTTGCGCGGCCAAATTTTGTTTGATGCTTTATTATGAGACAATGTTAATTTTTGGTGACAGGAGACCCCCCACGGTCAGGGTCGAAAAATTTAAAATGCTTATAACTCGCGATCAATTTTCGTAGCGCGGCCAAATTTTGTTTGGTAATTTGTTATGAGACAGTGTTAATTTTTGGTGACAGGAGATCCCCCATGGTGAGGGTCGAAAAATTTAAAATGCTTATAACTCGCGATTTAATTTTCGTAGTGCGGCCAAATTTTGTTTGGTAATTTATTACGAGACAGTGTTACTTTTGGTGACAGGAGATCCCCCATGGTGAGGGTCGAAAATTTTAAAATGCTTATAACTCGCGATCTAATTTTCGTAGCGCGGCCAAATTTTTTTTGGTGATTTATTATGAAACAGTGTTAATTTTTGGTGACAGGAGACCCCCACGTTGAGGATCGAAAATTTTAAAATGCTTATAACTCGCGTTCTAATTTTCGTAGCGCGGCCAAATTTTGTTTAATGATTTATTATGAGACAATGTTAATTTTAGGTGACAGGAGACCCCCCACGGTCAGGGTCGAAAAATTTAAAATGCTTATAACTCGCGATCAATTTTCGTTGCGCGGCCAAATTTTGTTTGATGCTTTATTATGAGACAATGTTAATTTTTGGTGACAGGAGACCCCCCACGGTCAGGGTCGAAAAATTTAAAATGCTTATAACTCGCGATCAATTTTCGTAGCGCGGCCAAATTTTGTTTGGTAATTTGTTATGAGACAGTGTTAATTTTTGGTGACAGGAGATCCCCCATGGGGAGGGTCGAAAAATTTAAAATGCTTATAACTCGCGATTTAATTTTCGTAGTGCGGCCAAATTTTGTTTGGTAATTTATTATGAGACAGTGTTACTTTTGGTGACAGGAGATCCCCCACAGTGAGGGTCGAAAAATTTTAAATGCTTATAACTCGAGATTTAATTTTCGTAGTGCGGCCAAATTTTGTTTGGTAATTTATTACGAGACAGTGTTACTTTTGGTGACAGGAGATCCCCCATGGTGAGGGTCGAAAATTTTAAAATACTTATAACTCGCGATCTAATTTTCGTAGCGCGGCCAAATTTTTTTTGGTGATTTATTATGAAACAGTGTTAATTTTTGGTGACAGGAGACCCCCACGTTGAGGATCGAAAATTTTAAAATGCTTATAACTCGCGTTCTAATTTTCGTAGCGCGGCCAAATTTTGTTTGATGATTTATTATGAGACAATGTTAATTTTAGGTGACAGGAGATCCCCCATGGTGAGGGTCGAAAAACTTAAAATGCTTATAACTCGCGATCTAATTTTCGTAGCGCGGCCAAATTTTGTTTGGTAATTTATTATGAGACAGTGTGAAATTTTGGTGACAGGAGACCCCCCCCCCCCCCATGGTGAGGGTCGAAAAAATTAAAATGCTTATAACTCGCGATCTAATTTTCGTAGCGCGGCCAAATTTTGTTTGGTAATTTATTATGAGACAGTGTTAATTTTTAGTGACAGGAGACCCTCCACGGTGAGGGTCGAAAATTTTAAAATGCTTATAACTCGCGGTCTAACTTTCGTATCGTGGCCAAATTTTGTTTGGTAATTTATTATGAGAGAGTGTTAATTTTTGGTGACAGGAGACCCCCCACGGTGAGGGTCGAAAATTTTAAAATGTTTATAACTCGCGATCAATTTTCGTCGCGCGGCCAAATTTTTTTGGTTATTTATTATGAGACAGTGTTAATTGTTGGTGACAGGAGATCCCCACGGTGAGGTTCGGAAAATTTAAAATGCTTATAACTCGCGATCTAATTTTCGTAGCGCGGCCAAATTTTGTTTGGTAATTTATTGAGGTATTGCATAGCTTTTATCGCGGGCTTTGAGCGCGGCGAAAGAATCCAGAAATTCCGTAACGAGAAAAAAAACCTAACACTCCGGCTACGTCGCTTCAGTTTGGCAGACTTCGGCACGGTATCCTTCGGTAGACTTCGGCAGATATTGACGCGGTATTTTTCAGATATTTTGAGAATATCAAGTCTCAAACATATGTTTTTTATTTCAGCTACCATAAACGTATAGTTTCAATGATAAAAATTCCTGATTAACCTACATGTATTGTAAGATAATAAAAATATTTTAAACGATATTAACTTGTCATTTATTCTATAAAAGAAAAAAAATTTGCTATCGGTCATCACGCTCAAAAAGTGTAACTTGAATTAATAAAAAAAAAACTGCATAAATAAAATATAAATAAATAATTATAGTTGCATAAGTTGATGAATAATGCTATGCAATAGCTTTACCGCGGCAGTCCCCGAGTGCCACATGTATTTTTTTTTTGTTTACAATTCTTTTGTTACCACTTTACAGAAAAAAAAAATCCACAATACAGTTTTTTTAAAATGTTTACGTGTCATCTGTGCAAACGATTTTGCTGAATAATGAAAACATATTTTATTTATTAAATTAATCATGTTTCTATCTATTATTACTTACTCCATGATTTATATTTTTTTTCTGAAAATATACGCGTTTCATTTTTTATTTATTTGCTAAAATGCGTCCGTATTGGAAATGCATGTAAAATAAATTAATTAAAATAATAAGTTTTTTAACGTGTTACTGTAAAAAAAATTATATTCTGCAAATCTACAGATCATAATTTATTTTTGTGTAGAATTTGAAGTTAAAATATTGAATAGTTTTTTTGTAAAGTGTACGACAAAATGTAATTTGAGTGGTCTAGTAGAGGATTCGCTTCGCTCATCCTAATAAATAAAAATGTGATCCCAGATCGCACAGAGGGTTTCGTTTAATATTTCTTTCAAAACAACCTATCCTTTAATTAATCAATTCAAATTGTTAATTTATAATTATTAAATTCTTACATAGATCGTAGCATCAATAAATTTAATTTTAAAATAATTATAAAAGGAAATTGATTTGGACATTTATAATTTAATTAAAATAAATAAATTATAAATGTTCAAATCAATTTATTTATATAAAATCCAAAATTACAAACTTTTTGAAATTGCGAAAAAAATAGCGGATATATAAATAAAATTTTAAATTTCTAAAAGCTAAAAAAAATTTTTAAATTAAATTTTAAATGTGAATCAATAATAAATTGCAAAAGTTTTTAAAATAGAAAGAAAATTGCATTTCATAAAATGTTATTAATGTCAGATGAACGAAATCTTAATAATATAAATCCTTAAATTGGCCAAAAATATGAAAAAAAATTTCTTATTAAATCCATCTAAATATAGGAAATTTTAAGTTCCAGCATCGGGTTTTGAACTAAGAGCCCCCTGTTTACTAGCAAGATGCTTTACCTGTAAGCTATGATGTTTACACACAGGGAAAAAAAGTGAAAATTAAGGTTCTCAAGAATTTAAATCGTAAAAATAAGCGAATGACATTGAAAAAAATAATTTAATTAAGATAATAAACTTTTTCAAAATTTTATGATTTGTCGTGTAACATGAGGTAGCTGTAAGTACACAAAATTGGAAGTCTCTGACTTATACAGTTTTTGTGTAGGATCTCTGTGACGGAAAGACAAACAGAGGGTGAAGACGAATAGGGTTTCGTCAGATTAACGAAACCCTAATAAAAAAGAAAAGAGGGAATACAGGGAGCAATAGAGAGAAACAGGAAAACAAACAATTTTTGTATCCTGGTGAGATTTATTATGGGAGCAACCATCAAAATATATATTATATAAATGTATGTGTGTGTACATACAATTTATTTTGATAAAAGTTTGTTTTAACAAATCTTCTTTTTATCCTAGTTTTGCTCTTCGCAATTTATTATATATTTTTTTAATATTTTGTTAATTTTAAGTTACAAATAGGTTTATATTTTCCCAATAATTGCTGCGCTGTGCACAAATATATTTTTCACATAATATAGCTGTATGAACAACTGTACTTAGCCAAATAGCATATACTTAAATTTGCATCATTGGTCAGAAAAAACCCCCTTTTTACGTATCCATTATACGTAGTATAGGGTAAGTCTTGCAATCGTTTATAAAATCGAAAAAAAATTTTTTTTGACGGATTTACACGTTTTAGATACTGGAGATTTCGAAAAACATATTTTTAGAAAAAAAAATTGCCGTACGTCTGTCTGTCTGTGTGTCTGTAAACGCTCTATCTCCCGAACAAATTGAGACAGAGACTTGAAATTTTGTATGTTCTTAGTATGTAAGAATGTGACGAAGCATATTTTATATCAGTGACCTTGATTATCCGGAACTATTTTTTTCGGGCTCTCAAAAAATTCGTTCTAATGAAAAGTACATAAAAATTTTCGAATTTTTTTATTTTAAGGAGTGGAAGTAAAAGGCAGTAAAATAACACAAATTTTGCATACAAATTTGCATTAGTTGTCGAGATACAAAATAACACGAGATATAAAATAACACAAATTTTGCATAAAGAGCAAAGTCGATCGAATTATTAGTTGTCAAGATATCTGTAATCCTGTTTTCCACATTATTTGATTTTTCATAACCCTGTAATTCATTCAAATTTCAATTTAAAGATATATTTTAATTGGAAATGAGACGCTTAATCGGAGGCAATAAACTGTTAGTTAATAAGATTATTATTTTTGGAGTTATAAGGATGTTTCTTTTTCGCAATTCAGTACTACTTGAGTATTTTGGCGTGTTGCATAATTTGTCGAAATAGATTCATCAGCATTAATAGAACATTAATAGGGCATTACTATGCATAATAAAAATATTTAAATACACGTTTAAATTTTGTTTTGGAATTGTAATGCATTTTACTAGGGGCGATCAAATGAAAAGGTACGAAATGCTCTAACTTCCAAACCGGTTGAAATTTGAATATGCCGCTTTGGAATATAGTGAGACACTGAGAGATGCGATTGGAGTACCCAGCGTAGTTGTGAACATGCGTAGGTGCTTGAGCATGAAGTGGGAGAGAAGTAGACAGCAAGTGAGTTCCGTCCAATTGACGCGGTCCAATCAGCGAGGTGTCTGATCAAAGTCTGACGCAGTGAGAAATCTGATAACACCTCGCTGCTCTTTAATAATCGGATTTTGCAATGGGAAAGCCACGATGGCCTCACAGGCACTGCCGCGTCAATTGGACGGAACTCACTTGCTGTCTTCTTCTCTCCCCCTTCATGCGTAAGCGCCTACGCATGTTCACAACTACGCTGGATACTCCAATTGCATCTCTCAGTGTCTCACTACTTTATTCCAAAGCGGCATATTCAAATTTCAACCGGTTTGGTAGTTAGAGCGTTTTGTACCTTTACATTTGATCGCCCCTAGTATAAATAGTTTACAATTTTTTTATTTTCATATATTATATATGCATACATATGATGGGTAAGTGTTACGGTGGCCCCCAACGACTAGTTTATAATAAAAAGTAAATGTATTTCATAAAAGCCGGAAATTGGAGAACTCTTTAAAAACATAAACTACAAATAAATTTAAAAACATTTATTTTAAAAACTGAGATGAATTAACCATGTATTTAAAATGATGTTATGGTACAAGTACACTACATGGTCATTGATGAGCGTCCACTTGCGATTTTAGATATTTTGTTAAATATCTAGAAAAATACATGAGGAATTATCCCGAAACTCTTAGTACATAAATATAACAGTACAAGTCATACATTTCCGTGAAGATTTTTTCTAGAAACTCCTTAGGGGACCGTCAACAAATTAAAAAAGAATGAATATCTTTTGGATAACTCTGTCAAAACTAATGTAGCAAAAGCGCTCAAATTCTAGATTATGATTAAGTGGATTATTTTAATAAACTGTGTTCATTTTTATGCGAATAGCATGTATACTCGTAGAGAAATTAAGAGTTTTATAAAAATGGTCCCAAATTTTGCCAAGTTTTTTGCTTATAATTTGCAGAGTTCTTAATCTAAAGTAACATTCTTTTCTGAAAATGACAAATAATGTATGCAAATATTCATTGATTAGTGTCACTATAGACTACACAATATTGGACGTACTACAACATTTGGATAAAATCCCCCTTGTTTTTGCTGCATTTTGGGAATAACGGATTTTCAACTTAATCTATTGGCGATTATTTTCAGAATTTTCAAGCTATGACCTCGCGACTTTCACAAAAGTTGCTCTATACATTTAGCTAACATAATATGCAAATGAAATTTTAATATCGTTGACGCATGCGCAATGTAAAATTATTTAGTAAACCTACTCATTTTCATACAATTTTTATTATTTTTTAATACTAATTACAGGGTATAATATTGTGTGCAATATTATTTGTAATATTTTCAGGAAAGAATGTTACTTTATATTAAGAACTCTGCAAATTATAAGCCAAAAAACTCTGCAAAATTTGGGACCATTTTTATAAAAACCTTAATTTCTCTACGAGTATACATGTTATTCGCATAAAAATGAACACAGTTTATTACAATGAGCCATTTAATCATAATCTGGAGTTTGAGCGCTTTGGCTAAATTAGTTTTGACAGGGTTATCCAAAAGATATTCATTCTTTTTTAATTTGTTGGCGGTCCCCTGTGGAGTTTCGGGAAAATATCTTCACGGAAGTATATGACTTGTACTATTATATTTACACTTAGAATTTCAGGATAATTCTTCATGTATTTTTCTAGATATCTAACAAAATGTCTAAAATCGCCAGTGGACGCTCATCAATGGCCATGTAGTGTATAAGTGTAGAATATCTGCAAAGTTACATTAAAAAATGCACCTAATAATAATTATGTATCCGATTTTACTCTACTTCCTCCTATTTAAATGTTGCGTAAGAGATCATCTATAAAATTATAAAATTTTTTTAAATTGGAACAACTTTTAAAGTTTTCAGTAGAAATATCCAAATTTGATATTATATGTGACTTCTTCGGTAAATTTTACTACAAATGGGAATCGGTCAGGTAGTTTAGGAGTTATTCAGTGTTTTATTCAGGTGCTCCTAATGATAAGTTTATTTTTAATCGTTGCAAAACAGACTACACTGCGGATAGTTTTTTTTAAGAATAGTTCGAAAATTACAAAAAATTGGAATAATTTTCCGACTATTGATGGCAATTACAGTAATTGGATCATTGGATGTTCAATCAATTGCATTATGCATTTTCTAAATTGTTTATTTAGACATCTTTCGCCTTAATAAACTACGAACTTTTATTACAGTATCATAAATGTGTTGGAAAGTTTTACATAATCTGCGCTGGTTCGCATATTTTTTTCTTTCTTGTGTTTTATATTCTGAGTCTATTAGGAAAAATAATAGCCGCACCTGCAAGACTAAAATGTGCCAAACTTAGTAAAACCACATTTACTAAGATGAAATATGTCGTCTAAATAGAAAATTTGGAAAACGCATAACGCATTTGAAACCCAATTTCTGCTATTACCATAAATAATTGTTAAAATATACGATTTTTGTTTTTGAAGTCCTGTATATGGTCTACATATGCGTTTAGTGTGTTAACTGTTAGTTTAATTAAAAGAAGAGCACAATTAAAAATTTCCGTCAATATCCACCAATAAACGGATGTTGCTGATAACTTTTCTGCGCCTCTTATATGATTTATAGAATTTACATACACTAACAAATATTTAAAAAATAGTTAAATTTAAGAAAGCATGCTACAACTGAAAACGTATTTACAGTAATTATTGTTCGTTAGACTTGAATAATTCATTTATTGCTCATTTTTTTTCTATAGCCAAATTCTTTTGTATCTCTTTGTAAATAAATGATAATTCTATGCACACCATATTATTTAGTAAGAGCCTTATAGTACATCTCAGTGATGTATATCAATTTCAATACGTTTAAAATACTGCAATACTGTTGCAATACATGCAAACAATTTTACCCCAATAGACCACAATGCAATGGAATTCTTTTGAGTGGCCCTGTAAACGAACCATAAATGATACCCACTTCATTTTAATACTGAACATGCCATATTCTACCCCAACAAATATATCAATTTCATAGCAATCGTGCTATATTTACGAGACTTAGAGAACATACAAATATGCAGATGGACAGACAAACGAAATTCATATTTTATAGACTAAAGAACTGTTTATAACAACATAAAATTAGTTCTTTATTTTATTGCATATATGTGATAGTCCAATTGAATCTGCGAATCTTTAACTTCTCAATATATAAAAAATATGAATAACATTGTAATAAAAATATGACCAGTCAGTGTTGAAAACTGCTCATCGGGAAATAATGACTTCGGTTAATGGACCATTGCCAACGAAATCTGACAATGTAGCTTTGGGATCCATGTCAAAATACTTTGCCAAATAAGACAGAAATGTCGACTAGTATTTTGTGACTTAAAAAATTGGACAACACCAAAATCGATGTTATCCATCGATCCTACGCGTCACTGCTTGCATCTCATCATGGTCTCGCATTGTTTTTAGCTAGATTCGCCCCTCCCTTTGATATCTAGATGTTTGGATACATGCTAAAAGACCCTTGATTTTTGTGGATTGTTCAAATTTCTTAAATATTTTGACTATGCTCTTTATTTTATGATTATGCTATATTTTGTTGATTTTTGATCTGCAAGCAGCATTGGCCAAAATAAATAGATAAATGAAATAAAAAATTAAATACATTTTGGGTTATCTCCATTCGCATTTAAAGTTTTTAGGAGTAATTTTCAAAAAAATATTTTGCCTTGTTAAATTTTACCTACATACACACATATAATAAATTTTTGTTGAAACTGATACAGCTAATTAATCAGAAGACAATTAACACAATAGAAATTCACAAATTGTACGTCAAACGTGGAAATTTGTTGCGTTCATACTATAACTAGTTTTATTAATATTAAGGTCTTGGAGCAATAACTGTTGCACTCCTATTAAAAATGTATGAATAGGGAAATAATATAGTTCTATCTCATAGGATACAGTCATCATGACAACCTAGAATCATTACTTATCGTATGGAATTCATTACCTATGACAGAGTTTAACAGAATGAAGAAAACTTTTATTAATATCTTGTTAAATTATGATTCATTTTCATAAAATTTGAAGTGACTCTACTAAATTCTGCCACAATCATATAATCTAAATTTCAATCCATTCGGTTGGGTAGTTTTTGCTGTTATATGCGGACAGGCGGATGAACCAGAAACAACTATTGGTGTTACGTATTTATCTTATTACGATTGCACCTAACAATAAGAAGTCTATAGAAAGAATAAATCCATTAATGAAAAATGCAGTGATTAAAGTTGGAAAAAAATAAGTCGATAAAATCCAAATGCAGAAATTAATAATTACGAATGCATTCACCAAAAAAAAAAAAAAAAAACTTATTTTGTGAAACAATTTATCAGTCGCTTTTTTTTAACCCATATGAATAAACTGCAAATATTATTTATGTTTAGGCATTTAAAGCGATCAAGCCTAAATCATATTTTATACTTTAGCTGACCCGCCCGATGCTGCCCGGGCCTGTGGAAGTTAACTTAATTAAACGATAAATTCGTATGATTTTACATCTTTAACTGGATTTTGTCAGAATTTGTTTTTTAACGAAAAAAATCGTGAAAAAAAAAAAAAAAAAAAAACAGTCATTTTTAGTTGTAATAAAAGTACTCGTAAAAGGTTTTTTTTTTTTTTTTTTTTTTTTTTTTTTTGTCTATTTTAGTGGTTAAAATGATTGCTATGCACCTTGTGAGAAAATTCTTGAAAAGATATCCGTTGTCTAGTTCAAAAAGGAATAAGCTTCTCTCTTATTATTATTATCATTATATTTAATTTCGTTTTCAGTTTAGTTCCGTTAGAGTAACAACAAAAAATAAGATACTTGAGCTAAAGAAAGTCACGTTATTGCTTGACATACCAATAAACTGTATTAAAACAGATTTTATACTTTAAATATGCTGGATGTAGTATTTATACATATTTTTACAACAGTTAATCAAGACGATTAATAATTTCAACCATGTAACTAAAAAAATATTTATAAAATCTGATTTCTTAATTTGTCTTTTTTTCGTTTTAAGTAAGAAATATTTATTAAAATATAGTATAATTGAAAATACCTTTTTAAATCTCTGTGAACAATCTTTAAAAAATCTATTGGCAGTGTGCAAATGAAATCTACCATTTTTACCATAAAGCGGAGGTTGTACACGAAAAAGGACACCTAATTTAAAGTATACCCGCACCAAGAATATTTAATTAAAAATTTCCTTTTATAAAATACGGAAAAATCAGCATTTTTTTTTTTTTTTTTTTTTTTTTTTTCTAATAAATGTGTCTTTAAGTTCTGGTATCAGTTCGTCATTTCATCATTTTAAAAACTAAATTATTCTTCGCCGGAAGGGTTAAAGCAACTATAAATATGTGCAACAGTTTCTTAAAGATGAAATTGCATCTTTAATTTTGCGTTCTTAACTAGAACTCACAATGCATAAATAACATCATCAAACTGCTATATACAACTGAAATTTCAGTAAACATTATAATCATTTATTCAGGGTTTGATTATGTTCCGGGTGTATCCAGGGCCGTAGCTAAGGGGGCGCTATGGGCGGCTCAGCCCCCCCCCCTAAAATATTTTGAGCCCTCCCAGGAAAAAGTTCCAAGGTCACTAAATGTTCCGAAAATTCAAATGAAATTCTGTTCAAAAATCTAATTTAGTTTTGAGACCCTTTCACAGTTTTGCAGAGTTACTAAATTGTATCTAAAATACGTGTTTCAACACTCTCTCATCCTATTGGTACATATGAAGCTAACAGGATGTTAAATTTTGCTCCAGTTATACATTCAAAATTTTCATCATCATATACTTTTTTCTTAGCATAAAATGAAGTTATTACAACAGTTTAATGAGAAACATAGTACCTACAATGTGAATATGCACTAATTTATCTTTCTGCATTAGAGAGAGAACAAAAAAATATGAGCCCCCCCCTATCGTACACTTCTAGCTACGGCCCTGGGTGTATCCCAGATTTCCGGGGTTTTCGAAAGAAGTTTTTTTATAGTATTATGAATGTGTTGGAATGTGCTTCATAATCTATGCTTAAACCATGATTTTTTATTCCAGTTTTTTAGGTTGTAGGTACATACTAATTCGACCTATGTATGAAATTTGAGAATTAAATAAATCAATAAAATGGCCAAGACACTGAAGTTTTTTATTACAGCTTTTAGGCGCCTCGAGTTCCATTAATTTTCTTCTTAATCTTCATTTTCTTTTCTCTCACTCACTCGCTTTCTCTTTCTGTTTTAAGTATTAGAATTCCGAATCTTTTATTGTTAAGCTACCACATTTTTGTGTATTGGCAAAAAGCCATTTCTCATTATTTGTTTATTATTCTGCTGCCACTGTCGTTAAAATGTCTTTATTTCAATGGATTTATACTTAAATATTTCTTCTTTTATATTCGCCTACTTTAGAATTGCGCGCGAAAATCGTTATGTAAAGTTATGCAAAAATTTTATGATGATTGGATAAGTAGTTTAGGAAGAAAAGTACATTTACTTAACATTTAACAATCTCCATAAGTTACCCTCATAAATGCTGCCGCGCTGTAATTGTCCTGTATCCAGACAAATATGTCGTTAAGCCCCTATTATTTTATATTTAACTCCCGATATGCATTGGCTTCAATAAGCATTCTTGGCATTATCTAATGAATATTTATTGCCAAATCCAAGAAAATTATTCCAATTCAGTCTTTTGCCCCCTTAATATATTCTATGCCATTTTCACCAGGGCATGCATGCGCGTAGTACTTTGACATTTCTAACGCCCACACTTCTTCAGATGGATGCAGTAGGCCGCATATATCTTGTATCTTTGCTTAAATCAGTTGCTTGTACTTATTCTATGAGAGCTAGAACTCTGAATGATTAAGTAACTCTTCTCACGAAATGAAATGAAATAACTTCTTGTTTTCACTGAAATAAATGTTGAGTAAATCTCTCTTTTTAATCATGACTTCATATCATGAAAAAAGAAAATACTATATGAATGCATTTTGTTTTTAAGGTAAATAATAAAATTATGTAAAACTATTAACTTTATTAAATCTATACGTGTAATCCGACGATAATCTTACTTCGTCAAAAACTTTTAATTAATTAATTAATTAGTTAATTTATTTTACAGTTCTCATATTAGATTCTATTATTACATTCTTTCTTTCTTTCTTTTTTAAATCAACGATATGATCGATCCCCTAAATAAATAATAATTTAGATTTTAATAATAGTTAATAATATAGTTTTTAATAATAGGTAATAATTTATATTTGGATTTTTTTTCCGTTCTATTTAAAATCCGTAACTTGCAGAAATGAAAAGCAACAGGGCGCCAACGGTCCAGAGATTGCATTTACTTATGGACCCATCCTTATTTGAATATTAGTATGCAGTAGTAAATGTATGTACTTTGAATATTCAAAGAAAATATAGAAAAAAATCAGCTTTAAAAAAAATTTGTGAATTTAACACACAATTGGTGTCTTAAAAAAAATAAAAAATAAAAAAAAATAAAAAATAAATAAATAAAACCGTATAATCAGCAAGTAAATCTGCAGATGTGGGACCTCAATTTGGGCATTGTCAGTCGAATTTTTGTTTTGAATTCAGTTCGTTTAATATTTTAAAACTTTCAACGAACATTTTCATTGCCTTCCCATTAATATAACTGCGAGCCAGAACCCAGGTAGATCAGGATATTTATGTCTTAAGGATTGTATGGAGAAAAACCATTACATATAAATACAACTAATGTTTTAAAGATGTTTATTTTTAGTAAAAACTTATTATATGAGGGAGACTTCCCCCGACCCCTTTTTCTTACAATTTAATAATCATAACTCGCTTAAATTTTCAGTATATTATATTTTATGTTTAAAGACATTAAAATGTTGATTTCTTCATAATGTCAATAATATTTGGTTTGAATGATTAATCATTCTCAGATTCAGGATATTTTGTTTGATAATCAAAATCGTCCAATTTATTCGAAAATTATTACATAAGTTCTTTCTATATTTTTTGAATTCCTACGCCGCTGATCGAAGACACCTTTTTGTGCCACTTATTTTTTCGCTGGGAAACGAAAACCCAGCTAGCTTCCAGTCGACCGTTAACAATTCAACTCTGACAACAACCTACAAACGGCAAATGTATTCTTGTAACTCGATCATACCTCTTCAGCGCTCAAGAAAGAAAAAGGACCCTGTGCCTGTTCTACTGAAGTTACTTTTCTTTTCTCTCTCTACAGTTCGAATCTTTTGTTTCTGTGTGCACGTCATTACGCCATGTTTCTTGCTTGTTAAATAACAATTTTCTAGCTTGTTATTTCAATTTTTTCCTATTTCTCAGCTTTTAAATGGAGAACTTCTCGGGATTCCTGATTCCTCTTAAATGCATTAATCTGTCAAAAATCCGAAGTTTATCTTTTACGTTTATCCAAATTGTCGAGATAATGGAACTACTGACGAGATGTTGACTATTATATAAGAACGAGAAGGGTGGAAAGAGGAAGATTATGCTGAAAAAGAATCATTATTTGATTAAATATATAGGTTAGGAGATTCTTTACAAATTCAGTTATTGATAACTCTAGATAGCTGGAAGGATAAAACCTTTTTGGAACCCCAAACAAGAAAGGGATGGATAGAGATATAAAGAAAGATGCAGACCATATTTTACATGAAGAATCCAATTCTGATAGCACATGAAATCTATTTGTGTCACAAATGGTACTAGCCACAATGACAGCGGCAAAAATTTCGCAAGTTCTTTTATAAAAGCTTCCAAAATACGAAAGTAAAAATAATGCTGTATAATTGAATATCAATGTCTTTTAAATATATTTAGCTTACCTTTATTGCATAAAAGTAAAAGCATTACATTTTAATTTAGCTGATATCATAGTGTTGCTCAAAACAGTACACTAAAAATTAATCTTTTCTGGAGGTCAATTTTAATGTTTTACGATGGACTGTGTTTCAGTAAAAATGTATCATAATATTTTGATCGTAAGCATTCACGAATTTTGGAAAGAAAGTAAGATCAAAGAATGGTAAATTTTATATTTCATTAAATATTTTTATGAAAAGGTTTAAAATTCACCCTAATCCAGTGGAATTATTAATTTCAAGAATCAGTTCGTAATGCTATTTTTATAACATGAATAACTTTTATTGATACTTTTCGAAATTTTGAATAAAGAAATATAACCTGAGCTACTTTACTAAATCTTTAATTTAATAAATACTTTTTTACTCGATAAATGATGGAAATGGACTGAATTTTGCTCTAATATTCTTAAAATCATTTTATATTGTACCTGTCTCTACATTTTATAAAATATAGATTTCTTCCTCTTTTATTTAGTAATGCATTTTTCCATTCTGTGACTATGAACTTGCTTTCAAAAAAGACTCAGAAAAACAGAAAAAATTTCGAGTCTTGGCCAGGATTTCCTGGAAATTCGCCACTGTTCAACGGTGATTGGCATCTTTATCATCATATAGGGTAGATGTGCCAGTAATGGACATCCTTAAGGAATTTCTTTTAAAACTATTTTTTTACTAACAGTAATTATAATTTTCCATTGTTCTCAATATTGTATTAATCAATCAACAATATTTGACCATTCCTATAGTCTCATTTCCCAAAATGAATTGAAATCTAATTTTAAATAACATAAATACATCAAAAATCCAAAAATTCGGTAATGGGCATCTTCTAATCCAGTAATGGACATCCTGTAGCACAGTAATAGACACCCTCTGTTCCAATAATGGACACCCCTTAAAAAGTAATAAATATAATTGTTTTATGACTGTAGTTAGAAGTAGAATTTAATGAAAACATTCTAATGAAACAAAATAGTTATTTTCAAATAAATTTAACAATTAGGATACCAATAATTAATTATTTGTGATAAACATTTACTGTTTGCATCAATCATTGTAATTATCAGATCGATTATCATTATACATATTAATTATCAATCATTGATCGATATTTTTTAATTATTTTAAATGGATAGTTTAAACTACTAAATATCAAGCAATTAGCTATGAAATTATTGAGGCAGTGGGGGATTTAAAAGATAATTAAAAAAGAAAAAAAGTTTTGGAATTAGTGTATAGTTTTGTCTCACTATTTTTAGCAATTAATCTTCCAGAGACTACTTGACACAATCATTTATAATAATTACTATTACATATATGAAAGAAATGATATTGTAAGTTGAATATTTTAAATACTAAATAAAATAATTTCAAAATAAACCTGTAGAACTGATGTATGCAGGTCACTGATTTGCAGGTTTATTAATTTCATGATTACTACAACTTTCATTAATATTGCATTTTTTTGGGGTGGGGGGGGGGGATAAGGAAACATTTAAGAAAGAAAATAGATTTTTAATAGCTTCTGTAACCTAATTGTTTTTATTTAAACAGCGAGCAATTAAGCCCTATGAGCCTTTTTGAATATGCTCTTAAACATTATGTTCTGTTTCCCAACTGGTTGCCCATTACCAGATTATAAAATATGCAAGGCAGAGTTATGCACATAAAAAAAAAAAAAAAGTTAATCCTTTTGTAAATTATCTATTTAAATATCTCATTTCATCAGCTACTGTTTCAAGGAGTCCAAAACAATAATATAAGAATTAACGAACAATTTAAAGTCAATTACAGTCGAGTCTCTATATAACGAAATCCATCGTTCAGACAAAAAATTCGTTATATAGAAAAATTTGTTGAATAGAGAACTACAAAAAAATTTTCATTTAATGTTTAAATTTTCGAAACAGAATTGTTTTTGAGGTGTTTAATTAAGTTTTTGAAATATTTAATGGAATTTTTTTCAGAATCTTTACTATTTTACTATGCCACTTACTATTTTTTTTCCCAGTGTCTTATTGATTATTTTCAAAATTATTACTTTATCACAGAGAGTTATGTTTAAACTAGAAGTGATTTCATGCAAATGCAGTAGAAGATAACACCAGCAAAAATAACATTTAGTAACAATTCTTCATTCAAATGATCTCTCACAACAAAAAATGCTCCGAGTCGCCACAAACAACAAACGTCCTCTCTAAACTCTAGAAGTAATCAGAGTTAATTAAGGTAGATGAAAACCTATACTGAAAAACTACCTTTTCTGCAATTCCCTCTTATCCCTCCTTATTCCTGCCTTACTATTCAAACCAAGGAAAAAAAAAAAAAAAAAAAAAAAAAAAAAACATTTCCAAGACAATAATGGAATAGTTTTATCTTTTAGGATGCTTTGTGATAGTTGCAAATCGCCCCACTAGCAAGCAAATGTTTCAATCTTTTCCAAGAACGCATGCTCATCTTGGCTAAAACAAAGCCAAGTGTAACCATGCAAAAAGATGTTTTTCATAGGAAGGGGGGGGGAGTTGAATTCTTTTTTTTTTTCTTTTTGAAATGAAGAATAAGGTAGAGGAATGTAGCTATGAAATGTAAACCAGAAGTCAACGAAAAAAAATTATTCTACAAATAATTTGAAATAGTTTCTGAACTTATCATAGGACATTTTCGAAAAAATTCGTTAAATTTAGATATATATTTCGATATATGGAGATTATTTTTAATGTAATCATGAAAAAATTAACCGTTCCTATAAAAAATTCGTTAAATAGAGAAATTCGTCAGATGGAGTTTCGTTATATAGAGACTCGATTGTATTTTCTCATTACCCTCTTCTATATGAATTCTTGTCCCTTTCAATATATAATTAACGTGAAATAAAACCTAAATTCAACTCCCGAAAAATCGAGATTATTCAGTATTCACAAATTTGAGAAATTAGGAACGAAAAAGAATTTTTTTTTTTTTTTTTTTTTTTTTTTTTTTTTTTTTAAGTTCATTATGATGTGATAAACTGCTTAAAATTCATTAACTTCCTAATTAACAATTCTTCGAGTAAATTCTTTTGTCGCAAAGGACAAAGAAACTTTCTTCCCCTATGACATAACTTGACAACTTTAACTGCAACGTTTTTCAGCCCCAATGAGCATTCGGGAGAGCTGAAAATATACAAACTGAAGAGAAAAGCGAAAATATACAAAGAGTTAGCTGTTGGATGGAGTCCAAAAAGAAAATGACAAGGCGTTTGCCAAAGCATTCAGTCTTTATGAGCCATTTTAACACAATATAATATTTTATAAATATGTGATACAGATCTGGAAAAAAAATACGTGTGACAGCACAAATTTTAAGAGTAAAAGTGACAAATACTGGCATGAATTTTCAACGCCAGAAGAAAAAAAAAAAAATCCAATGATGGGCTAGATTTTCGGACAGACGTTGCTGATATCCGTAATATATATCGCGTTTTAATTTTTATATGAAGAATATAAATTTGTTTAAAAAAGGTTAAACGAATAATTCTATATCAAAATTCCGGTGTAAGACAATTTTTAAACTTATCAATAAAGAAATGAAACAAATGAAAATTCTTAACATTTGACAATAACAATAGTCTTTTTTTTTTTTTTTTCCCAAAATCATAAAGATAAAGAAAATTTAATTAAAAAATTTCAAAGTCTAGCTATGGGTAATAACCTTGTATTATCAAGATCACAAATATCTGGCTGGATTTTGGACTTAGTAGCCAAATATCTAGTTGTTGCATTCGTGAAAAGACGAATATACCCGTTTTTTCCATTTTCTATTGTATAAAAATATAAAAAACATGAATATTGGAGAAACTATATACATAAAAAAATCTATTTAATCCTTTAAAACCGAATGTTTTTTGATAGAAATTAAAAGCTTTGGTGGTTTCTCCTTATTAATTGGATTATATTTAATTGAAAACATATTTTTAAAAAAATACCCGATGAAAAATACCCTAAGTTATAACAAGAGAAGATCCATGCAATTCTGTTGGTGCAAGCTCGATTTTAAAACACGCGATATTTTTTTCTTTAGGATCACTTACAGAATTGTGTAAGTCAGGCGTTAAAGGGATAGTAAAAAAAAAATATATTTGAAAAAGATATATTTTGCAATTCTTTGGGTTCTTCATTATGGGGTCTCAGGAGTTACGTTTTAGGTGGTGTTGCAATTTAGCAATATGTCTTTTTTTTTTTTTTTTTTTTTTTTTTTTTTTTTCTCAGACCCTATATATAAATAAAGTAAACATAATAAAAGTAAACATAAATACATAAAATTTTCAGTATAGATAAATTAATATATTTTCTATTTAAAATAGTTTTTTTAATATTCTATATTGAAATTTTATTTTAATTTTTTAATGTATAATTTTGATTTAAAAAAATTCAAAATTGTTCTTTGACTGCGCGCAGCATTTCTCAAAAGCTAATAAAAAAATTTGCATCGAACTTATTCTGTAAACTGCAAATACCTTCATTTTAACTTCATAAAATAACATAAATATTTCATAATAAATGAATCCATAAAAATAAATAATTCAAAAGATAGCGAATCGTTACAAATACGTGAACTTTTAAAATAAATTTCAATGGACTCTCTCATGAATATCTTTAAATAAAAATTAGATCTGTAACTATTGTTTGTTACGATTCGCTATCTTTTCGCACCCCCAGTATATGGATTAAATAGTTGGACAGTTTGCAGGATAAATACATAGTTGTAACCAGGATGTAGTGCAGGGTATACGGGGGTATACGCCGTATACCTTCAGGACTTTTTAAAGGAACACCGTATACCCTCTGTTTTTCAAGAAAGCGATAGTATACACACTTTAGGGTATACCATCTGCCTTGAGCGTATATCCTCTGCTTTGAGCGTATATTCTCTGTTATTTTTACGACTACATTCCTGGTTGTAACAGTTTAAAAATATTGAGGACGTTATACATTTAATTTGAATGCAATAATTACATATTTCATTTTTCACGTTCATTGTGTTTGTAATTTTTCTGTTTATATTCCGAAGATGAATCGATGAAAATGAATTGAAACATGTCAAATTTTAATACTTTTTAAACGTTTTATTAATAAAGTAACATTTTATAAGAAAATAATTATTCATAATATAAGTTCTTATATTTTCGTTCTAGAATATATATTATTATTACACTGTTAAAAAAAAAAAAAAAAAAAAAAAAATACAATTAATTTACGGCAAAATCTGCTGGCAGCAATGTTGCTAACAGTTTTTACAGTAAAAATTGAAGTAAAATTACACATAATAAAAAATTTATATCAAATTCTACTGCAAAAACTGCTGGCAACATTCTTTGCCGTAAATTTAACGTTTTTTTTTTTTTTTTTTTTTTTTTTTTTAACAGAGTAGGATATAGTTATTAATGGACGTAATCAAGACTTACTGCTTTTATATTTCACATTAATAAAAAATACAAATATTGTACCACTAAGGACCTTAGTAAAATGTGCGATTTTTTTTCAAACATCTTTCATTTTTCAAGCTTTTTTTTTTTTTTTTTTTTTTTTCAAGTATACAACCCCAGTTTTTGTAGCTTTTACCAAAACATTTTTATTTATTAATTTCCGACGGAGATAGAGACTTTTTTAATTAGTATATCAAATTACAATACTTTTAAACTTTTGTTTAAAAATACTATAATAATATAAGGTGAGTAACCATTAATCACCTCGGAAACAAATTTATCCGGACAGGAATAACCCTAGTCCACCCTACTAGTATTTCGAGGAAATTCTACAAATTTTTCTTCATTCGTTTTTTCAAAATCAGCCATTTTTCGTTAAAAAAAGGAAAGAAAGAAAGAAGAATCTAGCACAACAGTCAAACCATCATAGCATTGCCGAGTGTGGAGGGGTAAGAACATCACTTATCGGACGGATGCAGATGCGTAAAATCCACTCACTTCCAAGGTTTTTGGATGTTTCCTCCTTTATCCTTGTAATGTAGTTTATCTGTTATATGAATTATTTTAACCTGTCCTGGTTTATTTATTTATTTTTACGTTCTTCTATCTTTACTAGAAAAAAGTATTGGATTTGTGAAAATTTTCGAATTCCGATTTTTGGCGGATTTGCATGTTTTAGGGGGTCAGAGATAAAAATGTTTTTACAAAATGTTTGCCTGAGATTGTATGTGACATAATTTTTGTGGGGTTTCTATCTCAAGAACTAATGCACGGAATTTAATAAAAAAAATTTATATTCAAGTAGTCCCAGATATAAATTAATGCTGAATAGTTTTTGGTGTAAATCGTTCAACGGGTGGCACTGATATGCTGCATTTTTTACGATTTAAGCAGTAATTCTATCTCAATAACTAATGCATGGGTTTCCATCAAACTTCAGATTCAGTTAGCCCTTGATATGAATTGATGCTGCCTTAATATCTTTTCAAAAGTTTAATTTTACAAAGGATTTCTTCAAATTCTAAGAAATTCATCTTTACATCTTGTCGCCAAAATCTAGAATACAAGATAAATTAATTTTATTTAAGGAAATAAAATGATCCGCTGACAAAAAATTTAGATTTTGTTGAAATATTTGAATTTTACATTCGACTCTCTTGAATTTGTTCGCATACTTCTAAATTTATTTCTTTGATTTATCTTGAAGGAAAACTGTTTTTATGTGCTGAATACTTTTTGTTTTCTTATGACTTGCATTTTAAACCTGAAATATAAAATGATGTATGCATTTCTTTATGCTGTTAATTTTATGTGAAAAATTTTGTGTCCCCCTTCACTACTTCAGAAATATCTGTCTGCCATATTTATTTAAGGCTGTTCTCAAATCCAAAGGAGCAACTTTATGACAGAAGTTTTAGTTCATTTTTATTCGGAAACGCATGGAAATCGATAGGTTTTGTTATGGAGAAACAGTGTAATCAAAAAACATTTTCTATTTTTTGGTGAGTGTAAAAAAATCTTTCAGAAAATACCGTTAGAGCTGGCGCTTTGAATCGAATTTCTGGAAGAAAGAGAAAAATACAACCAAAGGAGGAATACAGGTTGTCACGTGACTCAAAGTTCCTTATAACTCAATAAACTACTTATTATTAAAAAAAAAAAAAAAAAAAAAACTCATTTTGATTTCAAATTGTTTCAATAGGTCAGCCCTGCCAATTTTGTATGTTTAAGTTTAAAAATGAGTTAATAAATTTTGTGTGCAATTTCCGACTTGTTTATATATAAAGTTTAAAAATTAAATTAAAGAAATAAACATGGAAGCAGCAACGTTAGATTTTGATTATTTGTCATTTTGTTTACGTTGTTTTTTTTATACATCACTTAATTATCGTAACACGAAAGTTATGTTTACCCCTCTTCTTCTCTTCTTAATCCTACGATAGATTATCTTTAAAAGTTTTTTCCACATAACAAGCTATAATAATAAAGAAATGGCGAAAGTTTAATTTCCTCCCATCATCTGGGATTCTAGGCGCGGTGGCAGTCCAGTTTAACATTCTTATACGGCCGGTCGCAAAACTTTTCTCCCAGTTTTTTTTTTCTTCCCTTTCCATCCTCTCATACTTTTCTGAGTTTATCGATCTGTGTTGTATAGGGTTACGTAGAGGAATAATCGATATCTGTTAGAAACAGAGTTCTGGATCGCTGATTCAAATCTAATTTTGGCTGAGGGAAGGGGGTCACTCGTTGGAAAAATGATAGAAGTAATATAAATTGACACTCTATTTTTCTGAAGTTCACGTTCCCTTGTACGAGCGGATATCGTATCGTCCTTTCTTTTTTTAAAAAAAGGCCTCTGCAGTAATCGCTTTTAGAAGCATCTGAATAAGTGGATTCTTTTGAAATTAACTTAGTACATTAAGCCATTTATATATCTAAGGCTCCGCTATTGGGACGTTAATCACTTGGAAGTTATTTATATTTATATCCCATTGATAGAGTTGTGTTGATATTGTCTGATTCATTATATCCAGACATCCAGAATGAGTCCTCCTGACCGTTAAAAGAATTTTTAAAAAAATTTGTGTCAAGGGAGCTTTCTAGTTTTTGTGTAAATTGGTTGGTTTGAGGAAGTACCTTTATCTAACAAACAAGTAAGAAAAATCATGCATTAAGCATAGATTATGAAGCACTTTCCAACACTTCATGAAATCTTTATCAAAACTTCGTTAATTAGGGAAATAAGGGTATATAGCCAAATATGTATTCCAATACTTTTGAACAGCACTGTATTTGATCTGTCAGTTGATATACATATTATAAAATGGGAAAATTTAGTTTAGCAAGAAAAAAGCTTAAAATTTCTTTTTGAGCAATTTGTACTAATAAATGGGAAACATACTTGAAAACTTTTATTCAGCCCTGTAATTTACCTTGTACCTTTATTACACGTCAGTAAGAAGTTAAAATTCATTTTAAACTAAAACATTCTTAAAACAACTGTTTTTTTTTTTTTTTTTTTTTTTTTTTTTTTGAAATCACATTGTTATAAATTATCCTTCATAGGTGTCCATGTACACAATTCTTTGCGTGACCCTGTATGTCATTTTATCTATATTCTGGAAACATTTCTTTGTAAATGGAATGCATCACAGCGCAAAAATGAACACCTTATTTAAGAACCACCTTTAAGTAATTTACGCTCATATTCAGTAACATTGGCGAGCTCTTTTGGATAGCCCTGCAGATCGACTATAACATTTATACACACCCTTATAATGTACAAAGATTTAGTGAAACTTAAATGCATATATCATAATTAAAATGTATTTTATCCATTCATCAGCCATCATCGGAAACATATACAGTTCGTCAGAAGGAATATACTATTTGAAATATTTTGTGTGTCCCTGTAAATGCAATGTACTTCATATTACGCAAGACTGTATCGCATAATTTATATTAAGCCTCAGTGACATATATCAATTTTGTTATACATGAAACAGTTTAATATATTTTAAAAATTTCGCACACTATTCTCCCTTTTTACCATTATCCAATGGAATTCTTTTGTGTGGCCCTGTAAAGGAATAATCGCTATATTTTCCCCGCATATTTCATAGAATGGATATTTTAGTGCACCTCTTAAACGCATGTAAATTTTAATATGTTTGACAGGGTGTAACATCTTTAAAACGCCTTTGAAACGATTTTTCCTCATAGGCCATAATGTAATGGAAAATTTTTGACTCTCCCTGTAAATAAACTTATGGTAGAAACTTCATTTTCAATAGGGTACGTGCTAGGGTAAAGTCAATAACATACAAAAATTTCAGGGCAATTCAAGTATAATTACAGGTGTTAGAGCGCGGAGAGACAGACAAACCGAATGCATAAGCACTTTTCAAACAATACATAAGCGCTTTTCAAACTTTTGGGAAAGTGTTATAAACGTTAAAATTCATTTGAAACGATTTTTCCTCATAGGCCATAATGTAATGGAAAAATTTTGACTCTCCCTGTAAATAAACTTATCATGGTAGAAACTTCATTTTCAATAGGGTACGTGCTAGGGTAAAGTCAATAACATACAAAAATTTCAGGGCAATTAAAGTATAATTACAGTTGTTAGAGCGCGGAGAGACAGACAAACCGAATGCATAAGCACTTTTCAAACAATACATAAGGACTTTTCAAACTTTTGGAAAGTGTTATAAACGTTAAAATTCATTTGAAACTATTTTTCCCCATAGGCCGTAATGTAATGGAAAACTTTTGACTGTCCCTGTAAATAAATTAATCATGGTAGAAACTTCATTTTCAATAGGGTTTGTGCTAGGGTAAATCTAAATAACGTCCAAAAATTTCATGGCAATCCGAGTATATTTACGAGAGTTAGAGCACGGACAGACAAACCGAATGCGCATAAGCACTTTTCAACTTTGTTGGAAAGTGCTAAAAAGGTAGTGGGCTTCCTGAAAATAATGTTTGCCCATTCATTATTTATTATTATTATCATTATTATTATTAATGTTATATAGCTATTATTATTATTAGATTACTGGTATTATTATTATTATTGCTATTTTTATTATTAGAATGTTGCGGGTAAAATTTTCCGGTTTCCTTAAAATAATAAATAAATCTCTTATATTTTTTAATTTTTATGGTTTTTTTTTTTATTTCTCACCAAATTGTATTAAATTTATATATTTTAAATAAATTATAAAAAAGTGAGATATTGTACGTGATATAGAAGTCCCCTTTCTATACTTCTATACTTTCTCTTTCTATACTTCTGTACTTTCCCCTTCTTTACTTTTAAATTCCTCTACCCGAGCCAAAAAATAAAAAAGAAGAAGAAAGAATTATATTATTAGGAAAGTAATGATTAAAATTTTATCATAAAAACTTAGTTTTTATTGTTTTCCAAAGAAATTCTTCATTGATGTTTTATTTGTAAAGAAGCAAGTTAAAAACATTAATTGTGACTAATGGGGACTTTTTTAAAAAACAGCTTACAATATACGCAAATAAACAAAGTAAGAAATTGCGATTCTCATGTCGAGATAGCCATAATTTTTTTTTCTACTGTTATCCCACTAGAACTTTTTCTTAAACTTGTGACAATCTTTTTTGTGGTACTCTGTATGTGTACACAGATGTGAATGGTATTTGATACGAAGTTTAGTACTAGCCATTTCTACATTTCTACTTAAAAAAAAAAAAAAAAAAAAAAATCTATGGAAAAATAAAAAGGGGCCACCAAAATTATGCTTGCACCAGGGACTTAGATAGTCTAAGTCGGAACTTGGATTTAAAATAACCAACTCTTATTTACAATCACAAAACTAAGAAAATCCACATGATTAAATTTTACAGTCATATTTTTACACTCCCTTATTTAACTTCATTTATCCTCATGTATACATATATTTTTTAATTGACATTCTTCTTCTCTTTTGGATGTATTACAATAATAAAATTGTGTGCATAGGTGTATTTCCAATTGGAATGCAGCATTTTAATATTTTTAGAACTTAATTATAAATTAATTTTAAAAGAGCAGGTGATAAACTGCCAAACATTTATTTTTATGTTCACACCTATGTACAAGCTACTCAGCAAAAAGGCAGTTAATTGTGCGCGAACCTGTACTCGCTAAAATATGGCATTTGATTCTAAATATGCAACCATGAAATATTTTAAACTCTAAAAAGAGAAAATAAAACATGGGCTATATTGCTGAATTCTCTTGCAGAAAGTTTTTTTTTATTCTATATTTTTACCTCTATTTTAAAAATGATTGATTATTTTAGTTACTCAAGGCCAAAAAAAAAAAAAAAAACTTAAAATATAATTAGAGATAAGGAAAATTTAATTACGTTTCAAAAATCAGGGTGGGGTAATGGTCTACTCCTTATATTCGTCTTGCCGATGTCAATGCTTATTTTATTACTTTTTAACTTATCCATCATAACGTAGTATAGGGTAAGCCTTGCAATCGTTTTGAAGATCGGGGAAAAAAAAAAAAAAAATGACGGATTTACACGTTTCAGACACAGGAGATTTCGAGAAACATATTTTTAAGAAAACAATTTTCGTCCGTCTGACTGCTTGTATGTCTATAAACGCTCCGTCTGTCTGTCCCGTCTGTCTGTAAACGCTCTATCTCCCGAACAAATTGAGACAGAGACTTAAAATTTGGTGTGTACTTAATACATAAGAATAGGTAGAAGCCTATTTAATATCAGAAACCTCGATTATCCGGAACATTTTTTTTCAGACACTCGAAATATTCGTTCTAATGAAAGGTACATACAATTTTTAATTTTTTTTATTTTAAGGAATGGATGTAAAAGACAATAAAATATCACAAATTTTGCATAAAGAACGAAGTCGATCAGATAATTAGTTGCTGAGATATTTGTAATCTTATTTTCCACACGCTTCGTTTTTTCATGACCCTGTATTTCACTCAAATTTCAATTCAAAGATTTATTTTAAATAAATATGAGACATTTAATCCAACGCAGTAAACTGTTAGTTAATAAGATTATTATTTTTGGAGTTATAAGGAAGTTTCTTTTACGCAATTTGGGTACTATTTGAGTAGTTTGGCGTTTTATATGATTTGTCAAAATTGGTTCATCAGCAGTTCATTAATAGAGCATTACTATGTGTTAAAAATATTTAAATATACGTTTTAATTTTAATTTGGAATTTCTGGGCATATTATAGATGGTTTTCATATGTTTTATTATCATATTTTATAGTATGCATATGCATGGTGGGTCAGCATTACGATGGCCCCATCAGCGACTAGTTTTTTAAATCTTGGAGGTATTTTAACCCTACTCCTTCTCCCTTTTTTAAGCCAGTCTGGCAAAGCGTAGATTGTCACCCCTATAAAATTCGCCACGAAGTTAGTAGTTCTTATCGCATCACCGTCATTAAAGATTCGTGGAACACCCACACATTTGTCAGCAGTTAAACAAAACATCTATTCATTCGGTTCTGTCATTTCTCCTGAAGGGTTTTTAACGAGGCTACATTGGAGAGCACCGAATAAAACCAAATACGGCCAAACATGGGGCAAGCAAAAACAGTATTCCTTTCAAGCTACCTTCCATGGGCATCCGAAAAGGAAGGCAGGAGGAGATGATTAGGCCTTCTTTTTTAATAAAAAATAATTATCCTAAATTCTCCATTTTTCTGATGATTTTGAAAAAAAAATGCAATTAATTGTTCTCTTAGACTTAAAATAATCAAGCACTCAGAAAAAAAAAAGGATCTAATGTTTTTTTCGCCAATAGGGCTCTGCCCTTTTGAACCCGCCGTGGAAAATTTTACCACTGCATTCGTATTTTTTTCCCCCGTTCGTGTGCTTAAAAAATATCCTCAAGGTAGTCGGTACGGATAAAAGAGACTCGGATAATATGTACCGTAATTTCGGTGTATAAGCCGCGGATTAAACAATTCTTTTTCGACCCAGAATTTTTTTTAAAATGAATGTTACTACTTAGATCGCCGTCAATATTTGTGTTCAATCACTAAATAAGATTTCTGGGTCCAAAAAGAATTGTTTGATCCGCGGCTTATACACCCGAAATTACGGTATATGTAATAACTGATTCATTTCTACATTTTGAAAAAGTCGGTAGAAAATAACTTTTAGGTTTTTTCTCAGTTCTACGTGCAGCAAATCTTCAGAACATAACACATACGCACAAAGATCTCTTTTTATTAAAATTTATATAAAAAGCACAAATAAAAAGTTCTAAAATTGTTTTAAAATTCATCCGTATAAAATAAAACTGTTTAAGATACATTAAAAATTCATTAAAATCCCAAAATATTTAGAACCAATTCTCATGGCCAATAATGACTTATAGTAATTCCTTGAATTCCATGGATGTCTATGACAATGCATCTTAGCAGTTATAATTGCAATTAAAAGTACTCTTTTGCCCCTGGTGTAAAATATGGAAATGTGTGATACTTAGAAGTTTTAAAAAAAGTGCAGTAAATTTTATTAGTATATTTAATTGTAATGATATATTTGCTTTGTTTTACGGCTGACTTATGTAACGTAGCATAAATTATTTTTTTTTTTGCTTGAAAGAAATAACATTTCGGGGGCTAATAATCTACTGCAGTTTGTAATATAAGAGATAGAAAACTAATCGTTTAAGAAAATATACATATTTATTATTTTCTACTTTGCCAGTTGAACATTTAATGCGATAAGTTTACCCGTCACTTTTCACCCTCAGGCGTATTAAACTTGACATTTAAATCTTCTTTAAGTTAAATGCTCTTAAATCCTCTTCCAAAGATTTTAACCATGATAGACTTTTAGACAGATTCATTTCAGAAAGTTATTTCACACAAATATGATGTTGAACATTAAGGTTTTGTTGATTTTGCTTTGCTTTGGAATAAAACCTGCTAACAAGGAATATCGAGAGACCGAAAAATATATTTCATTTCATAGCTTTAATCTTAGCAACGCTTAGCGTTCCATATAATTGTATTACATTTCTTTTCGCCTGTATCAAAAACTTTTCTGTTTAAAAAGTATTTCGTTACAGGTATTTCTGCTTTCAAAGATTTTACTATACTAGCGAGCTACGCCCGCTAGCTGGGCCACTTTTTCCAAACGAACCTCGGTATTAAGCAGTATATAATAAGCAAAAAAATTCATTAAATAAGCAAGTCTTGGTGTTCGAATCCTCAAGCACAAAAAAAAGTAAATGAAAGAGCCATGGTCCCGTTAAAAATATGTGATTTCGCACTGTGGGCCACGTGCACTTGAAAAAAAAAAAAGATTGTGGATCGGAACTATGGTCGCTTCGCGTCCATAGTCCGGTTGAAAATACTTGGTTTTGCACGGTGGGCACTACGCGCCCTTAAGACATTTTTCCGTATTTTTTAGTTCATCAGAAGCAGATTTTTACGCAGATTCTGAATATGTAATCAGTTTTTTTCTACTTTAAAAACTGTCTGCATGATGGTTTAAGAAAAAACGCGCAAAAAAAAACGCAATTAGCGCCGGTAGAAAAAGCGGTTTTCGGCTGTTTATTCTTTTAGCCAAAGGGGAAAAGTTCAGGTTCTTCGCCGCAAGGTAGCGCAGTGTTCTGCCTCGGAGCTCCGTTTGAGCGGCGTTTGGGATTTGAGACATTTTTCGTTCCGATTCCCAAGGGGTTTTTAATTCATAACTTTTTTAATTTTGGTCCCACGGTCTCGAAAATGCCCGAAATGACTTCCCCGGAATATTTCCAATCGAAAGACACCTCTCGCGACTTCCAACTCGCCCGCGTTGCGAACTGTAATCGGCTTCAAGCAGACAGACAGACAGACAGAGGCGCACGGATTTTATTAGTATAGATTTTCTTTTCTTTTCTTTCCTTTTTACTATTTGGAAAATAGTTTTGTCCTCGATAGAGAATTGGAAATCTGAAGTATATTTGAATGTTTTCATTGGTTGAATTCCGCAACTTACTTCATTTTATTCGTTTTTCAATGGGTCTATGTTTAATGTCCAAAAATGGAATACTTCTGTTTTTTATTTTATTCATTTTCTGATTGGTACTTTTCAATTATATTGAAATTCTTAGTAACCTTATTGATTTTTTGATTTACCGTGCAAACACTATATTTTACATGAATTTTTGTTGTTGCTATTACGTAAAAAATTCTAGGAATCCCAGTTTCCTTGAAAAATTGCAATAATTTTGCTGTTTTTCTTTTCTTTCTTTCTTTCTTTTATATATATATATATATATATATATATATATATATATATAAGCGACACGGTAAAGTAAAAATGTATTCTCAATTTTCGTACTTTTTTTTTTCTTTAGGGAAATTTTATAAAATTTGTATTAATTGTAAAATCCAATTGCCAGTGATATTTACCAAGTTCGGTGAAAATTATACAGTTATAGAACTAACCAGTCTTTCAAACAACTGGAATAATTTTAAGTAATCCTGCGAATAGAGTAGTGTCGGCTTCAGTGTTGAATTCAGTGGATGCCCCCCCCCCCCGGAGCTATCAAATGTACCTCCCCCAAAAAATTTTAGATTTCGTGTTTTCCATGGTAAAAAAGTGTAATTTCTCCCCGGAACTTTATTGTATCCCCTCCCCCGCCCCCCGAAACCACAGAAGTCCCTCCCAGAGAAAAGTATCTGAATTCAACACTGTTCGGCTTATCTTTCGGTGATCCATTCTTGTACCATTATTTTTGCAACATATAACAAATTTTAAAAAAAACTTTCAAATTTACTACACTTCTCTTTTTTAAAACCGGCATTGCTTATATTACTTTCAAGAATTATTTTCGTGCTGTACTGTTAAAAACTGTTTATATGTAATTCAAATTAAAATAATTTTTTAATTGTTCTTATTCAGAAAGTTTTCGTGGTTCTTCGCCCTTTAGGGTCTGATGTACTATTAATAAGACATATCTTTTAATTGAGTATTATTTTGTTTTAACATACACTTTTGTTACTGTTTACATGTAGTAATGTTAATATGTGTTTAAGCATTTATTATAGTACTTCATCAATGCTTAGGTATTCAGTAATAATAATAATAATAAATATTTGCTTAATTCTCTTTGCACCATATGCGATTCTTTTATTTTAACCATATATTTCACTCTTTAAATTTAAAATAAAGATTACATTTCAAAAAGAATCAAGTATACAAAAAGTATTAGAAAATTGTATTATCAGTTAAATCTTATTGTAATGTAATACTTTCTAAACATCTCCAAAAACTCTTCCTCAGCCTACTGTCATATTTATGTTAATTAAACAGTATGTAAAACAGCAACATTCGTTATGTTTCAGACAATGAAATAATCGTTAAACTCTAATTAATCTGTTTGGATAGTTCGTGCTAATGTTAGTAACGTAAAAGTAACTTTTTTCTAAAAAATGAAAGAAAAAAATATCGGACCCGAAAGGATTAGATGTAAGGTTGTGACACTGCTGATATCTGTGTCAAAGTCTTTAAATTTTTCACTTTTTCATTTTGTTACTAGTTTTAAATAAGTATTTCGATATTAAATATATCTTTTTTCGGAAATAAAACAGATATTCAAGTTGCTCTTCTTTCCAATCATCCTTATCGCTAGCAATGATCACTTTCACGTTCCATCGTCGATCAAAATTGATCATTTTCTTGAACAATTTTTCTTCTTTCGGGGCTATATTAGATAAAAGGGAATCTTTTTATTAAAATTTTCCGTACTTAAATCTACTTTAGCGAAACGTTTTTCTGTATTTTTTCGGATCTTCCTTCCGTAATAAAATCTTTTTGTTCTTCAAATATAGTTAATTCAGATTACTCAATTTTCTTTTCTTTATTCCTAAACGAAAACGCTTTCATCGAATGTTTGGATGAAATTTCGGTGATCCAGAATTACTTTGAACGGCTATTCAAAAAATTTAATGTGCACAGATAAAATACATACTTATTAAGATATTTGTGTTGGCGCTTAGTTGCTATTTAATTTGCATAAGGAAAATAACCATAAAATACCGTAAATCGACAGTATAACATATTTTTAAATTTCGTTATTTATTTTCTTAAATTTTGTACTTAAATATAATTTTTCTGATAATTTAATTTTATATTTTTGCTTTTAGTTTTGTATTTATTAAATTTTATATCTATCTTTAATTCAATTTTGTTTTTTAGTTAATTTATTTGTAACACATCTTTAATTTTATTTTGTCATTTATTAATAATTATTAATAATAATAATCTTTAATTTTATATTTTTGTTTTAGTTTTGTACTTATTTGATTTTTTAGTTATCTTTAATTAAATTTTGTTTTTCATTTTTTAGTCAATTCATTTTTAACATACCTTTTGTTCTTATTAAACCTTTCATTCAAGTTTATTTTTTAATTCATTCATTTTTAACAAATCTTTAATTCATTTTTTTAATTCTGTATTTATTCAATTTTGTGTTTACCTTTAATTGCATTTTGTTTTTATTTAATTAATTTAGAACATACCTTTTAATTTATTTCTGTTTAATTTACTTATTTAATTGTATTTACCCATCATACGTAGGGTAAATCTTGCAATTATTTTGAAATTCGAAAAAAAAAAATGGCGGATTTCCGTCAACTTCTGGAGATTCCGAAAAACATATTTTTAGAAAAAAAAAAAAAAAAAAAAATGCCGTCCGTTCGTCTGTCTGTCTCTAAACGCTCTATCTCCCGAACAAATTGAGATAGAGACTTGAAATTTTGTATGTACTTAGTATGTAAGAATGGGGTGAAGCCTATTTAGTATCAGTTACCTCGATTATCCGGAACTTTTTTTTTTTTTTTTACTCTTGAAAATTTTGTTTTAATAAAAGGTACGTGTATATATATATATATATATATATATATTAAGGAGTGAACGTAAAAGACAATAAAATAACACAAATTTTACATAAAGAACAAAGTCGGTCGAATTATTAGTTGCCGAGACGTTAATAATTCTGTTTTCCACATTCTTCGATTTTTCATGACCCTGTATTTCATTCAAATTTCAATTCAAAGATATACTATTTCAATTGGAAAGAGATGTTTAATTCGACGCAATAAACTGTTAATTAATATGATTATTATTTTTGGAGTTATAAGGATTTTCTTTTACGCAATTCGGTACCTCTTGTGTAGTGTGGCGTTTTATATAATTCGTGAAAATTGGTTCATCAGCAATCATTACTATGTATATTAAAAATATTTAAATATAACTTTAAATTTTGTTTTGGAATTGCAATGCATTTTATAAATAGTTTTCACATGTTTTATTTTCATATATCATACTATGCATATTCATGATGGGTAAGTATTGCAGTGGCCCTCAACGACTAGTTTTAACTTTTAATTTTATACTATTTTTTAAAAATGAATTTAGAGCTAATGATTTGCCTTTTGTCGATATTTTTTGGTATCATGATACATAACAATATCTTATACAACATCTGTGAGAAGATGAAGTTAAATTTTCTCTACACTGTTCGTTCTTATTTTGTTAGTCATTTTTTAATGAATGTTCAAGTATATATAGATATAATATGCATCTGTTTTCGGAAATAAAACACAATTTAAGTCATTCTTTTTAGGTGCCTTCGTAATTGTGTAGCACCTTTAGTCGTTGTTCAGTCCGTCCGTCTGTTTGTCCGCCCGCATACTGAATCGTTTGAAATTAAAAATACATAATTGTTGCATAATTTCGTCGTGTCATTTCAAATTAGGTAGAAAATAATCGGATGTATTCGAAAATTCGGATGAAAATAGGATATATAGTTTAATTACAGGGACAATCAAAAATATCCCGTTACATATTTCGGCCAATGGGAAAAAATAGTTTCAAGTGCATTTTAATGATGTTACACTCTTTTGCGCAAAATAAAATTTATATGCATCTATGAAATATGTACTAAAATATACATTCTGTACAATTTGTGGTGCAAATAACATTTTTTATTATTTACCGGGCTACACAAAAATATTCCACTACAAAATGGTATAGGGAGAAACATTTTTTGGGGCGCGCTTTAATAATATTACACTATTTCACATTTTATGAAATTGATATACGTTGCTGTTGTTTACTATAAGTTACTTCCTGTATAATACAAAGCAGTTAGTATTTACAGGGTCACACAAAAGATACTATACTATATTGCATAAGAAGTACTGTGTACTATTATACCAATATCTGAATATTTTTAAAACTTCGTTTTAGCACGAACGCACCTCATTTCCTACACTTGACATGCGATTTCCGACTTTTTTCCGGGTATTTGCATTTCTAACAACTATCACGTCTCTCTGCAAATCAAAATTAAAGATAGCTTTCTTGAAAAATTTTTGTTATTTAGAAACTATACCACACAGATTCTTTATCGAAATTTCTCCCTCCATCCCTAATTCTTCTTTAGCAAAAAGCTGAAGCTTTTTTCTGTAACTCCTTTGATTTTTTTTTCCCTCCCTTAGTAATGTTTTTTTGTTCCTCAAATACGGTTAATTCAGATTATTCAAATTTATTTTCGTTGTTGCTGAACGAAAGCGCTTTCATCGATTATTTGGAATTATTTTCATCGGCACAGAGTTACTTCGAATATCTATTAAAGAGATTTAATGTGTTCATATATAACACGTAATTACCAGAATGTTTCTGCCGACGTTTAATGGGTATTAATTAATTTTCAGAAAATATGTCCTGAGTGTATTTACAGATGATTTGGTACCTCAGAGATTTCTTTGTTTAGACTAAGCTTTCCCTTAAAAAGATTAGTGTAGAGAGGACCATTTGATGCTACTTTCTATTACAGAGTTTTTTGATTCGATAGATATTTTTGCCTGTTCTTCAGTTTTTTAATATTTACTCACCTCTTAATTTTATGCTTTTCTTTAAATTTCATTTCATTTTGCTTTTTTTTTTAATTTTATTAATTGCTCAGATTTATATACAATTTATATATAATATTACAATATATTATAAATATTATACACAATATTATAAATATTATATACAATATATTATAAATATTATATATATAATATTTATAATGCATTGTAATTTTAATATTCCTTGTTATTCTGTTATATATTACCCGACTGGTTGTCTTTACTCGAAACTTGTAAACGTCTCTCTATCTCTATTTTATTTTGTTTTGTTTAAAGCAAAATATTGATGTATTTTTTTATTCCACTTTAAGTGCATTAAAAATGCATTAAGAACTACAGTCAAGGTTTGTTCTTTACTGACTTTTAATATCTTTTTTTTCTGTTGACTTAGAAGTAAAAATATAAATGGTATTCCATAATACCCGAGCTTCCTCTCTCTATTTTTTTCAACAAAAGCTTTGATATTTTTTCCTACGACATAATTTAAGCCGAAATTTTTTCACCTACTGAAGAAAGCTTGTGCGCATATTTTATTCAACTCTGTTTACTTTTAGTTGTTTATTACATCGATAAAAGAAAATAACTTTTTAAACTCCCTCATCCCTTCCATCACGCTCTGCTTTTACGAAATCTTGGAAATTTTTCCTTCCTTCGTAGTTTAAATAGAATTCTTTTTATCAAACAAAAAACCCTTATTTTTTTTTCTTCTTATTTTAACTCTTATTTACCATTTTTGAAAGAAAAAAAAATGACATTTGATTGTAATGACATATGAACTGTGTTTACTCTTATTTTCTTGAGTAATATTTGTTGGAACGGGTACATGAACTAAGGAAGAAATAAAGACTAGTTAAATAAATAGAAGTTTTCTACTTACTATTTCCCTTTTGGCAAACTTCTTGGAAACTTTTTTTTTCTTCGAAGTACAAACAGAATTCCTTTACCCCAGACAGAAGTCAACTATCGTCAAGAATATTATTTTATCATAGATGACTCAAGGATGCTTCTAAATTTTGTAAGCATTAATCTGTGCGTGTATATATATATATATATATATATACATACACACACAGTATATCAGTATATATATATATATATATATATATACTGATTCTTCAAATAATAATAATAATAATAATAATAATAATAATAATGTGTTTGTGCACAAAGCCTGACAAACTATTTTTTTTTTCTTTGTGTCAAGTTTTGCCCCCAACATACGCATGGTCCATCCATGTATTACTTCATGACTACCTTCCTTCGCCCAAAAAGAACGAACTATATCACCAGAAAACTATTGATTAGAATTTTATTATAACAATTCAATAGTCTATGTTTTCAAGAGAAATTCATTATTGATACTTTCTTCTTTGAAAAGCGGTGGGATATATCATTTATGATAACCAATTGGAAACATTTTCCTTTTAGACTTTCTTATTACATCTGTTAATAAGAAATGAGAAAGTTCCCACACAAATGCTTCCGTCAACCCATTAATTACTACGTTCTACTATCTTTACAATAAAAAAGTTCTGGATTCGTGAAAATTTTCAAATTTCGGTTTTCGACGTATTTACTCGTTTTAGGGGGTCAGAGATTACAAAAAACATTTCTGTCTTTCAGTCAATCTGTCTGTATATGATATAAATTTTGTGGGTGCTCTATCTCAAGAGCAGCCACAAAACTTTAGATTCAGTTAGACCTTGGTATAAACTGGATCTGATTAGACTTTTTGGTGTATATCACCCAACAGGTGGCGATGATATGCTGCCTTTTTCACGATTTCCACAATAGCTACATCTCAAGATCTAATGTCGGATTTCCATAATATTTCAAATTCAGTCAGTCCCTGACGTAAATTAGTATTCTGTAGTTTTTGAAGTGAATATCACAACAAGTGGCGTTGCTATGCGGCATTATTCATGATTATCGTAATAGCTTTATCTCAGGATCTAATGCACAAATTTTCATCAAACTTTAGATTCAGTTAGTCCTCGACATAAATTAGTGTTCTTTAATTTTTGCAGCAAATCGCTCAACAAGTGGCACTGATATCCGGTATTATTCATGATTATATCAATAGCTCTAAATCAGGAACTAACGCACGTATTTTTATCAAACTTCGAATTCAGGTAGTCCCTGATATAAATTAGTATTTTTAGATTTTTTAGATAAATGGCTCGACAGATGGCGCTTCTCTCCAGTCTTTTTTACGATTTCTGAAATAACTCTATCTCAAATACTAATACACGGATTTCCACTAAATTTCAGATACAGTTAGAACTTGAAATAAGTTGTAGCAGATTAGATTTTGGTGTAAAGTACCTAACCAGTAACGTTGGTATGTTGCATTTTTCTGGAAGAATTAACGGGAATGAGATAGAAGAATGTTATGGGATTGCTTAGTTTTTCTGCAAGTTTTCCTACAAATATATTTAAGCGGCCATCTTTCATGAGGTATCTTGTATAGATGTGAATAATACCTATTACAAAATTTGTGCATTTATGCAATAGAAAACGGACATATAGAGCGCAGAGACGATTAGAGTTTCGTTCAGATGAACGAAGCCCTAAAATATTGTTAAATGCATTTAAATACTAAGTACTTTCATAAAGTGTGGTTTGATATAAAGTTATTTCATGTAAAGTAGTGGTACTTTATTGGCTAATTTTCATTTAAATCCATAAAATATATTAATAGTAAATGTATATCATAGTAAACTTATAAAAAGAAAAATATATAAAAATAACGTTTAGGATAACGATATCATTAGGGGGAGAAAGGAGTTAAAAATTGCCAAAAAGCTGAATGCATTATATATGTACAGCCCCAGAGTATTAGTTTAAAAAGATTTAGAAATCCTTTAAAAAAAATAAAATAGCCCTGAAAAAAGAAATTTTCCCAGGAGGCGTAGAAAAAAAAAATCTTAATCTATTCTAGATACTTGAGAAAAAAATTGGCTTGGTGTCAAAAATATTCCGACGAGTGACTATCGTGGCTTGTTTAAAAAGTTACGAGCTTTCTAGCAGATTAAAAGAAAATGAAAGTCGAGTTGTTGTGTTAAGTTTAAAAGAATGGAGTAATTAAATTGATTATCTAGTATTACTCCTTGGTTTAACACGTGACATGTTTCGAAATATCGTGTAATGTGCTTGGCACTTTGATACGCAAATTCGTTATGCATTATTAACTTGTGCTAAAGTTATAAAAAAAACAGATGTTACTCAATTTCTTTATAAAACTTTTTTTAGATGCGTTCGTAATTTTGTAAATACGAGCCGCCCATAGCGCCCCCTTAGCTCTGCGTTCAATCCGTCTGTCCGTCCGCAACAACAACGCAAAAACTACCCAATTGAATCGTTCGAAATTTAAAATATTTAATTGTTACCTAAGTCTGTCGAGTCATTTCAAATTTTATGAAAATCGGGTGCATAGTTCAATTACAAGGACAATCAAAAGGATTCCGATACATTACGGTCAATGGAAAAAATAGTTTCAAGCGCATTTTAATGATGTTACACTCTTTCGAACATAATAAAATTCATATGCATCTATGAAATATACATTGTGTACAGTCTGTGGTGCAAAGAATATTTGTTATTAATTTACAAGGCCACACAAATGTACTTTATTACATAATGGTATATAGAAGGAAACATTGTTTGAGGTGCGTTTTAATTATATTAAACTATTTCACATTTTTTTTTAAATTGATATACGTTGCTAAGGTTTACTATAGAACTTAATTCCTCTATAATAGAAAGCATATAGTATTTACAAAAAAACACAAAAGATTTCGAATACTGTACTGTATCAAATATACTGTATATTTCAAAAACTTCTTTATAATAAGAACGCATCTCATTTGTTGGCCGTGCAATTTTAGACTTGTTAATCTCAAATATAGATGTCTTCCTCTTCACTATTTTATGTATCAAAATGTATGGATTTTTGATGAAATAATGTTTTTTTTTTTTCTTTCCTTTGTAAATACGGAATTTGTTTTGCAAAAAAAATTTCATACATATAAAAAAGACAAATGTTTCTTAAAAGATTTTTAATCACCTCTTTTGAGTTACCCACAATTCCGAAAAGTTTGATTTATGTGTAGAAACCTCAAAAATTCATGCATTTTCAAACAAAAATAACGTTTTTTCTTTCTTCTATCTAAAGTATTGGATTCGTGAAAAAAAATGCGAGTTCCGATTTTCAATGGATTTATACGTTACACTGAGAAGAAAATATCGTTCGCGCATCTAGAATCTAAATTGTGGCTCTAGAAAAAATAGTTCCATGTCATCCTCATAAATTCTAGTTACCTTTATAAGAGAGTTCTACAGTATCATCTTAGAATTTAAGAACTTTTCCCTATTTTCTTGTGGTCAAACTTATTTAAAAATCTCTGCAAATAGTTGAGAATACAAGAGGTTTGTTTCAAAAACTGTATAATTCTAGTTTATCAAATCATTCTAGAAATCAAGCGATTTTTTTTTTTTTTTTTTTTTTTTTTTTTTTTTTTTTTTTTTTTGTTAGTTAAATAATGCAACATTGTTTCGTCACGTAGAAAACAAGAGATTAGAAATTCTAGGTAATTTCGACTATTCAGCTTAGTTGTTTATTCTATTCGCATAGTTCAGAAATCTATAATTCTAGTTTAAAGATTTAAAAAGTGACTAACTATTTATTCTATATGAAGGCGATATATATATATATATATTTCAGTGTAAGAAGGTCCTGAATACGATTTGATGGCTTTTAGAAAATGTCTTGTCTGTCACTCTATCTCTATGGGACACAAATTTTGTGGGCGCTCTATCCCTGCACAGAATTTCACAAAATTTTAGATTCAGTTAGACTTTGACATAAACGGGTGCTGATTACTTTTCGATGAAAATCGCTCAACAGGTGGAGCTGCTATACTACATTTTTCACGATTTCTGCAATAGCTGTATCTCAAAAATTAATGCACGGATTTACATAAAATTTCAAATTCAGATATATCTTGGCAAATATTGGTGCTGAATAGATTTTGGTGTAAATCCCCCAACAGGTGGCATTCCTATGCTGCATCATTCATGATTAGCTCAATAGCTCTTTCTCAAGAAATAACGCGCAAATTTTTATCAAACAGCAGATTCAATTAGTCCCTGATATAAATTAGAGTTGTTAACTTTTGGTGTAAATTGTCCAACAGATGACGCTATGCTATTCCGCATTTATCGCGATTTATGCAATAGCTGTATCTGAAGAACTAATGCAAGAATTTTCATCGAGCTTCAGATTCAGTTAGTCCCCGATGTAAATTGTTTCTAATTGATTCTAAGTTAAATCACCATTTTTGCTTTTACCAAACATGTCTTACCTTCCTGTATGTCGCGTCGATCATACTAGAAATCACAATATTTCCATTACCATTTTTTTTTTTTTTTTTTTTTTTTTTTTCTAGCATATTGTACATTTTACAGTACAATCATATAAACAATTATTTATTGCTATTTAAAAAAATAGTTTTTACTCCCATTGTATACAATTGTTTTTAATACAAATCATCCTTACTCGAAATAAAGAAATTTATTTTTACTTTCAGTATGTTTCATTGATCCTAATAATAGAAACCACCATTATTGTCGTTACTAAAATTTATTTTACTTCTATTATAATCCGTGAATCTTAATTTAAAAATTCACTTTTAATATTATCAAGAATTTCTTTCCTGTTGTTCTCACTAGAAATTACCATTATTTCATTCGCCATAAGTCACCATTATTTCCATTACTAAAAATGTTTACTACTATGTTTTTTTTTTCTTGCAAAATTTAAATATATTTGTTTTGTTGGTAATAGAAAACTTTGAATTTTATATACTAATGGCCGTTTAGAAAATTTCATTCATTTTTTAAATTTTAAGACCTGTTCCATTACTGGTATGCTTAATTAGTCAATTTGCAGTAATGGATACCCCATTTATCAGGGATGTAGTGGAGGGTAAACGGGGGTATACGCCGTATACCCTCTGGATTTCTTTAAGGGCCACCGTATACCCCTGTTTCTAAAAAAACTATAGTATAGACACTCTAGGGTATACCCTCTGTTTAAAGCGTATACCCTCTGCTTTTTTTACGACTACACCACTGCCATTTATCCATACTATTAAAATCCGACCGTATGTATGTTGTATGTGTTTGACGCTATCTCCTCTGATCCCAGAAACGGAGAAACGTCGCGTTTGTTTTGAATTGAAGGGAAAAAATCCCGGGACCTCGAGTTGCCCATTCGTCTGTCTGTTCGTCTGCCTGTCTGTCCTTCTGCCCGCATATAACAACTCAAAAACTACCCAAACCGAATCGTTTGAAACTTGAAATATACAATTGTTAGATAATTTTGTGGAGTTATTTCAAATTTTATGAAAATCGGGTGCATAGTTCAATTACATGGACTATCAAAAGGATTCCGATACATTACGGTGAATGGGAAAAAAGTTTCAAGTGCATTTTAATGGTCTTACACTCTTTCGAACATAACAAAGTTGATATGTATTTATGAAGTATATACTATAATATGCATTCTGTTTAATCTGTGGTGCAAATAATAATTTTTATTGATTTACAAGGCCACACAAATGTACTTTATTACATAATGGTATATAGAAGGAAACATTGTTTGAGGTGCGTTTTAATTATATTAAACTATTTCACCTTTTTTTGAAATTGATATTGGGCCACACAAAATTATTCCATTACATACTTATATAGTGAGACATTGTTTGGTATACATTTTAATTGTAGTAAACTATTTAATGCCCGTGTCTGGCCGTCTAAACCAACCAGAGTAGCGGGCGAAAGCCGCTAGTACGTTGTTAAAAATGTAAATTTAGTAATTTCTTTATGCATAAAATCTTTTGACTTAACTGTAAATCTAGGTAATCAAATTTAATTTTTAAATTGCACATACCAGAATGTAAAAGTACCGTTTTTATAAATAGTAGCTACTTTTAATTATTATTTTTGTGTAGTTAATAAATTTTGAATATTTTAATCAAATTTTAATTAAGCCTGCCTTGCATATTTTATAATCTGACAATCAATAAAACAAATCAGAAAGTAAGGAATGTTATTAAGGCTTAATTCCCATTCCCGATTTAAAAAAGAACAATTAAATTACAAAAGTTGTTAAAAATAAATCTATTATTTCCTCTCTTAAATGTTTGCTTATTTGCTCTACCCCTCCCCTTAAAAAAGTACGCTTTCATTCAATTCTTATTCTAAATACAATGATAAAAAAAAAGGATATTTACTATTTTATCTGGGATGTCCATTACTGGAATTTGGATTGTTTTGATTTATTTCTGTTATTTACAATAAAAATTTGATTATTATTGAGGGAAGAGCCTATGAGAATGTGATTAAAAATCGTTGATATATTAATATAATACTGATACAACTGGAATATATTAATTATAATTATTAATTAAAAATATTTTTAAAGAAATTCCTTAAGAGTGTCTAATACTTAGACATCTACTTTGCATGGGAATATATTCTTACAAACAATCATTTATTGCTGTTAAAAAAAGAAAAAAAAAAGAACTTTTTGTTCCCATTATGCCCAATTGCAAGCCACCCTTATTCGAGTTACAGAAATTTCTTTTTTGCTGCCAGTGTGTCACATTGTTCTTAATACAAACCAAACTCTAAATGCAAGCAAAATGCGATCCCCCGTCTTTCCTCTAAATGACGGATGTGTGACTGATTTCTGTCTGCCGTCTGCGAAGTCTGGAGGGACCTTGTACGATATTCCGTGTCATAAACCATTCTTGTCTAAAGCACTTCTCAAATAGGTGACATCGGTTAAGTAGGAGGGACTGTAAAAGACTGATCTGCTTTCTCGCACCAGCAAACTGCCAATTAAATTAAGATAGGAAGAAAAAAATGTTATTAACAGCTGTTGGGCTGATTGTTTTATTTATAATTATTCTTTTATATTTCGTAAAGAACTGGATTTAGTTTTAATATTTGAGGTATGCTTTTCGATGAAAAATATCATTTGTGACAGTTAATGGAAAGAGTAGCGAATCACTCAAAAAATGAAACATTTGTTTTTGAAAATTACTTCATCTCTTATGAAGTCATTACTGAAAAAGACATGATTATGTTCTTTTTCTTAAGAGAATATAGTTGGATTTCTCTCAATCAGTTAAACGTCTTAAATCTTTACTTTTTTTTTTTTTTTTTTTTTTCCCTTACTGTTCATTTTTGAGTGATGTAATTTCAAAATAATTTTCACATTTATAAAATAACATTAATTTCCGATATTCTTATTTAGATATCATAGAAGGATTTATTTGATTTTAATTTTATTTATGAACTATTTTTACAACGTCTTTGGAATCATTAATGAAAAACATTTTTCAATGAATATTTTAATCCAGTTAATTAACTTTGTCTTGCATATTTTATAACCCACAATCAATAAAACAAATCAGAAAGTAAGGAATGTTGTAGGCTCAATTCTGCTTCTACATTTAACCCATTAATGCCCAAGTTATTTTCTTCATTAAAAATGAAATTTTAGGTTTCCCACCACTTTTAAAAGAAGAATAACTTTTATCTTAATTTATTGAGGAATTTGTTTCGTGAAAAAAAGTGTTTATTTATCTTTCTGTTTACTGGTGTGAAAAGTGCTTTCTTGCATTTTTCATAAGCGTCTCTAAAAAGGGACGCTAGGCACTAATGGGTTAAATAAAAATAACCAAATTGCAGAAGTTGTTAAAAATAAATCCATCATTTTCTCTCTTAAATATTTGCTTATTTGTTGTATTCCCCCCCCCCCTCCTCTAAAAATAAATATGCTTTCATTAAGTTCTTCTTTTAAATACAATGATAAAAATAATGATATCTACTATTTTATGTAGGATGCCCATTACTGGAATTTAGAGTGTTTTGATATATTTCAGTTATTTACTATAAAATTTTGATCAATAATGGAAAATGATCCTATGAGAATATGGTTAGATACCGTTGATAGATTAATATAACACTGAAACAATTGGAGTATATTAATTATAACTATTAATTAAAAAAATATTTTTAAAAGAAATTCCTTAAGAGTGTCCATTACTGCAACATCTACCCTATATTGGAATATATTCATAAAAATATCATTTATTGCTATTAAAAAAACTTTTTGTTTTTATTATACACAATTGCAAATCCATTCCTTATTCGAATTACAGAAATTTCTTTTTTTACTGCCAGTGTGTCACATTGATCTTACAAGGGCACCACCAAACATGGTGCACACAGATTTTGATGATTTCAAAGTATGTTGTAGGGGTCATACCACTAATTATTCAGCTGAAAGGATTCTTTCAAATGGGCCTTAGTTTTTGAGAAATTGGGGGGTCAAAGTTCAGCGTATATTTCAAATACTTATTAGTACGAGCGCAGTATGTGAATTCGTGGCGTCATGGTAACGTAAGAGCCTGCAAGTCGAAAGGTTGCGGGTTCGAATCAGTCCTCGGCCTTATACTTATTTTTATGTTTTTTTACACTTCGCAAATTATAAGCAGAATTGAAAATTCTACAGCTTTGAACCTTTTGATATTTTCTGAAGAGGACAGTTTACTTTGTCAAAATTTTATTATTATTATTTTTTCAAAATATGGTGAACTGACTGCACTTCAGGGTTCAACTAAAAGTACATTTTGCAACAAATAAATAAATAAAAATTTGTATTTAATTAAAACTTTGAAAAAGTATAAGAAAATTTCAATATTTTAAAATCTCCACTACTTTAAATATTAATATTTTTAGATTAATTAGTCACTTTTTTTCTTTTTCAAATGTGTATTACACAATATTGTGCTTGGATTTTTAGATAATTTAATACTGCATTTAATATAATTTATATTACTAAAATACTTAATTCGTGATAAATATGTTTAAAAATGTATTAAAAGTAAAAAAAAAGAAAAAATAAACTTTTCTACCAAAAATTGAACCGACTTCAAAAGCTACTGCAAAGTGAAAAATAATTTTTTTACAGAATAGTATTAAGAAATTAAATTAAGAGCGTAGTATTTATCATACGTATTATTATATTTATGTAGATTAATTTGATTTTTTGAAGTCGGTGCCAGCCAAGCCAAGTTACATATAATTTTCCAATAGACACGCATCCAAGTATCTACGAGTTTTTTTACGACTAATATTTAGTTAAAAATTTAACTTTATTCTTTTACGATTTGCATTGGATAATTAATTTTAATTTTGAACTTGGCTTGGCTGGCACCGACTTCAAAAAATCAAATTAATCTACATAAATATAATAATACGCATGATAAATACTACGCTCTTAATTTAATTTCTTAATACTATTCTGTAAAAAAATTATTTTTCACTTTGCAGTAGCTTTTGAAGTCGGTTCAATTTTTGGTAGAAAAGTTTATTTTTCTCTTTTTAGTTAAAAGTTAACGATTTTTTGAAGACAGTTAATAAAATTTATAATACGGGGGAAATCACTGTAAACCATATACGTATGTCAGGAATGGGGTTCGAACCCACGATCTCTTTCAAGAACCAGAAATCAAATCTGCTGTCTTACACCGCTCAGCCACCTGACTGCACTCCATTCGGCGAGCTTAGTCATCGTCCATGTTACTTTTAGTTTGCGAGAAATCACTAATTTTATTAGTTTTTACTTAATTACTAAAAAAGTACTGAACCAATTTCAATGAAATGGAAGAAGTACCAATGGAAGAGTAGCCTCATTCATTTAACACAAAAACAAATTAATCGGTTGGATAGTTTCGGAGTAATCGGTGAACATACATAGGAAAAAAATATATTCGCGCCGAATTGATAACATCCTCTCCTTTTTTGAAGTCACTTTAAAAAATATATAACACGGAAAATTTTTTTGTATACTATACACATATGTCAGGAGTGAGGTTCGAAACGACACTCTCTTTCAAAACCAGAGATTAAATCGGATGCCTTAGACCGCTCAGCTGTCCGGACTTTATTCTCTTCTGAGAACTTATTCAATGTCATGTTACTTTTCGCAAGTCTATTCTCTTTTTGAGTACTCTTTCACTGATAAAGTATTGAGTTAATAAAAAATCTCTGATACTCTGTGGTAACGGTTAAATACAAAATATTCCTAATAGCATAATTAGTACTTAACTTGTTAAATATACAGGGTGATTCATAAAAGATGGGCAGAACTTTAAGGGGTTATAGTACACTTAAAGACAAATGATATTAAATAGGAGACTAAGGTTCCCAGACGTATTCCCAAGGAGATAGGGGGCATTAAAGTTTAGGGTCCGAAATTTCAAATGATTATAAAAAATGGAAAAATTGGTCGATTCGTTTGCGGTTTTTGCAAAAAATTTTCTTTATGCCAGTATTTTCTTGGAATAAAATTTTAAAGTTCAATTTCAAAAAATGCCGATAGGGGGCGCTTTAGACTTTGGAGTAACAAACAACTATTTTTTAACGTTATTTTTTGTATTTCTTTAAATGATTTCGAAAGCTTAGACTTAAACTTAAATTTTGATCTAAAAATCTGAGTCCTAACGAGTAGTTAAGTAGCGTAAACTGAAATTTGAAACCCTTCTCCCCCCAGAACAAAAATCAGTTATTCCCGATCTTTGTGTCGTAGATTAGGCTCTAACTACTGCCGCGTTTTGCTAAAATTATTCTTTATGCCAGTATTTTCTTGAAAATAAATTTTAAAGAAAATTTTCAAAAAGTTCCGATAGAGGGCGCTTTAGACTTTGAAGTAACGAACAACTATTTTATACCGTTATTTTTTGTGTCTCATTAAATGCTTTCTAAAGCTTAGACTTAAATGTTCAGCCCAAAATCTGAATCGTTAGACGTGGTTAAGTTTCTGGGGAGAGGGGGTTTGAAATTTCTACTCCTGAGCACAGTTCAGTTTACCATGTCCACACATTGTGTGCTGTGATACGAGGTAAAAAGACACAAATTAGGATTATGTTACCAAAGCATATTTATTAACATGTAATTACAATAAATGTTCAAAATTGTGACCACCAGAGGTTATGCACGCAGAACAACGGCGAAGAATGGAACGGCGAACATTCGCGAAAACATCAGGCTTTTCGAGCACTTCCCCTACAGCGGCGGAAAGTCTGGCGACCAGTTCCTCGGGGGATTCAATGGGTGTCTCATACATAAGAGCCTTCAATTGTCCCCAAAAAAAGAAATCGAGGGGTGAAAGATCTGGCGAGCGAGCAGGCCAAGCAACAGGACCACCTCGACCAATCCATCTGTTCGGAAATGTGATGTCCAGATAGTTGCGGACGTCTCGTACGTAATGGGCTGGCGCTCCATCGTGTTGGAACCACATGACCCGCCGGATGCGTGGAGGAACAACGTTTAACAGGTCTGGCAGCACATGTTGCAGAAATGTGAGGTATGTTTTACCGTTGAGGCGTTCAGGAAGAAGGTACGGTCCGATTAGGTGGTCTCCGAGGATTCCTGCCCAAACATTGATGGAAAAGCGTCTCTGATGAGCATGTGGATCCGTAGCATGTGGATTGACATCCGCCCATACATGTGCATTGTGTGTGTTAAATGTACCTTCACGTGTGAAGGTACATTCATCAGTGAAAAGCACAGTTCGTCCAAAATGTGGATTTAGCGCGTTCTGCTGCAGAAACCAGCGGGCGAATTCAATACGATTTGGATAATCCCCTGGAGACAGTTTCTGGACTCGTTGCACATGAAACAGGAGCAAATGTTCATCCTTCAGTACCCTCCAAGTCATGGACTGTGAGGTATCCACCTGCCTAGCCACTGTTCGTGTACTTGTACTTGGCTGCGCCGCTACTACATCCAGAATGGCTTCTGCAACAACTACTGATTCGTCCTTTTTTGCACGACCTGCATTCGACCGGGAAGCGAGAAATGATCCCGTCTCACACAACTGTCTGTGCAAGCGCTCGAAAGTTTTGCGGTTAGGCAACCGCCTGTTGGGAAATCGCTCTCCGTACATTCGTTGTGCCTCTGCACCATTTCCATCTGCCGCTCCGTAAATTAAATGCATCTCAGCCTTTTCCTTATTCTGAAGGGCACCATCTTCCGATTCATTACTACAGCGACTTACACTTGACTCACCGTTCAGTGGTTTTTATGCCTGAATCGTGTGGAAATTTTGCATACGTGTTCTTCTTCTTCCCCATTTGACATTTGCATACTTTCTGTCTCCTTCTTCACCCGGTGACTAGCGTCAGGAATGGAGCTTTAACGTTTGCATGAGCGACGTTTCCAACTGTGCCAGTGCCTTTATGAGTGAATTCCGACTATGCAGTCCTTGACGAAAGTTGTATTTTTGCCTCGTATCACAGCACAGAATCGTTGGGCATGGTTAAGTAGTGCAAACTGAACTATGTTCAGAAGTTGAAATTTGAACCCCCTTCCCTCGCTACTGAACCACGCTCAGCGATTCAGATTTTGAGCTGAAAATTTAAGTTTAAGTCTAAGCTTTAGAAAGCATTTAATGAGACACAAAAAATAACGGTATAAAATAGTTGTTCGTTACTCCAAAGTCTAAAGCGCCCTCTATCGGAATTTTTTGAAAATTTTCTTTAAAATTTATTTTCAAGAAAATACTGACATAAAGAATAATTTTAGCAAAACGCGGCACTAGTTAGAGCCTAATCTACGACACAAAGATCGGGAATAACTGATTTTTGTTCTGGGGGGAGAAGGGTTTCAAATTTCAGTTTACGCTACTTAACTACTCGTTAGGACTCAGATTTTTAGATCAAAATTTAAGTTTAAGTCTAAGCTTTCGAAATCATTTAAAGAAATACAAAAAATAACGTTAAAAAATAGTTGTTTGTTACTCCAAAGTCTAAAGCGCCCCCTATCGGCATTTTTTGAAATTGAACTTTAAAATTTTATTTCAAGAAAATACTGGCATAAAGAAAATTTTTTGCAAAAACCGCAAACGAATCGACCAATTTTTCCATTTTTTATAATCATTTGAAATTTCGGACCCTAAACTTTAATGCCCCCTATCTCCTTGGGAATACGTCTGGGACCCTTAGTCTCCTATTTAATATTATTTGTCTTTAAGTGTACTATAACCCCTTAAAGTTCTGCCCATCTTTTATGAATCACCCTGTATATTTAAAAATTATAATAAGGTAAAGATTATTGTATACACGTACGTCAGGAGGGGGGTTTGAACCCACGCTGCCTTTCGAAAACCAGAACTCAAATCAAGCGCCTTAGACCGCTCGGCCATCCTGGCATCGATAAATTTATTCGACATCCATATTACTACTGATTTGCGAGAAATCACTAATTTTATTAGTTTTTGCCTAATTACTAAAAAAGTACTAAACCAATTTCTATGAAACGGAAGTGGTACCAATTCGAGAGCAAGCTCTCTCATTTAACACCAAAATCAAGTTAATTGGTTGGATAGTTTCGGAGGAATCGGTGAACATACATAAAAAAAAAAAAAAAAATACATACGCGTTGAATTGATAACCTCCTCTCCTTTTTGGAAGTCGGTTAAAAAAGGTTTAATCATCATTTGTAAAAGTGGAAAAATAAGACCAATAAAAAGAAATCTTAATTTATTCTGATAATTACGGAGGAAAGCAGACGATTAAAAAAAGTATTTTTATATGTATTATAAATTTTATCTCATTAAACAGACGATTTTCGTACTTCAGTTGAAGTACGAAAAGTGTGAGTACGGAAAGAGTGTTTTGATTTGTTATAAAAATAGATGTAATCTGTCATTTCTTATTTGTGCAAACGATAACTTATGTTCATGTTGAACTTTGGAGATAAATGTATTTACAGAAAATTGGAAAATTGAAAACTTGGATAACTGGTAACAACTTGCATTTTAACATTACTGCATTAATGTTTTATTATTTTTTCGAAGATACGCATTACTTGAATAATCTAATCCTAAAGACGTTTAAAAAATTGCACCCGAAAATTATTTTGTATTATTTATACATATACAAAAAAAGGCAAGTTTTCATTTAGAATGCTATAAAATAAAAAAGCAATAAGGAAAAAAAATCATTATTTTAGGATTGTGCTTAAAATAAAAAACGCGAATAATAATTAATAAAAGAAAGTTCTAGGCGTAAACTAGCTTTGTAATTTTGTCAATAGAAATATTCGTTTAAAAATTGCAGAAAAAAAATAAATTTTCATGAAAAAATTTAAAAATGTAAATGTAATTTATTAAGAAAATATCAAAAGCTGTAGCAATTTTGTAATAAAAATACTTAAAATTTGTAACGTGTAAAAATAAATAAATAAAAGCCGATGACTGATTCGAACCCGCAACCTTTCGACTTGTAGGATCGTACGATACCACGACGCCACGGATTCACATGCGGCGCTCGTACTAATAAGTATTTGAAATGTACGCTGAACTTTGACCCCCAATTTCTCAAAATCCAAGGCCCTTTGAAAGAATCCTTTCAGCTGAATAATTAGTGGTATGACCCCTACAACATACTTAGAAATCATCAAAATCTGTGTGCACCATGTTTGGTGGTGCCCTTGTTAATACAAACCAAACTCTAAATACAAGCAAAATGCGATTCCTCGTCTTTCCTCTTAAATGACGCATTTGTGACTGATTTCTCTCTGCCGTCTGTGAAGTCTGAAGGGACCTTGTACGATATTCCGTGTCATAAACCAGTCTTGTCTAAAGCACTTCTCAAATAGGTGACATCGGTTAAGTAGGAGGGGCTGTAAAAGACTGATCTGCTTTCTCGCACTGGCAAAGTGCCTATTAAATTAAGATAAGGGAAAAAAAAAAGGATATTAACAGGTGTTGGGCTAGTTGATTTATTGATAATTAATCTTTTATATTTCGTAAAGAATTGGATTTAGTTTTAATATTTGAGGTTATGCTCTTCGATGAAAAATATCATTAGCGACAGTTAATGGAAAGAGTTGCGCATCACTCAAAAAGTGAAACATTTATTTTTATTACTTCATCTTTATGAAGTCATTATTGAAAGAGACATGATTTTGCTTTTTTCTTAAGAAAATCTAGTTTAATTTCTCTCGATCAGTTTAACGTTTTAAATCTTTAAGTTTTTCTCCTTACTGTGGGTTTTTGAGTGATAATTTCTGTAATTTCAATATCTTCTCCATATTTATATAAAATTTCAGATATTCTTGTTTAGATACCATAGAAGGTTTTATTTTATTTTAATTTTATTTATGAACTGTTTAAACAACTTCGTTGGAATCATTAATGGCTTATATATTTTTTTTTATTGTATATCGGTTCTAATTTGCTCCTTTTCCGTAATTTTTGTTCCTTGAATATGGGATACATAAATTTTGTCGCTTAAATTGTTTTATTTGTTCGTGGTTAAAAGCTGTGCAAATATAACTTTATCATTTTAAGGGGAGTGGGGGTTTGTCTTTTCATATCGATATAATTTTTGATCCTATCAAAATTTTCTCTTTTTATTTGTAACATGTTCTTTGGTACAAAATAGCATACTATCGGCTTTTTTTTTTTTTTTTTTTTTTTTCAAGTTATAATTAAAATTACTAAATTATCATCATTTTTTTTAATTCTAAATAATGGAATACCACAACGTTTGACATTCCCGTCCTTCTCCGTTTGTGCTCCATGTATAATCATGGTTCGAGAAACCATAAGTGAAGTACATTTGAAATGAAGTTTATGTTTACTAATAAGTAAAATAAAAAGAGAAGGAATGTTACCCGCTTGTTTTACTGATAGGAATTTCAATCTGCCCCCTTCCCAAATCCCTTCTCCATTTCGGGCAAGTGCAACAGGACTTTATTACTATTGAATGCATTATGCAACAAAAAGCTATTAAAAAATCCTTTTAAATAATGACTATTTCTTTTAAGTAATAGTTGTGACATAATGTTCTTTCATATGCAAAATGGTATTTTATTGACTTCTTCGTCTGAATCATAAAATCATGCGAAAAATAAATGTAATCAGTTTTGCATATCATTTCGAATAAAAGAAATAAAATTTAAAAATCGATTTTACATTTTGATAACGATATCATTACGGTGGGTGGAGGGGAGAGGGGAGACCAAAAATTACCGAAAAGTTGATAACGTTATATTTGCACAGTCCCTTACATTATAGTTTCCTATATTAAGAAACATCCGTCTTTTTTTTTTTGCAATGTGTCACTTTTTTGTTTAATTTTAATTAATTTTATTTTATACTTCGTGAAGATTTTAACCTAGTTCGGTATTTGGGATCTCTTAATCATCATCTGTGACAGTTAATTAATGGCCATATATACATATATCCATTTGATTGTCTTGTTATGTTTAAGTTTGCTATAGTGGGTTATTCTATATTTACTGTAGATGCTGAATTGTAGTATTATATATATATATATATATATAATTTAAAAAAATTGAGAGTGGGTTATTTATTTTAACATAATTTTTATACTGTTTAATTGACACCAATATATGGATATTTGTCTAGTTATATCTATAGTTAAATAGCTATATTATATTTATCGAATTAATTTTAATTTTATTGATATAATTGTTGGTATTATTATTAATAATATTATTACTATTATTATAATTTTTAAATATTTATTATTTTTTTTTAATTTTTTATTATCCTATATTAAGATAATGAGTTTTTAACCATGTACAGTCAAAATAAATGTTACTGATTAAAGTAATAAAATGGTATTTTAAGTTATATGTTAATATGAATGTTATTACTTAATTCTACTTTTAATTATTTTATTAATTTAATTTTATGTTATGATCGATTATTAATTATTTTCTCCGGTTCAATTATATTTCCATTCAGCTTTTTCTTGTTATGGTTACTTTTTAGTCTACATGTGGATTTAACTATGGTTTTTACTTACTTTCAACTCCTTTTTGTAATATAACAATATATTTACTACTACTATTATTAAGTTTCTTTTTTGTCTTCAATATTTTGTATCACTTTAAATCATAGCAAGTTTTTTTTTTTCAACTTATTTATCTAGTTGCTTGGCGCGTTTGGCTTTCTCTATTTAAATAGAGTAACCCTACTGATTTGGCGAAGTTCCGATGCGTGCATTGCAAGCGAACTGATTTTTCTCCTGTGTTAGTATGTCAGCTTGTATAATTAACTATTGCTTCACGCATCAATAATTTATTAATAATTTTATTGCAAAGTCCTCTTCATGATTGGTGATCAACATATAAGTTGTTTTTGTTCTCAATATTTTGTTATCTTACTTTTTATCCAATTTATATATGAATGTAAAGTTTATGCTTTCCACGTGCAAAAATAGGGTTAGTTTGTGCTTTTGTTACTGATACTATTTGCTGCACGTTAATGTTTTAATATATATATATATTTTTCATTTTTCCACCATTTATTACTTTGTTCTTTGTTTAATAATTTAGTTTTTGTGTGCTGGTAGCCCCAAATACGTATTATTTTGCTATTTCATGACTAATACGTGGATAAAACCGCACACTTCATTTGTAGTTCCAGAGCATTTGGGGCCTGACGATTCTGCTTTGGTACTACAAATTACATTTGCATTCATTTTATTTATTTATTCAGATTTCCTCGTTTCACTATTTTTTTTTTAATTATTCAATTCAATTCTAATTCTTCGTTTTGGTTTATTGTTTTATTGATAAAATTCATTGGTGAATCTTGTCTACTTTTAATGGTATTATATATAATATAGAACATCACTCAAAATGTGAAATGTAGTTTTTTAAAATTGATTTCGTCTTTCATAAAGCCATTAGCGAAAAAGATGTGATTTTAATTATATCTAAACTACCAAAATTTGAGAGTTTTTTTTATCGTTTTAAATTAAATGATGATTTAAAAAAAATCTGTTATCTTGATAGAAACATAAGAAAGGCTGTTCAATTTCACAATTTTTTGCTAAAATAAATCAAAATATCGTTTATTTACGAATGAAATAAATTTATGAATGTGGCAGAAAGAAATGAGTTTTAATTACACACTGCCTCAAAAATGTTAATGCGAGTGTTTTCGTGAATTACGCACTATGCTCAAAATTTCAATTAGACTTAATTTCATGCACTGCGCCTATGCTTAATAATGAAAAGAGCATCGAAAACTGACGATATGTAATAATTAAAGACTTTTCATCCAGCATCGAAATTTTTAACGAATCAGAGATAAGCGATTGATACGAAAGGGTGGTAAATATTAACGCCTGGTACTAGCAGCACTGATTTTCCTCCGATTTTTTCCAAGACAATTGTAACCTTTTTCTCTCTTTGAACGGGAAAATGTTGGGGTTAAAATTGGCTGAAAAGTTTGTTGCGTGTAAAGTTCATGAATCTGATAACTGCTTAAGAGACATCAGCTGATGACGAGCTATTAAAATTTTCATCTCGAATGGCGCTTATGATTTGTTTTGATTTTATGGTGGTTTTTTACAAAGTTTTGTGACTTTAAACATATGCTCAATATTTCAATTAGATAAATGTTTACATTACAGCGACACACTTTTTCTTTTTCAATAAAAAAAAAGAAAAAAAATATACTTTTATATTAGCCTTGCACAAATATTGCCAATATGTATGCATTTTCCAATAGCAGCTTTTATTTATCGTGTATGTAAATAGCAAAAAATGGTTTGGTGGTGAAATGAATCGTTTTGGTTTATGGTATTTTTTTCTTATTGTTTATTTGTACTATATTATTATTTGGAAATAAATATATATTTATTTATTTATAAATTACTTTTATTTTTTAAATGAAATATCAATACTTCATTCTAAGAATAAGTATAAATATAAGGTTTATTATTATTATTATCATTATTATTTTGATGCTTAATATATGTATCTAAAATGAAAATTAAGTAATTCAATTAAAATGAATGAAATATTTATATTTTAAACGAAAATAATGCAATAAATACTAAACAATAAATATAAAAACGAAAATATTATCGGAAAATCATATATTTTATAAAATAATGATTCATTTTACACTGCATATTTATATTCTCTAACTTGAAGTTTATTATTACAAAAAGCAAAGTTCACAACTAAATATAAAAATTCGCTGTTAAAAAAAAATATGCTTCAATTATCTGAAATTTCTCCATCACTGATTTGTTGTAATTTGATTTATTTATAGATTTTACTACAAATTGAAAAATAGTCTTTAATTGTCTATTTCTTTTTACTTTCAGGTAAGTGAATGAAATTTGAGCAGCCTTTTCTTGGCGAATTCGTGTGAGTGTAAGTTTTAATTTTGCTTGTTAATGAAAAAATGTATGTTTATGTAATATCTGATCGTAGTTATGTAAAATACTGTTGATAGAAAGTAAAGTTCTGCTATAAATCATACCACTTAGTAACAAAATTACATCAAAAACACTCCTATTTAACAGGCGTGTGGCAGCGCGTAGTGAAATAACAAATAAATATCCTTTGGCTTGTTACCCATTTAAAGTAAACAGAAACATCGAATATTTTAATCATGTTTACTCATATTCCACTTAATTTCAAACGAATGAATTTCATTGGTTGCCTCCTCAAATTTCATTGGCTGATCAAGTTGTTCATCGTATCCCTTGATTTTTCTATGCTATTTTTTTAAATGATTCCTTTAATAACATTATTTTTTTCCCCCTCAGTTCTTTTTGCAAAATTAAAACCTTTTTTACCCTTATTTTTATAGTTTTATTTTATTTTTCGATATTTATCTAAAAATTAATTAGGATTTTACTTAATTTATATATATATATATGTGTGTGTGTGTGTGTGTGTGTGTGGCTCTAGGCTTTTTCAACTGATTTACCCTCTGACTCATTCGACCAACTCAATGCTCCGGAATTTCACTAAATTCCATATTTCTTGCTAAATTTCCATGCAATACGATAAATCGACTCATCGTCTTCGACTGAAGGAAACTGGAGCAAAGCGACTCCAGTAGGCACTTCTAATGATCATGCATTGGTTCATTGGTTCTTATTCCTTTTCAGAGGAAAACAATTTTACTCACGGCGTAAGATGTAGCCATTATAAGTAAAAAATGTTATTAACTGTACCAAATAAACTAGAACTTCACCAGATCAATTCTTCTCACCAGCTGACAGTACCGTTATTAAGCACACGAAAAAACGTAGAAATCTCACTCGGAAGCCAATGTAACAAGGTTTTATCAGACTCTGCGAAATAATACAGGATTTTATGGCTAAGTTCTAAGTTGTCAATTGCTTATTTAGAAAAAGTGATTTCAACCAATATGAAAATTTTACCCCAGAAAAAAGAAAAATATTTCTCTCAGACCGTCGGAAGATTAACCGATGAATCCAGTTTTTAGCGTCACCGAGAAGTAGTATGAGATCCGGCTGCAGAATCAGTGTACTCATCGAGTGTTTGCTGAAAACCAAATTTTTACACATATTTATGATTAGGAGAATTTATATCTACCAGGTTGCCTATCAAAATGTGGCCGCTAGTATTTTTAATTAAATTATTAATAATTCATAATCCGTAAGAAATTTCACTGACTTGTTTTTTCAATAAAATGTCGTCTACTTTACGGCAACATCTATAAAGACTGAAAAATCATGGTTGCCGTTGCGCACCTGGCCGCACCTCTTCGCAGCCAGGTATACACAGTTATAATTTTGTTACATTTATACACCCACAACGTACATTCATAATTTATATATCAAATTAAAAGCTAATTTTTTTTCTGTTTATTATTATATACGGTTGCCTAATTAAATCTGGCCGCAAATAAGGGTTGCTGGCTGTTAAATATAGTAAATATTAAAAGTAGAGTGAAAGAGAGTTAGCGCGTAACACCACTAGTCAGACGAGGATAGCGGTTGCCAGCTGTCGGACAGTTTAAAGACATTGCGCATGCGTCAGATGCTATTGTTCTCAACCTCCGATTCAAACAATAGTAGATGCACAATTGAAACAGCAATATATTATGTTGTGTATTACGTAATCCAAAACAGCGTGGTTTTTAACTTACAAGGAAGGTCTCCATTGGGGGCATACTCAGAATTTTTTGAAAAAAATACGAATTAAACTACTCATGTAGGTAATAAAGGATCAGTGAAAATTAGCGGCGGAATTACATTATTAGATATGTAAAAAAAATAAAATATTTTGGAATAATCTCGCCAAAAGCAGACGAATTTAACGAATCTGAAAATTGATTTTAATTGACTTCACTGTTAAAAATCTGCAGCATTTACTGCAACGTCACTCCACTACTTTTATAGAATATCTCTCTTCTGACCAATGAGAATGCTCCATAGCATGGTGAATTGACCGTTTTCTATAAAAGCGGTGGAGTGACGCTGCAGAATCGTTTGTTTCATACACTGTTAAAAATCTGCTGCATTTTGTTGCAACGCACTCCATCGCTTGTATATAATATCTCTATTTCAACCAATGAGAAAGCTCCATTTCACGGCCAAGTAACCATTTTCTATACAAGCAAGGGAGTGCGTTGCAACAAAATGCAGCAGATTTTTAACAGTGTATTTTTCAATTTGGAACAATTTTAATCAATTTAAATTGTGTTTTAAATGATAAAATATATTAGTTTCATTTTGTTATAAGTACATATAAACGTATATGACAAAATTACACTTAAAGTAAAGTAAAAATGCAAAACTAAAATTACTTAAACTAAACTTATTTAAATAAATTGAGCATAGAAAGTTTTTTCTTTAAAAAGTATTCGAAGTAGAGTTGCAAAAAGTCGGTTTATTCCCGGGTTTATTTCCAATAGACTAAGTTTATTCCCGGGTTTATTCCCAAAAAACCGAATTATTCCTAAAAATCCCGGGTTTTTTCCAGGTTTATTCCTAAAATCCCGTTTTATTCCCGAGTTTAAACCGGCTTTTTTCTAACCTTTGCAACGCTAATTCGAAGCGTAAAAGCATATTTTCAAAATTTCGTTTCTTCGCCAACCGGAGATAAATCGCCAAATAAACGAAAATTTTATTATTTTTTTTACGGACGTTATAAGGAAGTTCCGCCGAAATTTTTTCATGAGAAGATGGAGAAGAGAGATATGAGAAGAACATTCTGTATTTTTTTCAGATTTTTCTGAGTATGCCCGTATGGAGACCTTCCTTGTTAGAATAAAAGTCTCAACTGATCCGTTGAGAACACTAGCATCTGACGCATGCGCGATGGCTTTAAACTGTCCGACAGCTGGCAATCGCTATCCTCGTCTGACTAGTGGTGTTACGCGCTAGCTCTCTTTCACTCTACTTTTAAAATTTACTATATTTAACAGCCAGCAACCCTTATTTGCGGCCAGATTTAATTAGGCAACCGTATATAATAATAAACAGAAAAAAATTAGCTTTAATTTAATATATAAATTATGAATGTACGTTGTGGGTGTATAAATGTAACAAAATCAAACCTGCGTATACCTGGCTGCGAAGAGGTGCGGCCAGGTGCGCAACGGCAGCCATGATTTTTCAGAGTCTTTATAGATGTTGCCGTAAAGTAGACGACATTTTATTGAAAAAACAAGTCAGTGAAATTTCTTACGGATTATGAATTATTAATAATTTAATTAAAAATACTAGCGGCCACATTTTGATAGGCAACCTGGTAGATATAAATTCTCCTAATCATAAATATGTGTAAAAATTTGGTTTTCAGCAAACACTCGATGAGTACACTGATTCTGCAGCCGAATCTTAGACTAAAGGGAATTAACACAATAATCAAATAATTTTTTAGAATATAAATACAAAGATATTATGCAACAGATAAAAGAATAAATTTAAGTAAAGGGATTTTAAGAAAAGAAATTTCTTTGACCGATTAATGTTTTTTGGAATAAAATAAAATAAAAAAAATCATTAAAGGTATAGAATTAAAATAAATATGCTAAAATATTACAGAAAGAAAGGGGAAAAGTTATATATTGCAAAAATTTAGAAATCATTAATTTAGAATTGAGTCTAAATTTAATTGTTTATATATTGTTTTAAAATTAATGATTATATATATGCAGAAAAATAAGTGCATGGAAATATATCTCAATATGATAGGCAGGAATTAATCAGGACCTCTTTGAATTTAACGGAGATTTTTTGAAGTGTTATCGTTAATATTATGCACCAAAAATAAATAAATAAACAAATAAAATGCTCTAATAATTCTTAACATATTTTAATGCAACTTCTTTTGACCAATTCCACAAGTTCCATTTTTATTTTATGTTCAACATAATATAAAAATCTGTTTTTTACTTAACAGATTTCATTTTTGAGTAAAATTGTCACAACCTTCCGTAATCAGGTTCATAGCCAAAAGACGTATTTGAACAAATCTAATTTAGTGGAAGGTTTTAGAATTATTATTGGCATTCAATTAATCACCTAACAAAAACGTTATATTTACTGTGGGAACATTTCGAATTGGATTCCTTGTTTATGGAAATTCAACGATTGTAAATATATGTATAAGAATTTTATTACATTTACGTTCCCTCCTGTGTCAGTCTCCATCCTTAACGAGATGACTAATAAGTGCCCGCCCACTTGATCCCCACTCAGTGACACAAGTCAGCTGACCAATTGATTGATGCGTACAGGACCAGTATGCACCTACCAATGATGCATCTACCACCTAAGATACCTAGACACCACGTTGGCAACCTTTTCTTTTTCCGACATCTTTGCCTTTCGTCGCGTCACGGAGGGCAGTTTTAGCGCGCCAAACCGGTTTTTCTCCCGCCCAAACTCATATTGTTATGTTTGTCTTGAGTTGACCGCACGTATGCTTTTATCTTTGTGAAATCTGAAAAATGCCAATAAAGCGATCAACCCCAAAAAACGGCATCTTTTCGCCAAAGATGTTGGATTCGAAACCGAGAGAACAATAGGATTTGGCATCTACATATATTAGAAAGTCAATGGTACCTACCGACTACCTGAAGTAGAGGCCAAAGCAGTGTGTTGGTTGATTTCTAACTGCCGGGATCCCCCTTTTCCAGGGACATGGGTCGTTTACGCATTGCAAACAAATGGGTGGTTTACAATTTTCCATAAGTCGATATAAACAGGATGATATCGGCTCAGAATTGATCTCGTTTCCGGAAAGAAAACCACAATGAGAGTAAAACAAAGAAGAATGAATAGATAAGAGAAGAGAGAATTAAAAGAAAAGAGAATGATCGTTTATTTCTAAATTATTTTAGATGTTATTAAATTAAGCTGCAGTTTTCAAACAAATTTCATGTGAACAGTACATTTTTATTTACTATTCGTTGATTAAAAATTCAAATTAAGCGAAATCTGTTCCAGTGTTGAATTCAGGGGGTGGCATGACATTCCCTCCCGGAGCAATGAAATGTTCACCGCGGAAAATTTGAAATTTTGCGTTTTCAGTGGTCAAAAATTACAATTTTCCCCCCGGAACTCTATATTCCCCCCCCCCCACACACACACACACACTGGAGCCACTGAAGTCCCTCCCGGTGAAAAGTGTGTGAATTCAACACTGATCTGTTCTATATTCATATTTAATCGTTCTTAATAAATCGGCAAAATTTAAACGACAAAACTTTCGATTGTTCTTTCCTATATGATATTTAAAACATTCTCCCTTATAATTGCATGACCAAAGTGACAAATGCTTCCACTTGAGTAACAATAAGCGGCTGTAAATTTTGGTTCTAAATCAATTTCCCCACTTTTTTTTTCCTTTGAGATATTTTTATGGACATTTATCAGAATGCTTTTACATTTATTATCTCTTTTAAACTGATGATGCTGGATCTGAACATTGACATCCATCAGCCAGAATGCGTGAGGAAAAAATCGTCTGTTTTTAAAAAAATCCAATTATATTGCTGAAAAGTGTTTTTAATAGCTTAAGGCAGTTATGAACCTTCATATCAGCTTAATCATTTAAGCATAAAGTCAATATCTGTAGTAACGCAAGTGATCTGGGAAAGGGTATCGTTGGCTTGTCAGATGGGCAAACTGCCAAACAAATTTCAAACTAGGAACTTTTTTCTATTCTTTTTTGACTGATAGTTTCGATTCAAAAACTGTTTGCAGGGCCTGTTGGGTTTAGGTTGTCAGATTCGCAATTGCTATTAGTGGGGCACGGAGATTTTTAAAAAACGGGATAGTGTGAATTAAATCGGGACTTAAAAACATTTTAAATATCTGTTTTATGTAGTAAAATGTTGTAATAATAGTAGTTTGTCGTTGTAGTAAAAGGTTAAATAGTAGAATTTTTTAATTGTAGTAAAAGATTGTAATAATAGTTGTTTGAAGTTCTAATAAAACTTTTATGTAATCGTATTACAATTATAAGAACTAAATAATTCTTAAAAGGGACACAGTATGTAACTGAAGAATACCAATCCGTGGATTAAGTAACAATACGTGCATATAGTCAATTTTTATAAATAAAATTTGACGTTTATAGGAGATTTGATAAGTGCAGGGAAATTTAAAAAGAAACAAGTAAGAAAAATCATGCGTTAAGCATAGATTATGAAGCACTTTCCAACACTTAATGAAATCTTTAACAAAACTTTGTTATTTAGGGAAATAATAGTGTATAGCCAAATATACCCAAATATGTATTCCAGTACATTAGAACAGCCCTGTATTTCATATGTCAGTTCATATAATGGGAAAATTTAGCTTAGCAAGAAAATACCCAGTAGCCTTAAATTTCTTTTTCAGCAATTCATACTATTAGATGGAAACATACTTGGATACTTTTGTTCAGCCCTATAGTTTACATTGTATCTTTATTACACGTCACCATTAGGCTAAAGTTTATTGTAAACTAAAACACTTTTAAAACAACTGAAATCACATTCTCATAAATCATCATTCATAGGCGTCCATGTACCGAATTCTTTGCATGGCCCTGTATATCCCTTTATCTATATTCTGCAAACATTTCTCAGTAAATTGAATGCAGCTCAGCGTAAAAATGCATAGCTTATTTAAGAACCACGTTTAAAAAATTTACGCTCATATTCAGTAACGTTGGTGAGCTCTTTTTGGTAGTCCTGTATATCAACTATAACATTTATACACACCATATAATGTGCATATATTTAGCGAAATATAAACGCGAATATCATAATTAAAATGCATTTCATCCCTCCATCAGCCATCATCGGACACATATACGGTACTTCGGAAAAAATATACTATTTGAAATCTTTTGTATGGCCCTGTAAATGCTATGTACTTCATATTATGCAAGACAGTAGCGTATAATTTATATTAAGCTTCAGTGACATATATCAATTTTATTATACAGGAAAAAGCTTAATATATTTAAAATATGTCGCACACAATTCCTCCTTTTACCACTATCTAATGGAATTCTTTTGTGTGGCCCTGTAAATGAATAATAGCCACATTTTCACCTTATATTTTATAGAATGCATATTTTAATGTTTGACAGGGTATAGCATCTTTAAAATTCCTTTGAAAGAATTTTTCCCCATAGGCCGTAATGTAATAGGAAACTTTTGATTCGCCCTGTAGACAAGCTAATCATGGTAGAAACTTCATTTTCGATAGGACTTGTGCCAGTGTAAACGTCAATAACGTCCTAAAATTTCATGGCAATCCGAGTATATTAACGATTTTTCCCCATAGGCCGTAATGTAATGGGGAACTTTTGATTCGCCCTGTAGATAAACTAATCATAATAGAAACTTCATTTTCAATAGAGTTCGGGCTAGGGTAAACCTCAATAACGTCCTAAAATTCCATGGCAATCCGAGTATATTAACGATTTTCCCCCATAGGCCGTAATGTAATGGGAAACTTTTGATTCACCCTGTAGATAAACTAATCATGGTAGAAACTTCATTTTCAATAGGACTTGTGCTAGGGTAAACGTCAATAACGTCCTAAAATTTCATGGCAATCCGAGTATATTAACGATTTTTCCCCATAGGCCGTAATGTAATGGGAAACTTTTGATTCGCCCTGTAGATAAACTAATCATGGTAGATACTTCATTTTCAATAGGGTTCGTGCTAGGGTAAAGCTCAATAACGTATAAAAATTTCATAGCAATCCGAGTATATTTACGGGAGTTAGAGCGCGGACAGACGGACAGACGGCCAGACAAACCGAATGCATAAGCACTTTTCAACTTTGTTGGAAAGTGCTAAAAAAAAGGATAGCATCATTTAAACCAGGATTTTGAAATATTTTAAATAATTGCTATATGAAGTAAAATGGTTACTATCTCGGCGAGGAATGTAAACAGGCAAAATTGGCCCAAAGGTTTGGAAATGGGAGGGTTAAAATTTTGAATACCGCCTTAATATGGCTTTGATAAAACCAGCTGTTACAGGAAAATGACAGGTAAAAATAAACATTTTTCGCTGTAGCAGTTGCATACAATAAACACACACACACACAATAAAATTCTTACCACAACAATTATTTCTTTATTGTAAGATTTCCACGTGAAAAATTAAAATAAAATAAATAGTTTTATGACTTTTTTAAAAAATTAAATACTTCATCATAACTTTTCTATAGCAATATAACAATTCTGTACCCCGTAAAAATTGAAACTGCAATAAATAGTTTAAATTAAAAAAAAAAAAAGTGAATATTACGTCATATTAGAAATATAATAGATATTATTAGATTAATATATACCATCATATAAATTTGAAAAAAAAAAAATATAATGAAACATGATAAAAACCCGACTACAGAAATATTGGCATATTTTAATATTTTGAGGTTCTCTGAATTTATTTTCATTATTTTTAAATCTATTCCATATACATGCGTATATACTAGAATTTTCACAAATGGTTTAAGCCTCTAGTACTCATTCTTTATGAAGAAACTGGATTTATCTCTAATCTTGATTTATTTTTTATTCGTAAAATTAATACTTAACTTCGAAATCTACCCCGCCTGTAGGATGAGCCGGCAGGGTTTTTTTTTTCCAATTTTAAGAGTCAGGATAAAAAATTAAAAGATAATTATAAATAAAATTGGAATGTGTAATATTTTTAAAAAGTATACTTTTATGAATTAATTTATTTTCGATTATATATTGAGAAATTAATTTAGAAATTGTAAAAAAATAACTTAGATTATGTTTAATTTTATTATTTATTTATTTATTTTGTTTTGTATGTTGCCCTATCCTATCTTAAAAGAAAAACAAAACAAAAATAGACCAAACCTTCATCATTTTTTAATAAATTAAATTGTTTGTGTTTTATGCCAAGAGTAGAAAAAAGCAGTGAATTTTTCATAATCGATTTCGCTTCTCACACCAAATTAATGTATTGCAAAGGGAAATTTGGGAGTAAAACATGAATTGCAATCAAAAAATGAGTTGTTATTTTCAAGTTAAAACGATTATAAAATAGTGCGTTTAAAAAATCTATTTTTACCATTTATATTCCTTGCTTTTACATTCAAAGTTAGATGCGCATAAAGTTCATTACCTCATGTTGAAGGCAATCATTTTTCTAGTTTTCTCTCTGGTTCTTCTCGTCGTACATCCAAGACGCTTTCTTTACTATCGCATACTGAATAATAAGTGCGCATTTTTGTAGCTTCATGCTTCTGTCTTTGCAAAGACACACTCTCTTATTCAACTTAACCCTTTGTGACCCAACAACTCCAGTTTGAAAAATATTTACTCACAAGGAGAGGGGCCAACCTTAATAATAACATATTACTTACCCATCATACGTAGTATAGGGTAAGTCTTGCAATCGTTTCGAAAATCGAAATTTTTTTTGACGGATTTACACGTTTTAGACACTGGAGATTTCGAAAAACATATTTTTAGAAAAAAAAATTTTGCCGTCCGTCTGTCTGTCTGTAAACGCTCTATCTCACGAACAAATTGAGATAGAAACTTGAAATTTTGTATGTACTTAGTATGTAAGAATGGGACGAAGCCTATTGAATATCAGCAACCCCGATTATTCGGAACTATTTTTTTCCGGATTCTCGAAAAATTCGTTCTGATGAAAGGTATATAAAAATTTTCGAATATTTTTATTTGAAGGAATGCATGTAAAAGGCAATAAAAAAAACACAAATTTTGCATAAAGAACGAAGTTGAGTGGATTATTAGTTGTCGAGATATTTGTAATCCTGTTTTCCACATTCTTCGATTTTTCATGATCCTGTATTTAATTCAAATTTCAATTCAGAGGTATATTTTAATTGAAAATGAGACGCTTAATCCGACGCAGCAAACTGTTAGTTAATATGATTATTATTTTTGGAGTTATAAGGATGTTTCTTTTACGTAGTTTGGTACTTCTTGAGTAGTTTGGCGTTTTATATAATTTGTTGAAATTGGTGCATCAGCAATTCATTTATAGAGTATTACTATGTGTATTAACAACATCTAAATTTAGCTTTGGAATTGAAATGCATTGTATAAATAGTTTTCACATATTTTATTTTCATATGCATATAAATGATGGGTAAGTATTACGGTGGCCTCCAACGACTAGTTTTAATACATGTTGTAAAGCAGAGACCCTTTAGACTCAGATCCAACGCTTCTAAGTTCTTGAGAAAGAGGGGAAGGGGGTCAAATATTATAACACTATTTAAATACTAATTTTGAAAGAAACGTCATGTGATCGTAGATCAGTTGGTATAGCATTCGCTCGCTGACCAGTGGGCTCAGGATTGGTACCCGGTCGCGCTACATTTGTTTTTCACATTTTTTGTTTCATAATTTGTAATTTAATAATCTTAATTAAAAATCTTAATATCGTACCTTAACTAGATTGTTCGCATATTTAAACATTATTTAGGATTTTTGATTTTTAAATCATTATTTCTCATCATTTAAGGATTTTTTTTTTTTTAATAATCTGTTATTTATTAATAAAAATTCCAAAATCCGTCATCGATTTATAATAAAAAATATATCCAAATATAATGAAAATAAGCGCTGAAAGAAAATATATGTTAAGCAAAATAAAAAAGCAGCAAAATTTAAGCAAAATAATTCAAAAAGCAAGCATACGTTTTGCAAAATATAGAAATCTTTAATATGCAAAAAGTAGGCTGTAATATAATTTTATGTTTATTTTTAATATAATTATGTTTATTTCTCTTTAAAATCACGAATTGACATAATTGTTCAATATCATTGCATCGATAAAGAATGTATGAAATGCATTTTAAAAATGATTTTTAAAAAATTAACAGTTTTGGATCTATTTACGGTTTTTATACAACTGTTTAGTTATAAAAGCAAATATGTTGAAATAATTCAAATTGGCAATGAAATTATTAAATTATAATTACAAGTATATTTATGAAAGAAAAAATGAGAAAAACAAATGTAGCGCGTCCCAATATCGAACCCGGGCCCGCTGGATGTTTGGTTAATGCTTATCCAACTAAGCTACACGTATACATTTTTTTTTTTTTTCAAAATAAGTATTTAAGTTGTGTAATTATATTAGACACCCCTCCCCCTGTTTCTCAAGAACTAATGAGCGTTGTATAAAATCCATTGAGCCTGGGGCTAAGGGGTACCTGCCCTACAGCGTATATTAAAATCATCAAAATATGTAATTATCAAGGTTGGCCCTCTCCTTGTGGGATGTTAGACTACACCCTTTTAAGCATGTAAATAATAACTTAATTTGTTTTTAACTACTAAAATGTACTTTTTTCAACTCTCCAATAAACAGAAAATTAAACCCTACTGATAAATAGCGTCAATTTTCTAACGCAAAATTGTAAATTATACCAACTTTTTTGTTCTTCTTCTACCTTTGTGGGTAGAGCTAAATGTCAAAAATCCGTCATTGAAACTGAATGATTTTCAAAAGGAAAAGTACATTTTCAGGTGTCTAGCCAGACTTTTTTGCCAAAGTCCTGTTTTTGTGAAATTGTGAACAGATTTTTACACTTTGTGAAAAATCTAGCCGTAATTTTGTAAATTTGAAATAATGTTTATATTCAGGTTTTTGTTCACTCATTTTTAAGAAGACATACATTTGTAAAATACATATCTTTATAGTTATTTGTTATTATAGTTATTTATCTTTTCTTTATAGTTATGTGTAAAAGGGACAGATCACCTTTTACTTTCAAATAAAAAAATTTGTAAAAGGTTCAGTTTAGAATTATTAATTAGAAAAAAGAAATGTGAAAATTCTCTTTTTAAGACAAAGAATTTTGTGAAGGGTTCTGTTCTGAAAATGAAAAATTTTGTGAATAGTCCTATTTTGATATGAAAAAAAAAGGAAGGGCACTGTTTTAATAGGAAAAATTTTGTGAAGAGTACTTTAAAGAAATCGATTTCTTCCAAAACACATTCCTGATTTTCATGCATCAATCTGAAGCATTTTAATAACAACTGCGTTAAAAGGAGTCATTCTTCCTTAAATCTAAGAATTCTTACTGTGCGAACCAAAATGCCTTATATAGTTTTTAACATTTTTATCTTTTTTCTTTTTTTTTTCTTTTTTTTTTTTTTTTTAATGGTGCTATTATTAATGTTTCAGTGGTGTACGCGAATACGATATAGGATAAAATAGCCCTAATAATAGCATTAAGGACAAAATTAGCCCTAGCCACCGGGCACAGAGCCAGTAAATGAGAAAAAATGGGCTAGCGAAAAATTGCCTATCAGCGGTCACCTCCCGGTCACTTTTTCATATGGAGATAATCAAATTTTCATGCATTTCATAAAGGATTCTTTTTTTCTTTCTTTCTTTCTTTCTTTTTTTTTTTTTTTTTTTTTTTTTGTTCCAATATAGTTGTATTAACATATTTATTTGAGTTATTCAGTTTTAGATTAATACTTATAAAATGTTTACTGTTTAGTATTTTTGAAGGAAAAAATGGCCACTAGTTTAAAGAAAGTGGCCACTTAAAAAAGTAGTCCTACTGGCCAGTGGCCACTAGTGAAATTTCCCAATTTTGCCCTATAGAATAAAACCCCCAGTTATATACACGTAGCTGACACTTCATCGAAAATGCAACTTAAATAAGCATTTTCTTGTAAAATTCTGCGAAGTAATGTCAGCTAGTAGTAACTTAGACAAGACCCTTATTTTTATTTTGGAGTTAATTTATTCAGCACTAGCAGGCCAAGAACATAAGTCTAAAACGAATTTAGCATTAAAATATCAGAAAGAGCCCTTACTTCAAGATCCAAAAACAAGTTCTACTATATTGTAAGAAACGAATCAGTGCTTTGATATTTTTACCCAGAAAGTACAGAAATAGATTAACTAATGTTATTTTTGCTTTTGGACTTGGAAGCATCAAGTTCATTACTGCTTTTAACGATCAGCATTACCAAGAACTAGAAAAAAAGAAGAGGGAAAAAACATCACTCATTGAAGATGTTTTCCGTGGTTTTCTTGCTAGTTTCAAAGTTATTATTTTTTTTCCTGTTTTATGATTACATGTTTCTTGTAAAAAAATATTTTGATACAGCCACCTCCCCCCCCCCCCCCCCGTCTTGATGAATCTAATCTATCTTATTTTGTTATAAATATTTCTGCGTGAGATGATACTGAAAATTTGCTGCAAAATAATATTAAGACAACAGAAAATTATAAATCATGTTTGTCATATGAACTTTTAAAATATTTTTTTTCTGTGCTCGTTAGAATTCGTTTGATTAAAACTCTATCCTTAAATTGTGCTTACTATTTTGTAATATTATCTACATTTGAAATATTTTAATTGGGAAAACTTTCGCTTTTGAAAATACTTTATTTATATTGTGTTTTACAGCAAAGTATAAAAGTTAACTCGAATAACGTTTAAAGGAAAAATCATTTTTATAACTTGACTCTTTGGATGTTCCTGCTAAACTAACAGATATACGTTGCGATTACTGTGAATAATTTTCGCAATTAAGATGTCGCTTTCTATCACTGCAATGCTAAATATTTCTATTAGGAACCAGTAATGCATGTAAATATGCTACGAATCTCATTAGAATCTTGGATTACATTAAAAAAAAAATAGGAATTTTAAACATTAGTGTCATTATTATGCAGCTTTAAAATTCTTATTAATTAAAAATAAAAGGCAAAGTTATCATAAATTTCATAAGCGCATTGTGTTGTTTTATGTAACAAGAAGAAATTAATAATTTTTTTAATATAAGTTTTTATTGATTCTTATTAGACTAAAACAGACAACATAAAATTTTTAGTAATGTAAAGATAAAATTTAAAGAAAAATCATGCAAAGCGGTTTAATTGTGATGCATCTTCCCACTGACTTGTAAAAAATTATTTGATACATTAACTAATAATTCGTTTTTAATAATCTCAAGAAAAAAAATGGAAAAATCATGTAATATTCATGAACTACACTGAATTTTTAAGAATTGATTAAGTACAATAAAACGCAAATTTTTGTAAGTGCGTGAGCATAGATAGGCAGCTAAAAGGAATAAAACAACAGTGAAATTCGTAATTCCATTACTTGTAAATTCAATACATTTTACTATAGTACTATATTCTACAAGTTCATGACGAAATCTACTAATATAAAAAGATTTATTATAGTTTTAAAAAGTTCATACAAATGCTGTAGTAAAATAATTTATAAAATCATATAGAGGTTAACCATTAATCACATTGCAACAGGAAAGGAGGGATCCACAAAGAGTGGCACAGTCGGACATGGTTAAAGATTGGGTTACCATAAACCTTAAAAAACACAATTATTTTTATGTTTATGATTTTTGCAGTAAACTTGAACAGTATGTAAAACTGGTATTGTATTTGACAAAAACGTGTTTACAAATATGTCAACTACTTTATTTCTTTTACTTTCATAATGTATATTCATGTACTAGAAGCTTGCTATTTTTTGATATTCGAAAAAGGATTTTTGTTTCATGTGTTTTAAAATAACATAGTAAATTTCATCATCTACGGTTTTTGAATTTTAGCGATTTTTAATACGATTTTTAACAGTTTTTCAAGATTACTTATGTTTCGTGTCGATTTTTTTTTTTTTTTTCTAGTCATTCATGAAAAAATGACGATTACAGTGCTTTACCCGATTACAGTAAATTTTGACTCCTGGGATACTTTTATATTTTAATGATTTTTTTTTCACATTTCATTGCGATTTTAGTAAATTTTGCCATCTACGAATTTTAAATGTAAGATATTTTTAATGTAATTTTTAGCGCGATTTTCAATGAGACTTTTAGCGATTTTTCGATATTTTTTACTTTTTGCGTCGATTTTTTGTGATTCATGAAAGCTTTCAAATCACAATTTTTATTCAAATTTCCATTTACACTATTGGAATAATTTTTGATTCCTCCGGATGTTTTAATATTTAGCGACTGTGCATTTCTTAATGCGATTTTTAGCGGTTTATGGAATCCCACAGCAATTTTTTGACATTTTCCGAAAAAGAAATTTTGCATCAAATTTTTATCCTACTATAGTAATTTTTGTGTTCCGCGACTTTTAAACTGTAATGATATTGATGTAATTTTTAGCGATTTTTCGAGTTCCGCGGCAATTTTTTAAAAATTGATAAAAGGATTTCGGTTTCTAACTTTTAGCCTCTTTTAGTACATTTTCTCCTCTACGCTTTTTCTATTCAATCAATTCTTAATAACATATACAATGGGATTTTTAGAGGTTTTTAGCATTTCCTGTAGTTTTTTTTTTTTTTTTTTTTTTTTTTTTTTTTGTGTGTGTGTTGTTATTCGTGGAGGATTTCTGATTACAATGTTTTCTCCTGGTATTAAATTTTTACAGCCGTGAATATAAAATCGCGATTTTTAATGCAATTTTCAATGTGATTTTCAGCCAATCTCCGAGCTCCATGGAAATTATTTGACATTCGAAAACTGATTTCGATTTCAAACTTTTTGTCTTGCAGTAATTTTTTTATTATTATAATGTTTTATCCCCTAATAGCAATTTTTAACTTCGCGACTTTTTTTATATTCTGCGATTTTCAGCTTTCACAATGGTTTTTGACATCTAAAAAAAATAATTCTGTTTCAGGCTTCTAGCTAGGAATTTGGTTTCAAATATTTAGCCTATTATGGTAAATTGTCTGTTCTCCTTTTTTTTTTTTTTTTTTTTAACTGTAGCAGTTTTTACAGCGATTTTCAATGTAATTTTTTTTTCTTATTAGAGTTTGCGGTAATTTTTGGGGATACGGAAAAGGGATTTCAATCTTTTACAATAATATAGTAAATTTTCTCCTGTGCAATTTTTGCAATTTGACCATTTTTTATCGCGATATTTTAGCATTTTTCCGCATTTCATGGCTTAACATTCATCAAAGGATTTGAAACTTTTATCCCATTACAGTAAATTTTGACTTTCGTAATTTTTTTTTAACTTTTTGCGCTTTTTAATGCAGTTTTTTATGTTTCTTTGTGATCTGCTGCGATTTTTTGACATTCAATTTTTGACCTTAAAGTAAATTGTGTTCTCTTTTCAGTAATGTTTATTCGAATTTCGTATAGCAATTTTTGATTTTTTTCGTGTGTTTTCGCAACTTGCTACCATTTTTCACATTAGTGAAAGGAATCCACTTTCAATCTATTAGACAAAATAGTATTTGTTTTATTCTGTAGATGAAATTTATTCGATATTTGTGCAGAGAATTTTATTATGATTTTCAGAGTTTTTTCGCAATTCGGCCTTATTATTATTATTAACTATTTGGAAAAACTTGTTGCTCTTGGTAGAGAACTGGGAAATCTGAAATATATCTGAATCTTTTTATTGGTTGAATTCCGCAAATTATTTTATTTGATTCGTTTTCTGATTGGTCCATGTTTATGTCCAAAAATGAAATACTTCTGTTGCCACGATGACAAAAAATAAATAAATAAATTAATTAATTAATTAAATAAAATAAAATAAAAATAAAAACTTTTAGGAATATTAATGCTTAATGCATGGCGTACGTAATATATGACTCGTTATGATCATCCTAAAAATGATGTTTTTTATTATTATTATTAATTTAAATATAGGATTTATTTATAAGTCTTTGAAAATATCGTTTTCCCAATAGTCACTTAATTTGTTAAATTACAATTATATTTATTTATTTATTTCACAGTCTCGGGCAACACCCAGAAAGTTAGCTAGTAAGTAATATTTAAATTATTTCTAGCAGTATATTTCTTCATCATGTTAGTAGGCTTATACCACTTGGCTAATTTCATAAACCACGCGTGCAAAGCCGGGGAAGTACAGAGAGTCATTTTAATAAGTTTAAAATAGAATATTTGCTGTGAATGCTAAATTTTTAATGATTTTGAAATTATATCGCACTTATATTTCAAAAACATTTCATTTAATATTAAAATTGGCTGTTTATTATCAGTATTATTGTTATTTTTAAATAATTCTGTATTCGAAGCAGTTTTAATTAGTGGATTGAATCCAGTGTATTATTTACATTCGGAAAATGGAAAAACCTTTCATAATCTGTACATAATGTACTTTTCCTAGTTTAAAACTAAAAAAAAAAAAAGAAAGTAAGAGGAAAAAAATATTATGGATTGACTCGTTTCTATAAACACATAAAATAAAACTGCATATTATCGACTCAGTTAAATATTCTATTTTCGTAAACATTTCAGTTTGCATGCTTATTTTTACAAATATCTCATAGATTTTTTTTTTTTTTTAGTTTATCTTTTTTTTACTTTATAGTCATTTCAGTGTAACTTTTCTGTAGGAGTGAGTTGAAAGTTAATTATTAAAAAACAATAATTATTACACAATAATTAAATTATTAAAAAACAGATTTAGTGACTTTGACGTAAGTACTACTTTAAATTCTCTACCGTAAAGACTTTGTTTTGATCTTTCATTGATTAATCGAAGAATCTGCATATCAATAGCTGCCGCTATCAAGTCAACCCGTTCAAAAATCTTGGAAATGAGAGCGCCATCTTCAAAGGCGTTGTCACTCGATGAATTTCAAGGCTGTTGCGATGGCAACGGAAGGTCGCCCTTATTGCGTGGAGTGGATGAGGATCGGATAAAGCCTCATTAATTTACGCTTCCCGCAGCCTTTTTTTCTTTTATTTTTCAGCCTTTCTTCTTTTTGTTTTTCTCAAGTTAATTGGGCTTGAAATTTTAAAACTAATCTGTATAAAACTGTTTTTTTTTTTTTTCTTTGAAAATAATTTATCACATTCTCTTCTGTCTCTATTTGTTTATGAAAACTACGAAAGCAATATTTTGCTAAACGATATGTTCTATTCCGATTTCTTTTATGCCTTTTTTTCACCCCATTATTTTTTTACTCCCCCCCCCCCCTTTTTTTTATCGCATATTAAAATTTGACTCATTTTAATTTTGATTTTTTTCAGTAATCTGACCAGGATTTACAAAGATAGGTAAACGGTCATATGTTTCTTATTATTAGTTCTTTCCTTCATTTTCTCAAGCTAAGCAGCTTGAGATAAGCCCCCGATATGCCTCTTTTTTTAAGGCAACAATTAAAGCTTTTATACCTTCGTGTAGGAGAAAAAAGTACTTTTAACTGCAATTTGTTTGAAAGCTGCATCTCAGTTTATTTTTGAGATATTAATTTTTGTATGTCATTTCTGTAATGGCGGCAACGAAAGTACTCTATTTATGTAGAAAGGAAAGGAAAAATAGTAGATTACCATGTATTTTTTGTTGCCATTTTCTCTTAACAACTGAAAAAAAATTGTGATGTACTATTTTGAAAAAATATAAATGAATGATTTCCAATAAAAAGATGAAGCTGTTATAAAGTATTTTAAATACCCATATTAATGTTACAAACAAATAAAAGCATATAAATCTTTAAATACCCGATTTTATTTTTTATTTATTTATTTATTTATTTTATTATATATATATATATAAAAGAATTTACGTCTCGCTTTTTGCTGGGTTTGTGTATTTTTCCATGATACTGACGTCATACGCATGCTTTTCTATCGATATTGTTGAAGACTGGATCTTAAATGTGGAATTCTTCAAAAGATTTAAATGACGTCATTTTAAATTAAATGAAACCGCATATTTTAAGTCTTAAAACTGAAATATATTTCGTAGAAATGAATCCTTTTTATTCCTGCGGCTTTGAAATTCTTCGCAGGTGGAAATTCTTCACTTTTAAAATAAACACGATTCAAATCACACACAGATATAACGCAAAGTTTTACAAAAATTTACAGTGGTGCTTTTATAGAAGATTATTGATTTTTATGTTAAAATAACATTTGTTCGATAGTTAGACTAACCAATATAACATGCATTTTTTATTTTGTAGATTTATTCTTTCTTAAATATTTTCTCTCGTCAAACTATGGCGGGTTCCATCTTGTAATAATAATAACTATTTTCTTCTTTTCTTCATAAGGGCCGACACTAAATTATGAAAAAAGCAGAATTCTTGTTTGTTTGTTTTTTATGTTTGTTGTAATTTTAATTTAATATTTCATTTTATGAGTCATCAGTATTCAAAAATATTCAATAAGACTGAGAAAATATCATTTTAGTTTCTTCATTAATTTTATTGCTCTCCATCCCCCCAACAAACACACACTTTTATTTTTATAAGAACTTTAGAAAGAATACTTAAATTTTCTGAGCTCATTTTTTAGATGATAGTTCTAATTTTTGTTTATTTTTTATTCCTTTTCAAATCTAAGAGTTGAGTTTATTGTCAAATCCCCTCATTTTTTTTACATTTTTATTCATATATTATGAATGCAAAACCATAAAATTTTGTATTTAATTTATGTAAATAATTTTCACATGTATTTAATTTTTCTGCCCTATTTAGCACAATTACAAAATTCTTTTCCATTTAAAATACGTAAAATTTCAGTATGTTGTTCAGGAGTGTAAAATATTAAATATTGTTTTCATCTATAAATATCACTTCTTTAATTATAGTCGAGAGGCACTAGCTGACCACTTTTTCGGAAATTTAAGCTCTCTAAAGTCAGTAATTTTGACAGCAATATTTTAATCTATGTTTTTGTTTTAAATAATAATAAAAAAAAGAAACAGAGGTATTTGTTTCTTAGGAACGTGAATAATGTAAAAAAATCTTAAGTATATACAGATAAAATTTATTTCTTCATTGTATTTGAAAGAACAGAATTATAATTTGAAATTAGTTTTAGTAAAACTTCGGTTATCTAAATTACATCTTAATGTTTAATTTCATCTATAAAAATAGCGCTATAATTGTTAGAAAAACATTAACATATTCGAGTAAAATGTTTAAGTTTTGTGTATGATAGCACTAGTCTGAGATGTGCTTAAATAATAATAGCATTAATGTTTATTTATTAACACTGACTTTTTGGCTTTTAAGTAATTTTATTTACATTTGCTTAATAGAATGGAAGACTCACCCTATGTTTCGATTTGGAAGTAATGATTCTGCTTCTTTCTTTGTCTCTACTACTATTTCCGACTTTGTCTCTGGTAGAGATACATAGCTAACGGGGTGTTAGGGGCGGCTCAACTCCCCCCCCCCCCCCCCCCTGAAACATTTTGAGCCTCGCCTGGAAAAGGTTTCAAAGTCACTAAATGAATTTCTGTTCCGAAAATCCAGATGAAATTCTGTTCAAAAATCTAATTTAGTTTTACAGGCCGTTTCACAATTTTTGCAGAAATACTAAATTATAACAAAAATATTTCCAACACTCGCACAACCTATTTGCACATATGAGGCTAACAGGGTGTTTAATCTTGCAATAGTTATACGCTTGAACTTTTCATCATTATATTCTTTTCTTAGCATAAACTGAAGTTATTAGAACAGTTTAATAAGAAATATAGTACCTACAGTGTGAATATGCATTAATTTATCTTTATACGTCAGAGAGAGACAGAGAATATGAGCCTCCCCTTACATTTTCTTGAGCCCCCCCTCCCCCCCCCCCCCATTATTCTCTTCTTGCTACAGCCCTGCTTGCAAAGAATTTTCTGGTTACGTGTATCTTTTATTTTATTATATTATATCGATAAATAGACAGATTTTGTCAGAGAAGCAATGCATTTGAGTCCTCGTCGGACCTTGAATTTTCTAAATCAGGTCCTGGCGGAGAGCTAAGTACAATGTGAAATTTCTTTTCTTATGCATTATGATCAGATTAGAACAACAACTCACTATTATTGTATTCTATAATATAACCTGACTGCTTGTTTTCTACCAGGGATTGCCAAACAGTCGATATCGATTCTAGGGGATCAAGAGGGATTAAAATACGTTCATTGCTTCGAGAATTGATTGACACAAGGAGAATATACATCTTTAGAATTGATAGCATCTATTAAGTTATAAAATGGAGCTTAGAATATGAAATGTAACTTACAGTATGAACATATTCAATTAATCGTTAAACTATTATTTTATAATTTTCACACAAGGGACATTTCGGCAAACAAAAATGTTGTACAAAAATACCTAAAACTATCCAAAATGTTATACGAGTGATTCTCCGTAAAAAGGCAATAAAGCATTCCCTCATCTCTAACCTGAAAAATATTATCAAACTTGTGTTCTTTTTAAAATAAACTCATCAAGATGATTTATTAATTATAAATTTTTTTAAAGAATAATTTATTGTAAGATAGTCATTCCCTTACTAGTTCCCTACTCCTTCTACGTAATTTTAAACTTATTTTTCTCTAATTTAATTTAAAAAAATAATTATTATGAAAGTATATTAGCCAAGTTAAATAATTATTTTAATCATAAACACTAGTTGCTTATTTTTTACTTAATTAAATAGTTGATTCAATTAACATTTACCATTTTCCTGTTGTTTAAAATTATTCCCTCACAATTTGAAATAAATCTAACTTTCAGCACATGAAAGGAGCATTGTTCCCAATAATTTGTCATTTTGTTTGTTGCATTGACCTTTTTCTGTTTGGGCATTTTTAGTTTGAGGTGGACATTTTATTATGCAAAAAATAAAGAAAGAAAGAAAGAAAAAAGAAAAAAAAGAAATGAACATTTGTGCAAGGGTGTTTATTATTATTATTATTATTATCATCATCATTCTCTCACGTAGGATACTCATTTCAAGATAAGACAAAAAAAATATATATATATTTGTAGCTAATATTGTGCAATATGAATGATACTTTTAACAATTATTCATAAATCATCTTCAACCATTCATTTTGTGTAACTTGAAAAAGGCAAACCACATTGAGTTTCATTATTCCCTCACCCATCATTCCCTCATATTTTCTGAAGTGGGTAGATAGATGATTATACAGATGAGAGGATAATAGAGCTTGTCAAAATAATTAAAAATTTTTAACATTAGTGTTTCAAAGCATTAACCAACTAAATTTATGCATTTTAGTACAAAATTTCATTCTTGGTTTCAATATATTTAGGCAATCTTCGGAAAAGACTTGTTTTTCTCAAGTTTGACCACATTTATTCTTTTGTTTTCAAAAACCCAAAGTGGAAAATAGAAATACTATTGATTTAGGATACATACAAACATGTATAACTTAATATCAAAACTATATGAATACAATAGCCTTCAAGAACACTCATCAGTTGATTGAAAGATCCCAATTCTTTGTTCCCATACTTTGACCCTCATAACTTTGTAAACATTTCAAAACATTAGTTGCTGAAGATTTTTCTATGTTGATTTAGCCTTGGAATAAACATTTATGTAATAATTTTCAGTAAAGTAAGAAGTTCATATTTTCACTTCAGCGCGTCGCAAATTTGCCTCTTTACGGAGAATCACTCATACCCATTTTAGCTTTTATTCAAAAGCTTCTATATTGGTTTAGATATTGAATTTCGTCATAATTTAGGATTATAACACATGAATTTTGAACCACGTTCACCTAATCTTGCTAAGAATCACCACCCTATCCAACAAGCTGGCTACAAATACAATTTTAAGCATTTAATTAAAGTATAGATAACGCCAATAACAAACAATTTGAAAATTACACCAGCATATATTTTTACTGTTTTCTCTTATTTAAAAAGTAATAGCAGTGAAGATCGGTTAACAGTTGAAAAATTCTTAAATTGATCGATTGTCAATACAGATTAGTAACCTCTGTCTTACATAGCCACCAAGTTCGTGTGAGCTTTGATTTCGAGATCCTCATTTTCGTGGAATAATAACACAATGGCGACCACTAGATTTACTGGGCCCATCAATTCATCAGATTCTTCCTTACGATGTAACATTGGTATCAAATAAAGTTGATCATAACTAGATTATTGGCATGGTATTAATATCAGTATTAACCCAATTTGTCCCCGAAATGTAAACAGAAAAGATCTCGCTAAGTCGCGTCTAGATAATAATGTCACCAACAAGGCACGAGACATGGTTACGTCACAAAAAAGTCCTCAATTGTCAACAGCAGACATTCGTTGAGAAAAGGGTAAGCTAGGCGTTTTTTTTTTACGCTAAGTTATGCAAATAAAAGCAGCACTCTGGCGTCGGCAGATCTGCTACTAGACAAGCCAAACTCTTTATTCCATAATTAGCTCACTTCAAATAATTTTATTTTCTTTCTATATTCTTTCTCAGCTAAGATCGAGATTAAACTTTTGCGGTGTTAAAAATGCCAGATTTTAACGTAAAAAACAAACAGAACCTGCGCAAATATTATTTTAGACGAAGACGATGAAATTCAAATATTTTACTACGAAAACAGTTTTATAAAGTTAATAATGTTTCAGGTTTTTCTTTCAGAGAAACTTTAAGCAAATGAAATAAAAGTGGGGAATAAATAGAAAGTAGTCAGTTATTCAATTTCATAAAGTTTTTCATTCATTCTTTTTTTTTTTTTTTTTTTTTTTTTTTAGAAAAAATAGAAAATTATATTAAGTAACTTTTGCTGGGTTGAAATGAAATTCTTTTTAAAATAGTTTAAGATATGGCTGTATAGTGGTATTTGAGGAATAATAAAGTTAATACATGACATTAGAATATGTTTATTATAAGTAAGTCTACAAGTTGTAAAATACAACTTTTTTTTCTTTTCGCTGAAAAGTTACTCTTTAAATTCCACTTTCACTAACTGGGCAATAAATTTTGCTATGATTTTACCTATTTTCATATAATGTTTATGGGTCATTCCATGGTAACTTACGTTACATTTAGAGCAGTTTACTGCAGTAATTTTAGTAATATAACGCTAAAAAATATTCAAATGTAAAATTAACATGATTTTTCAATGAAACCTATGTATGTAAGGGTCAATTTGGATTAAAATTACCTAAAAAATGATAATGAAAATTACACTTTATATGATAACTTACATTCATTTTTCAGTAATGTCAGTTACCATAGTAAATAAAACTACTAAAATTTAAAAAATAACATTAAAATTAGGTAATTTTTGCTTAAATTGGGCTTTGAATAAGTTTAATTAGCAAACTATGTCAAATTTACATTTTGCAAAAAGAAAATTGTGTGCGTTATATTACTAAAATTATCGAAAATAGTTCAAAATGTAACATAAGTTACCATGGAATGACCCTTATATACTTACCTGTCCTTTCTGTCATATACATACTTTTAACTGACATCTGACAAATTTATTTATTTTATTAAAAATTCATTATAACAGATATGCATTTTATCATTGCAGAATAGCATTTAATAATTCATACATATGTTAAGCAACTTAAGAGATTAGGAATAATAAGTAAAATTACAACCGTTTTCATTAATTTGAAAGAAAAAAAATAGGAAGACTTTTTTGCGCAAATGTGTGTTTAAAAACAAAACAATGTATTTATGTAATACAGTAGACTCCCTCAAATCCGCACATAATTTATGGATATAAACAGTGAAACATTCAATTCAGATGTATGTACAAAATTTGACTTTTTTAGTTTTATGTCATTCTTATGTATATTTTAATTTGTAATTTTTGTAATATTATTGAATTCATGTTTTCTTTTTTATGAAGGAAGAGTTAATTTATTTCAGAAAAAAAAAATCAAGATATTACTGATATCATTGGTAATCACAATCTTCTTACCAAATATATTTATGTATTAATCAAGCTTTTTTGGTTATTAAGTCTGGCTTAACCTGAAATAAAACTTTATTTTATGATTTTGAAGTGAATTAGTTATGTATTTTTATGAATCAAGTTTCATTGAATAATTTAGGAAAGTTACATTTCATCTTTATAATGAATATTTAATCCTACATTATTGATTATTAACTTGACCTTTGCTTTTAATATTTTAATCATTTTAAATTTTTATTATTTTAGTTTATTACTTATTTTAGTATTTTATTATGCTATAAGAATTCATTATAGTTTCGATTGCATTATTAATTTCATTCAAATTACTGTTTAAAAATTGTAAACAAAGCAATGACCAGAAATCTGTGAAATTGTAAAATCCACACAACCTCTGGTCTCAAACTGTGCGGATTTGAGGGAGTCTATTGTATTTTACTATTTTATTTCCATATTTTTTATTTATTTGACTCATTTCAGTTTTTTCCCTTACAAATCTTAAATTTACTATTGTGTTTATTTTTTAATTATTTTCTTTTTGGCTGAACTTTTTCTTTTATGTCTTCTTTTGTTCAGCTTCTTCTGCATTTTTTTTCCAGTCACATTTCTTCCTGGCTGAAGGAAGAACGCGGTATCTTATAAAGACATGTTCAGTAATCCTGATGATCTTACATCATGTTTTCGTCACCTTATCCAATTAAGTCACTGTTAGAAACACCTCTCTAAAAATCATTAAGTTATCTAGGCTGGGCTCTTTTTTTTTTTTTTTTTTTCTTAATTCGTTATTGCAATAACTCATTCTGTTTTTAAGATGATCGCATCAAAATCATTTTCATAAAGTATTTGTATAGAAAATTATTGAACCGCATTTAAAAGCTGTGCAAATATTGCAATAACTCATTCTGTTTTTAAGAATATCGCATCAAAATCATTTTCATAAAGTATTTCTTTGTATAGAAAATTATTGAACCGCATTTAGGGGCTGTGCAAATATTGCAATACATTCTGTTTTTAAGAATATCGCATCAAAATCATTTTCATAAAGTATTTCTTTGTATAGAAAATTATTGAACCGCATTTAGGGGCTGTGCAAATATTGCCATAACTCATTCTGTTTTTAAGATGATCGCATCAAAATCATTTTCATAAAGTATTTCTTTGTATAGAAAATTATTGAACCGCATTTAGGATTGTGCAAATACTGCAATAACTCATTCTGTTTTTAAGATGGTCGCATCAAAATCATTTTCATAAAGTATTTCTTTGTATAGAAAATTATTGAACCGTATTTAGGGGATGTGCAAACATAAAGTTATCAACTTTTTAGTAATTTTGGACCCCCTCCCCCCCTTTTCGATATCATACGTTATCATCCTTCGACCCCCCCTCCCCCTCCCCAGGTAATGATATCGTTATCAAAGTGTAAGAATTTTCTATTTTTAGAATTTTTCTCTTTTGTTTGGAGCAATACACAAAACTGGTTAAATTTATTTTTCGTATACTTCATTGATTCAAATGAAGAGAAGTTTATAAAATATCGCTTTATTCAAATAAAATTTTAAAAAATAGCTACTATTTTAAAGTATTATACTGTAGCTTTTGATAGATAATGCATTCAAATGTAATAAAGTCTTCTTGAACTTGCCCCCCAACGAAGTAAGAATGGGGAAAGGGGCAGGCAGTAACTCTTATCAGAACAAGTGACAACATTCTTTTTCTTTTATTTATTTGTAAACACAAGTTTCATTTCAAATGTACTTCATATAAGTTTCTCAAACAGTGATTATACATGCATATACATATGAAAATGAATAAGACTGTCAACTTTGGAGGTATACCATATTTTAGAATTTGATAATTTTATAATAATTTGGTGATTTTAATAATAACTTTGTACTTTCATTAAAAAAATAGATAACAGTCTAAAAAAAAAAGATAATATATTATTTTGAACAAAAGATCATGTTACAAACAAAAAGAGACAATTTCGATTGGGTCAAAAATGATATCGGCATCAAAAGGCTCCCCGTGACGATATCTTACAATATCATGTGCCAGGACCCCCCCCCCCTCTCTCTCTCCCCTAAAATGAAAATGTTACATATGCACAGATCCTTACAAAAAAATATGTTTCTTCCTCAAATTCTTGTTAACCCTTTCGGGTCTGGTGTACTATTAAGGAGGTTGACGGCGTTTTATTTTGTTTTAAGAAATACTTTTGCTACTAATTATATGTAGTAATACTAGTATATGTCTATACATTTACTATATGACTTCATTAACGTTTAGTCATTTACTAATGATAATAATAATAATTATTATTTGCTTCATTCTCTTTGCGGCGTTTGCGATTCTTTTACTTTAAGCATATATTTCACTCTTTGAATTTAAAATAAAAGTTACTTTCCTGAAAGAATCACGTGTAATAAAGCACAAAAAATATTAGTAAGTTGTAACATAAGTTAAATCTATATTATAAAATTATATTTTCTAAACATCTCCAAAAACTCTTCCTTAGCCTATGGTCATATGAATATTAATTAAATAGTACACAAAACAACAACATTTGTTATCTTTCCAATAATGAAATAATATTTAAACTCTAATTAATCTGTTTAGATAGCTAGTGTTAATGTTATTAACGTAAAACTAATTTTTTCAAAAAATTGAAAAGAAATTCGGACCAGAAAGGGTTAATTTTACTCGATACCCTATTTTCGGCTAAAAATGACTAAAACATCGATTTTCTAACTTTTTGTTCAAACTGTACTTTACTATCCCTAGTACATTCTGGTGATGTTTCATAAAGATCTGTGCTTTATAAATATAATTTAAAGCGATTTTATGACATCGCTGTGCTTTTAAATTCCAATCCACTTCACTTAAATGTAAGTTTTCTCAGATTGTGTTTTTTCGATGAATAGGCATGTTCAAAGAGATAAAATTTTTCTGTATATTGTTCAATTGACTCTAAGGTTTTTTTTATGGTTTATTTAATAAAGTTTTTGGTCTAAAGTTTTTGTTTTTTTACACATAAAAATGTAAAATAAATTCAGTTTTTACTGTACTTTTTACACATATTTGCACATTTTCTTTCTTTCTCCACACCCTCCACCCCCCCCCCCCCCCAAAAAAAAAAAAAAAAAAGATCTCAAAATGTTCAAAATTGTACGAGAAGATACATTTTAATGTTTATTTAAATTATTCAAATAAATAAATAAATAAAGTTTTCGAATTTTGCCAGAAAAATCGAAAAGTTTCTTGATAGAATCATTTTCCTTCATTGATTCCTTTATTATTATACTAAAAATGTACCTTAAAAAGCTTTAATGTAAAAAAAAAATAATAATAAAAAATAAAGTTCAGAGGCTTAAGAGACCCCTTAAGGGATCAGGTACCCTTTTAACTAACAAAAAAGAAAAAAAAAAAAACCTCTGAAACAAATGCAGTTACTCTATATCTAATTGATTTTAAATATAAAATTAAAAACACATATTAAGAAAGATTTATTTTATCAATTAAAGTTAGTAAAAATGTATACACATGTATGAAGTTTATTCTATTTATTTTTAAAGATAATATAATTTTTACGAAAGAATCATTCTTACATGCATTGCGCGCATGAACTTTCACATTTGATTTGTAAAAAAAAAAAAAAAATAAAAAAAAATAAAAAATAGATTTTTTAAATGAGTATTAAGTTTCTTATATATATACTAGCTGCTCTATCCGGCGTTGCCCTGGCCCGTGATGTTGTTTAGTTTTCAAATGTGCTATTTGCTTTCTAAATGACCCTTAAATTAAACTCAAATTTCTATGATTTTATATCTTTAAGTCCATTTTGTCAAAATTTATATTTTTAAACGGAAAAATCGCGAAAAGATATTGAATTGAAAGCACATGCTGTTTGGCATTTTGTTTTCTATGTAATTTGACTTTTTGGAAACTATATGAACCGAAAGCGAACGAAACCGCGACGGAACACACATGTTTTTACTGAATTCATAAAAAAAATCACACATTTTATTTTGTAAAAAAAGAATTCTATCCATACGAAAATTCCAAAGTTTTTGAAAGTAATGTAAATCTGGTTTATTGAAAGGATCTAAAAGATTGTGCTAAAATAGAGACATCTAGTTACTTTTAGCGTAGCAAAAATGTATTCTCCATGAGCCGGGATGTAATTCGTGTTTGTCGGTGTATTTGAACGGGTTAAATCTCCTATTTTTTTTTTTAAAACAAATTGCAACGTAAATTATGAGAATGTTTTAGCTTTAAGAAAATATTTTCGGTTTGTCAAGACGTAAATAGAATTGCGCCCTGCAAAGGCAAAACCGGAATGAAACGATCTGGTTTTTATTGATTTCCTCAAATTTTTCGCGCTTTTTATTTTGTAAAAATTATTTCTGCTCGTTCGACGGTTTCAAAATTTTTAAGAAGGTGTAAATTTGGTCTATTGAGATGCTTTTAAAAGATTGGGCTGAAATATGTGCGCTTAGATACTTTTAGCGTAGAAAAAATATTCTATACGTGAGTCGCAAAGTGCCTCCTTTTGCCGATGTATTTGAAAGGGTTAAATCTTATATTTTAAAAACCGATTGCATCATAGATTATAAAAATGTTTTTAAGCTTAAAGAATATGTTTTTTGTTTACCGGTACCTATAGGATTGCGTTTTGCTAAGTCAAAACCGCAATGAAAACGATCTGTTTTTTATTGATTTCATCAAATTTTTCATACATTTTATTTTCAAAAAATATTTCTATCCGTCCGAACGTGTCGAATTTTTTGTAGGGAGTATAAATTTGGTATATTGAGAAGATTTTAAAATATTGAGTTGAAATATGCACGTTAAGATAATTTTAGCATGGAAAAAATCCCTTTCGGCATGGCCTATAGGCGGAGGTAGATTTCGAAAAGTTTTCATCTCAAAAAAAAAAAAAATAAAAATAAAAAAAATAAATAAATAAATAAAAAAAAAAAAAAAAAAAATGATTAGAGATAAATCCAGTTTAACTACTTTATTCAACCGCTTTTAAATTTTTTTTAATTTCATTTTTCTGTAAGAACTGGTTTTATCAAAATCCTCTTAAACGAAATTCTTCTCTAATGCCCATTTTGGCAACATATTTTGAATTATATTCTTACTTTATTAAAAAAAATGACCAATATGCTCATTATATAGTTCCTAAATAACAAAAAACTGTTAATTAAATTCGTTTGACAGCAAAATTGAATTTAAAAAGAGTCATAAAATAACCAATTTATTATTTTAATACATCCACAATTCTTTAATCAAGATTGCTTTGAGAAATTTTGTACGAAGTGCCCACTTTGACAGATTTTTTTTAAATATACATTTAGCCTTTATCAAAAATCTGACCAATACGGCACATTACACAGTTCCTAAATAACAAAAAACTGTCAATTGAATGCGTTTGAGAGCAAAATTGAATTTAAAAATGAGTCATAAAATAAACAAATTTGTTATTTAAATACAACCTCAATTCTTTTATCATGATCGCTTTGGGAAATTTTTTTGCGAAGTGCTTACTTTGACAGCTTTTAAAAATATATATATTCACTCTTTATCAAAATCGAAGAGTACGCACATTATATAGTTCCTAAGTAACAAAAAACTGTCATTTGAATGCGTTTCAGAGCAAAATTGGATTTAAAAATGAGTCATAAAATAACCAATTTGTTATTTGAATACCCACAGTTCATTAATCATGATCGCTTTGGGAAATTTTGTGCGAAGTGTCCATTTTGGCAGCCTTTTTTTTTTTAAATATATTCTGCCTTTATCAAAAAACTGGCCACTCCGTCACATAATATTGTTCCTAAATAAGAGAACCTGTAAACTGGATGCGTTTGAGAACAAAAAAAGATTTAAAAATGACTCGGTAAAAACGCAATTTTTTAAATTTCCTCAAATTTCAATCATAACTTCGTGAAATTCTGTTCAAATTACCCTTTTTGGCAGCCATTTTAAAAATATATTCTGCCTTTATAAAAAAAAAAAAAACTGGCCAATACGTCGCATTATATAGTTCCTAAATAGTAGGACCTGTAAATTGGATGGGTTTGAGAACAAAAATGAATTTAAAAATGACTCAGAAAAAACGCAATTTGTTATACTTAATTTTTAATGACGGTAATTTCGGGAAATCTGTTCAAAATACCTTTTTTGGCAGCCTTTTTAAAAATATATTCTGCCTTTATCAAAAAATTGGCCAATACGTCGCATTATATAGCTCCTAAATAAGAGGATCTGTCATTTGGATGCGTTTAAAATCAAAAATGAATTTTAAAATGAGTCAGAATATAAGCAGTTTGGATTTAAGGTTTTTTCTCCAACTCCTATTTTTGTTTAATTTATTTTTAATATAAAAATTGGTTCTATGAAAAACTTGTCAGTATAAAAGTTGTAGATCTTATTGTGAAGATGTAAAATAAATTTAATTAGATTTGATTGCTTAAGAAATGAGTAAGTTATGGGTTTTTTTTCTTTTTCCTCCCCCCTTTTTCTTTTCGTTTTTAATTTTTTTTCATCGGTAAAAATTGGTCCTATCAAAAACTTGTAAATACAAAAGTTTTAAATAATATTGAGTACATTTATATAAAATTTAGTTGGATTTGATATCTTGAGAATTGACGAAGTTATGATTTTTTTTCTCCCAAAAACCATGTTTTTTTCGCCCCTTGAGCCCATTTTTAACTTTATCAAAAATCTGTCATGCATAAACTTTTTGCCCATTGTTTAGAAGTAATATAAACTTTAAACTGATTCGATATCTATTTTAATTAAGAAGTTATCGCGTTTTTTCTGTTTTCACAAAAACCCTCCCTATTTCCACCCCCTTGGTCCGATTTTGCCCATTAACGAACTCGACCGAGATTTTAGGCTCCTTGATTTTATGTAAAAGTTTGAAGAAGATCTGAGCATAATTATGGAAGTTATCGTGTCTAGAAGAAAGTGATATACACCGATAGATAGATAGATAGATAGGTAGGTAGATAGATAGATATATAAACTTTTTTACTGGTGGTGGTTTTGTGGTCTAGGAGTCATGATTCGTGTAGATCCGCAAAAATTTTTCAGAAATTCCAACATGGGAGAGAATGCAATAGGCAGTATTTCATACGAAATCTACCTAAAAATATCCTCTGCGAGTCGCAAAATGACCTTCTTTTGCCAGTGTATTTGAAAGGGTTAAAATCCAAATATTTTAAAACCAATTACACCATCGGTTAGAAGAAAGTTTCAACTTTAAGATCTTTGTTTTGGTTTGTTTATATCTTAAAAATTACGCCCTGGAAGGTTATTGACAAAAGGGGGAAAAATAGTTTTGGAAAAAACGACCATTTTTGAATATTTGTTTTCAAAGGTTAAATGCAGCATTTTTTCGAATTGATTATTGCATTTGAGACCTAAAAATATGATCTTTCGAAATATGTCTCTTAAGTTTAACTGCGTCGAGCAGTCTGGTTGATTTGGATTTAAACAAAATGATCCAAAAACAGAAATATAAGGAGGGAAAAGTTTCTTCCTTCGTTTAGGTGCATAATTGAGTTTGTGCGCATGTGCAAACGTTTTCTTTCCCCGAACATTAAAAAAAATGACTTTTTGAAGAGAGTGAGTTCCGCTTCATAATTAATATCTATGAAACTAATCAAAAAATTAAAATTCTGAGCTTCAGGTGCATCAGGAGAGATATTGGGCTACTCTCAAAAAAATTTTGAGCCTCGTCGTGCCGTAGATTTTGCTAGCCATCGCAGACACACACACAGACAGAGCGTTTTGTTCTTTTATTAGTATATATATATGTGTGTGTGTGTGTGTGTGTGTTGTTATTCAAAACAGCATTTCATTCAAACCTGATAGCTAGCTTTTGACATTTCAATGATTAAAACTTGAGGAACCCATTAAAACACATTAGTAGAACTAAGTTCTGTGGTTTATCAATCTTTTGACGGATTTTCTTGAAAGTAATTTCGCGCTAACTTCGCAGAATGCCTATGTGTAAATGAGTGTTGTTAACACAATACGAGTTTCAAACTACTTACTTATGCTTTCCGACGGTAAATCGGTAAAATTAGCTCACCTGAAACATCGCGAAAATATATTTAGAAAGTAAAATTATGCCAGGAACTTTATCCGGGATACAAACAATGAAAGGTGTGTACATTTGTTTCTCTTTCTTTCTTTCTTTCCTGTTTTTCTTATTTTGTTATGTTCATCGAATCTTTTATTTACTTAAACGAGTGTTTTTTAATACTTTTCAACATAGCTGGAAAGTATACAAAAAGAGTGGAGGGGAGGGGGAGGGTGATTGTGCTTTTGCCAATATATTAAGAAATAAAAACGACGTTAGAAAAAAGCATAAATGGGAATGTGTATAAATCACAAACTGCTGTTTCGAAGCCTCTAAGGCGCCATCATCAACGCTCAAAAATTAAAATGAAGATTAAATTAAATGAAATGTAGATTAAAAAGAATTGGTCGCCGCCGTTGGCATTTAAGCTTTTTTGTAACCTCTTTGGCTCCCTGCATCCCTTCGCTTTTCAATCTTCATTTCATTTAATTTTATCTTCATTTTAATTTTTAAGCACTGATGATGAAGCCTTAGAGGCTTCGAAACAGCTGCTTGCGATTTATACTCTTCCATTTTTGCCAGTTTGTATGTTGTTTTTATTTCTTAATATTTAAAATCTGTTTAAAAATTTCTTCTGTCTGATTGCATGTTTGCGCTCTAACTCTCATAAATATACTCGGATTACTATGCAATCTTTATTTATTGTTGAAGCTTAATGATGAATGTTCAGTTCTGTAAATGATGTGTGTAGAATTTATAATTCCATTACATTATGGTACACAAGAGAAAAAAAACCTCCGATGCGTTTTAATGATGTTACACAACTTCAAAAGTAATGAAATTAATATATGTATCACAGAGGTGTATGAGAAACATATTTTTTTTCGGAAATACAGAATAAACAGCGTTTATAGTTCGTTTACAACGGTGCACAAAATAATTCATTATACTATGATCTATAGGGAAAATCGCTTGCGATGCATTTTAATAATGTTATTATACGTCAAACATAATGAAATAAAAAATGTTATCAAATTATTAAATTATTTAGAGGTCTATTACAATAATTTTTCTACTCATTATGTAGCGTATAAAATTCTATATTCTGTATTTGCATTGTTATATGCGGACGGACAGACAGACGGATGGATGGACGGACTGAACGACAACTGTAGGTGCTACATAATTACAAAAGCACCAAATAAAGAAACATTACTAAATAATGTATAAAGACTTTCTGTCACAAACTTCATATTTTTCGATGAATGACAAGATTTTTTTTTTTCCTCTGCCACTGTATAAAATATAACAAAAATTATACACGATTTTTAGTATTTCAAACAGTTTTCGATAAAAGAATGAAAATCCGAGGACAAAAAAACTTTTATTTATTTTATTTTACTTTTATTTTGGCCACTTTCGCAAAAAGTTTGAGAATCCTTGGATTTGCAGGAGAAATGTTCTATTTTGTTTGAAACCCCTTGAAAATTTTGCAATATCTCATCCTCAAAAATAGTGACTATTCAACAGAAAATATTCGAATTTCCTTTTCTTGAAACTATTTTTAAATTACCCTGGCTGTTTTTTTCTTTAAATTGTTCTAAAATTTCACTGTCTGCGACTTACAATTTATTTTCTCAGACAGAGAGTTGAAATAATCTTAGTGGAATCGTTTTTTTTATTATTTCTAAAATAAAGTTTTTTAAACTGATGTTTTTGAACATTCATTTCAGAAACTGTAGAACTAAAAAAATAGCCAGTTTTAAAAAGAAAAACATACTGTCTTGAATGTATTTTTAGTTCTAATTGAACAATTAAGATTTAAAATGTACTATAACATTATTTCTTATGCAATAATACCCCTTTATTCATGTTTTCTTTTCATACTTTCTATAGTTCGAATTCTGGATAATTGAAACATTTCTTGTGGTTCCAACGAGTTCGAATTAACGAGAACTGATTGTATAATTTTTATATCGGCTTATAGGCATCGATAGCTGAAAAATATTGATTGTTTGATTTTTCAAATAAGAATATCAGAATGTATTATATAATTACTTAATGTGTTAATTAATCTAATGATTTGTTTCTGCTTGTGTTAAGAATGTTTTCTAAAACTAACATTTACTATTTTTAGACACACATTTTTAACATTTGCGCTTCTAAAGTCAATGAAATTATTTCCAGTATTTTTTAAAACAATCCATTTAAAAATAACATCTTTGATAAACTGCATATATCACTTCACAAAAGAACCACTTTTTGGCGCTGCTCGCATCTAGAATCGAGACTTGAAGCCATATTCATGAAATTTAGAGAACCGATAAAAATTTCTCTGTTAAAGTAATATATTATGCCCTTTTTTAAACTTTTAATTTTTTATTATTGATTTTTATTTCTCTATTTCACGCTAAAAGCAAGTTATCTAGCCAAATATGGCGCTGCAAAAATTTCTTCTGCTTTATCCCTAAAGCAAACCGCTCATCCATAAGAAAAGTGACACATTTCGACAAAAGTAAGTTTTACAGGAGAGCCAAAAGAAAATTTGCATGATTTTACTAAGGAATGTATAAGGACCATCTCTCACAAACTTCACTTTTTCAATGAGTGTCAAGATTTTTTTTTTTTTCTGACACTGTATAAAATATGATATTAATTGTGCATAATTTTTAATATTTCAAACAGTTTTCACTATATTATACATGGATGAAAAACATGTATAACAAAATTAATAAAAATAATGAAAATCCGAAGACAAAAAAACTTTATTATACTTTTATTTTGGCTACTTTTACAAAAAGTTTCAGAATCCTTGGATTTGGTAAAGAAATGTTCTGTTCTGTTTTGTTTGAATATTCTTGAAAATTTTGCAATATCTGATCTTCAAAAAAAGTGACTATTCAACAGAAAACATTCGAATTTCCTTCTCGTGAAACTATTTTAAAATTACCCTCGCTATAAATTATTCAAAATTTCACTGTCTGCAAGTCTACACAAAATATTTTCTCAGACAGAATTGAAAAATTCTTAGTGGAATCGTAACTATATATTATTATTATTATTATTATTATTATTATTATTATTATTATTATTATTATTATTATTATTATTATTATTATTGTTATTTCTAAAATAAAGTTTTTTAAATTAATGTTTTCGAACATTCATTTCAGAAACTGTACAGCTAAAAAGAGCCAGTTTTAAAAAGAAAAACATAGTCTCTTGAATGTATTTTTAGTTTTAATTAGAAATGCACCAAAAATTGACTTTAACAATTAGAAGATTGTACCTAGTGATGACAAAAGTTTTTAAACTATATAATTTTCGTATCGTCTTACAGGCATCGATGACCGAAAAATATTGATTTTTTGATTTTTCAAATAAGAATATCAGATATTTTATGTAATTACTTAATTTTTTAATTAACCTAATGATTTGTTTCTGCTTATGTTAAGAATGTTTTAAAAATATAACATTTACCATTTTTAATATTTTATGCTTCTAAATTCAATGAAATTTCACTATTTTTAAATGCCAATGCAAATTTCAAATGCCAGTTTTATTATTAACTAATATTAATGTAATTAAAAAAAAATGCCTTATCAGCAAGTTTTTTAAAATTAATTATTTTGTAACAGTTTATCAATCAGAATATGTCAGACTATGGTTTCTGTGACTACGCTACCTATTCCATTATACCGATCTCTGATTTGAACAGTTATAGTTAAGACTTTATGGCTCATATGTAAACTGCGATGTTAGTTTATTTAAATATAGATAAGAAAATTAAAACACTTTGTTTATTCCAGTACAATTTTCTAAACATATTTATCAGACGCTGATAAAGTTTACCTGCATTAAGAGCGATATGTTACATTTGATTAAATATCAAGAAAGAAAGATCATGCGTCATATATTGTTATTAAACATTGCCCAACATTACGAGGAAATTGTCTTGAAATATTTGAAAAAGTTAACCTATATTGGCTGATATATTATACCCATTCTTCTCAAGTAATCTGTAAAACTAGCGTTATACCTATGGTGGTCAGCATGTAGTGAAGCCGTACTACAGTAGGACATTGAAATATATATAATAAAACATTATTATACTCCGCATTTGACGTCAGATTCCTCAAATACTGGCCAAAGGCATAGAAAATATTATAAAAAAATTAATAAACCGTCAATCAAAAATGGGGATTCCTGTTAAGCCGTCACATTCGACATCCAATTTGTTTCTCCCTCTAATTACGAAATGAGAGTTTGTTATAAATACAAAGAGCGTTCCTTAAAAAAAAAGAGTAAAATCATAAAAAAATAATGAATACATTTATAGCAAAAAAATACATCATTTTTTAGCTCACAGGCTATCATAGCCTGAGAGCTTATGTGCCCGTCCGTTCTGTATGTTCGTGCGTAACGCGATAACTCATGATAAAAATATCCGATCCACTTGAAATTTTGTATGTCGGTATATCCTGACAAGGCGCTTCCCTGATTAGTTTTTGGAGTTCATTCGATATGTATAAGAGGGGGAACGGAGGGCTCATGCCCCCCGTTAGTTGATATAAATGGGATTTTCATGCAGAATTAAGTTTCGTTCAAAATTTAGATTAGGATTATTCTGATGAGGCGATTCCCTGACTGTTATTAGGTGTTCATTGAATAAGTATAAATAGGGGGAACAGGGGCTCTAATGCCCCCCCCCCCCCCGTTAGTTGATATAAATGGGATTGTCATGCAGAATTAAGTTTTCGTTCAAAATTTAGATATAGGATCATTCTGATGAGGCGATTCCGTGACTGTTATTAGGTGTTCATTGAATAAGTATAAATAGGAGGAACAGGGGCTCTAATGCCCCCCCCCCCCGTTAGTTGATATAAATGGGATTTTCATGCAGAATTAAATTTTCGTTCAAAATTTAGATTAGGATCATTCTGATGAGGCGATTCCGTGAATGTTATTAGGTGTTCATTGAATAAGTATAAATAAGGGGAACAGGTTCTCTAATGCCCCCCCCCCTTTAGTTGATATAAATGGGATTTTTATGCAGAATTAAGTTTTCGTTCAAAATTTAGATTAGGATCATTCTGATGAGGCGATTCCGTGACTGTTATTAGGTGTTCATTGAATAAGTATAAATAGGAGGAACAGGGGTTCTAATGCCCCCCCCCCCCCCGTTAGTTGATATAAATGGGATTTTCATGCAGAATTAAGTTTTCGTTCAAAATTTAGATTAGGATCATTCTGATGAGGCGATTCCGTGACTGTTATTAGGTGTTCATTGAATAAGTATAAATAGGGGGAACAGGGGTTCTAATGCCCCCCCCCTTAATTTATATAAATGGGTTTTTCAAGCAGAATTTTCAGATTTCGTTCAAATCTCTGAATAGTTTTGGAAGTTTAATGGTTAAGTATAAAAGAGGGGGATAACTCCTTTTAAATTATATAAATGCTAAATGGGTTTTTATTAAGAATTATCTAATTTGCTCTGAATTTTGGATATAGATTTTTTATATGATAAAGCATGTCTGTGATTAGTTTAAGAGGTTCAATGATTAAGTATAAAAAAAGAGGAAAGGGAAGAGCTGTTTCCCCTTCTTAATTTTTTTTTCGAACGGAATTAACCCTTGAAAATATAAGGCTTTAATGTACAATTAGTATTTGTAGCCTGTGAGCTCAATGCCATCAGTTTAACTGGGCAGTATTCTTTTTTTTTATTTAAAATATCTCTCCTCAGATGATATACAACGAACCCATCGTTCAACCCACTTTTCAAACTAGAAGAGAAGCTTTCTTCTGGAATCTTCCTCAATGAACCGTGAAATAACTTCAGAATATAAATTATACTTTATGCCACGGAGTTTCTCCTTCAACGTCGGAAACAGTTAGAAATCGTATTGTGCGAAATCTGCATTGTAAGGGGGGGGGGGATGTGGCAAGATTTTAATATTGCATTTACTGAAATATTGTTGAAAACAAAACACTATGTGTTTGAATCCTACATTACAACTCCCCCAAATACTTTTTAACTTTATTTTATAAATCATTTATGACAAGAAATAATAATTTAAAAAAAGAGAGAGAGTTTATTTTATCCCCCCCCCCCTTTATCTATTGCTATTATTGAGTAAGTTATAAAGTCAAAAAGTACTCCAGGGATAAAATTTGCCCTGTTAAATCATAAATTACGTATAACTTTCTTTCATGAGCGTTACATATCCTCAAAATTCATGTTTTTTAATCTCCTGACTGGAAACCTTACCTTGTAAGATAAAGAATTTGTTTATATTACTGGATACATTAATATAATACTCACTAAATCAAATTTCTTTAATTAAACATGCTTTTTAATAATCACAATGAAATCGATATGAGTATTTTTTTTAGGTATGAATATCTATATAATATATGAATATTAATAAATGCATACCTGTAGTGCATATCTGTAGTTTCTTTTCTTTTTTTCCCCCGGTATCGGGACCTTTCCTTATAAATTCGTTTTAATACATTCATAAAAATATTGTATATTAAATAAATGGTCGATATAGATTTTTAAAAATACCCCTAGCGCAACCAAGTGTGCTAGAAAAGATTTTTAAGTTTTCTAACAGAATAAAAAGATTTTGCAGATGAATAGCAACGTTTACATTAGTATTTGAAATTCGATCAAAGTTTTAAAATGAGGCGAATTTACTTTTCGCTCAAAATATTTTTAGAAACTCGAGAATAATTTTAAATATAAATTTATACTCAAAGAAGATGGAATTACATTCATTGTTAAGTACCTTTTTGATTTTATGTTATCTTAAAAATACATATCTTTATTAAATCTTTATCAATGCTTAATTTTTATTTTAAACTTCTGGTTAAAAGTTTATTATCTAATGGCATTCTGCTATAAAAAGAATCTTACCTTTCTCAGAAAGTTCTTTTAAATTAATTAGTGTTTTTGTAACTTTTTAACAAAAATTTATCAAGAATGTAGTTTCTATGGTTATGTGGTCTGTGGTTGTTTTATTTTGTTTGTTTATTTTATTTATTATTATTATTATTATTATTTTACCAAACGTGGGTTGTGATTAAAAGAAAATAAGACTAGCGCTAAAAAGGTGTGTTAAAAAGTTTTAAATTTTCTATCAGATTAAAAAGATTTTGCAGGCGATTTTCGCAACTTTTATATTTGAAATTCGACCAAAGTTTAAAAATGAGGCGAATTCACTTTTTATTCAAAATACTTTTAGAAACTCAAGAATAATTTTAAATATGAAGAACTAAATTTATACTCGAATAAGATGAAAAATCATGCATTGTTAAAATCCTTTTTAATTTTATGTTATCCTAAAAATACATATCTTTATTATCATTTAATATCCTTAATTTGCAATACATAGCATTTAAGATTTTGAAGCTCTCCCATTGCTTACTTTTTATTTTTAACTGCTGGTTAAAAATTTATTATTATCTAATGCCATTCAGCTATAAAAAGAATCTTATCTTTCTCAGAAAGTTCTTTTAAATTAATTAGTTTTTAGTAACTTTTTTAACAAAATTTTTTCAAGAGTGTGGTTTCCATGGTTATGTGGTTTGCTGTTTTTTTTTATTTATTTTTTACGAAACCTGGGTTTGATTTTTTAAAAAATGACTGTTAAAGTTTTACATTCCTTTATGGTTTCTTATTTTATTATTAAATATAGAAAAGGAATTATTTTCTTCTTTACTGCATGTAAACTGGATGTCAATTTGATTAAAAATGTGTGTCTGAGTTAAAATAATGTACTCATCCCAATTTAGTTTTCTGAACTTATTTCATTGAGAAGTTAGTTAAATTGATATTTACTAATTAATAGTGTAGTGATACATTATATTTATTAAGTGATAAAAGTTTAGAAAAAATTAATAAATGAAAATGTTAGACTTGAAAAAAAATTATACTCAAATTTTCTCATATTTTTAAATATTTTGAAAAACTCTTCTTCAATCTACTTATACATTATCATATAATTTATATGTAATTTATTGCATTGTGTTCACTCATTCCTTTATATAAAAAAATAAATACATTGTAAATAAAATTATCTAATGCTCGCACTTATATACAAACCTGTATATACAGCTAAACATCGCGATTTCAACAAGTGATAACGGAAATGAAAACTAATTTGTATTTAAAAATTTCGTAATTTATAGAAAATAATTAAAACGTATTAATCCTCAGGAAGTCCAAATTTTTCTTGGAAACAGAAAATTTCATTGGTAGATGTTTGACATAAAAAAAACTAAATGTAGTTCGCGTGCTAAAATTACACATTTTACGCACTTCTATTTTTAGTTATTTCTTTAACTGGCCGCACTTGGTAACCAGTTTGGTCTCCCTTAAATCTATACTAAGCATTATATCATGCTACTTTTATTGATAATTTAATTTGCTTGCTCGGTCCTTCGCCAAATCGGAATCTTCTAGAAATCAACAACTCGGTGTTTTAATGTCAGCCGGGTACAAGTGATAGATTGCCAACCATTGTTCCCTTCGCATTTTTTCGTATTTCATTATCTTCATTTAAAATATAGTTTTTACACTCATTTTTTTTTTTTTTTTTTTTCTAATACAAAATTTTTTATTTAAAACTAAAATATCTAAAATTCGTAGCTTTCACTTATTTCTATTTATTTACAAAAAAAGGAAAAGAAAAATAATAAATAATACCATAAACTATGACACTTACTCTCATCATCAAAGTTTATTTTACCACCCGAAAAATAAAAGACGCGTGTTAAAACAGGCGTGCCGAAAAATACTATTGGCGAGATTTGTGTTCGGCTAATATCTATAATAATAAAGAGGCAAGTTTGTGTGTGTGTCAGCGCTGTTCCGAAGAGACCGCTGCATGTAGTTACAAAATTTGGGGGGAAGGTACCTCTATGCATGTAGTTTTGCATCTCGAAGCCCGATTAGAATTTTTCAATTTAATTTTTTAGGCGATTAGCGTTCTTTTTATGTTTCGAGGCGATTTTTCCATATTATTGAAAGGAATACAGTTCCGTTCTTTTCACTCAATATAGTCTTTTTTTTTTTTCTCTTTTCAATAAAATTTATTCGGAATTCGTCCTGAGATTTTCGGAACTTTTAAAGAATTTTTTATTGCGATTTTTAGTATTTCTTCACATTTTGCGTCTATTTTTTGACAATGATAAAAAGAAAATTAATCCAAACTTTCAGACTAATGAACTAACTTTTGTCTTGTATGATTTTTCAATTTCAGTGATTTTCAATGCGATTTTCGATGTGATGTTTAATGATTTTTTTTTTATTTTTTGTGCGTTTAACATCGATATTTTCTCATTTCTGACAAAATTATAGATTTTTGCATCATGATCTTATCTATTCTTGAATTGCATGTAAGTTCCTCTTCCGTTTCCCATTGCAGTTCTTTTGAACATTTTTACCGCTAAATATTATTTGTTCATTTTTTTAAACCAAATTTTCACACAATCAGTGGACGTGTACTTCAGACAACGTAATTTCACGTATTTCGAGTTAGAGATAAATTCACAAATTTCATGTTTCTTTAATATTATTATCACCGTGCAACGCAGGACGGTTCAGCTAGTAAAAAATATCGAGAATTCTTTGCGAACATGACAACTTTTATGAAATTTTTCAAATATTCGATATTTTTTTAAAAATCAAATTGGAAGTCTTGCATATGGAAAGCTAATTTTTCAGCCCATAATTGTTTATGGCAGACATGTGACTTGAACTATAATACAGACTAGCAGGGGAGACCGAGCTTAGCTCGGTCAAAATTAACTTCGTGTTCAACTCGATATAGTATTTTTACTGTATCATTAACTCTGTATTACTACTGTAAAACATGTTTATAATAGTATTATTTAGAAAAACAATCAATAAGAAAACTATGTTTTTATGCGCATGTTGATAAATTTTATTTTAAAATTTACAACGAAAGGACATCGATCTAAATCACTTTTTTAGCTCGACTCTGATTGGTTTAACAATACATCTCGAATTCTCTTAAGAATGTATAAAAAAATTCTTTACATTCTAAAAGACAATATTTTTGCTAGATATAGCCAAATTTGGAGGCATTATTTCATTTGGCTCCAAATGCGTGTTTTGGTTTTCGTAATTTTTATAGTCGATTTTTTGGCCATATGTCGCCAATATTTTGTCAAATATCACCAAGTTATTGGCTTTTGCCATATTCTCGTGACCCTGACCCGTATTACCCAAAATGAGTCACTAATCAAATTTGATCAAGCATGTGACATAGCTCAATCGTCTTCAGGTAATCAAAAACAGTAGAATATAAAATTGAATCAAAATCGTTTAAGCCATTTTTTTAGGTAAAATTAGCTTGGCAGCATTCAGCAATGAAGCGAAATGACTCACTAAAATAATTTTGTTTAACATGCGACTCAGCCCAATTGTCTTCTCGTGACAAAAAACGTTTTGTTTCAAAATTTAGGTAAAATTGATTGAGTCCTTGTTATATATAATTAGAATGACCCTAGCTCATTAAGACCCAAAATGACCCACTAATCGAATTTCCGCGAGCATGTGTCCAAGCCAAATGGTTTTCTCTTGCTCAAAAACGATATAATACAAAGTATAGTCAAAATGGTGAGTACCATTTTCTATATAAAATTAGCATGACCCATCATGACCAAAATATGACCCTTTTAATCGAAATCTCTCGAACGTGTGGCCTAGCTCATTAGTTTTAGCATGCCGAAAAACATTAGATACAAAATTTAGATAAAATCGATTGAGGCGTTTTTTAGATATAGTTAGTTTGACCCTGACTCCCTATGATCCAAAATGACCCATTGATCGAATTTTCTCAAAAATCTGTCATAAGCCAATGATTTTCTTGTGCCCGAAAACGATAAAATACAAAATTTAGTCAAAATTGCGCGAAACGTTGTCTAGATAAAATTAGAATGACCCAAAAGTGGCCCACTAATCGAAATTTCTCGAACATGTGACCTACCCCAATGATTTTCTCATGCCAAAAATTTGTTGTATACAAAATTTCGTTAAAATCGACCCACCCATTCTTTAGATATAGCTTGACCTTGACCCATTAAGACCCACAAATGACCCTTATAATTGAAAGCTCTCGAATATGTGACTTAGTCCATTAGTTTTCTCGTTTCTAAAAATTGGTACATACAGAATTTCGTTAAAATTGATCCTGACGTTCTTTAATTATATATAGCTTGACCCAGACCCTTTATGATCCAAAATGACCCATTAATCGAAATTTTTCGAACATGTAACCTAGTCCAATGATTTTATCGTGCCAAAAAAGTTGCATACAAAATTTCATTAAAATCGATCCACCTGTTCTTTAGATATAGCTTGACCATGACCCATTATGACGCATCATGCCTACAAATGACCCTCATAGTCGAAATCTCTCAAACATGTGATTTAGCCCATTAGTTTTCTCATGTCAAAAAACTGCTACATACAAAATTTCGTTATAATCCATCACGCCGTTCTTTAAATATAAATAGCTTGACCCAGACTCTTAATGACCCAAAATGACCCATTAATCGAAATTTTTTGAACATGTAACCTAGTCCAATGATTTTATCGTGCCAAAAAAATGTTGCATACAAAATTTCGTTAAAATCGATCCACCTGTTCTTTAGATATAGCTTGACCATGACCCATTATGACCCATCATGATCCACAAATGAGCCTCATAGTCGAAATTTCTCAAACATGTGATTTAGCCCATTAGTTTTCTCATGTCAAAAAACTGTTACATACAAAATTTCGTTATAATCCATCACAACGTTCTTTAAATATAAATAGCTTGACCCAGACTCTTAATGACCCAATATGACCCATTAAAATTTTTTCTCGAACATGTAACCTAGCCCAATGTTATTCTCGTGCCCGAAAACCATAGAATGCAATTTTTAGTCAAAATTGCGTGAGAAAATCTCTAGATAAAAACAGCATGACCCACAATGACCCCAAAAATGACCCACTAACAGAATTTTCTCGAACATGTTACCTAACCCAATGGTCTTCTTGTAATCCAAAACGATAAAATATAAAATTTGGTCGAAATCGTTAGAGCCGTTTTTTAAATAAAAATGGCTTGACCCACAATGACCCAAATATGACCCACTAATCAAAATTTTTCGAACATGTGAGCCAGCTCAATTGTTTTCTCGTGCCAAAAAACGATTGGATACAAAATTTCCTTAAAATCGATCCAGCCGTTCTCTAGATATAAATAGCTTGATCCTGACCCATTATGACCCAAAATGACCCAATAATCGAATTTTCTCGAACATGTGACCTAGCCCAATGGTCTTCTCGTGCCCGAAAATGGTAAAATCCAAATTTTGGCGACAATCGTTAGAGCCGTTTTTGAGATAAAATTTACACACACAGACACACACACACACACACACACACACACAATTTTTGCTCGCATTATAGTATAAGATAATACGATGGCGTTGGAATAATTTTTGGCGATTCATCACCTGCACCTGGCTAACATTTAAATTACCGATTGGAACATAAAAAATGAAGCGGTCAACCCGGAACTATTGATGGCAGTCAGTGTTGAATTCAGGGGGTGGCCCCGGGGGGATTCCCTTCCCCGGAGCAATGAGATGCTTCCCCGGAAAGTTTCAGATTTTGCATTTTCAATGGTTAAAAAGTGCAATTCCATCCCCCGGAATTTTATAATGCCCCCTTCCCCCCCCCCCCGGAGCCACAAAGTTCTTCCCAGAGAAAAGTGTCTGGGCAGTCACATGACTTAGGCTTTTATTATGTAAATAATGTATTGTAATTGTACCAGTAGTGGCCACTTCTGAATTAGGACTCATCTCTGTAAAAAATGTTGCTGTAATTTTACTGCAATACATATTTCAGGCAAAGGCACACACATACAATAATAATAATAATAATAATAATAATAATAATAATAATAATAATAATAATAAGTTGCGGAATTCAACCAATAAAAAAGATTCAGATATACTTCATATTTTCCCTTTCTCTACCGAGGACAACTCTAGTTCTCTACGCAACTATTTTCCAAATAGTTAAAAAAATGTAATTTAATAAATTACAACGACTTTTTGGAAAATGTTATTTTCAAAGACTAAAATTTTAGATTTATAAACAAATTACATATTTAAAATAATAATAATAATAATAATAATAATAATAATAATAATAATAATAATAATAATAATAATAATAATAAAGGTTTCCGTGGGTTCCTTTTTTCTCACATGTTTACTTTTTACTTTCTTCTATCTTTACAAGAAGAAAGTATTGGATTCATGAAAATTTTCGACTTCCGGTTTTCGACGGATTTATACGTTTTAGAAGGTCCTGAACACGTTTTGACTATTTTTAGAAAATGTCTGTCTGTGAGTCTGTCTGTCTGTCTGTCTGTCTGTCTGTGTGTCTGTCTGTATGTGACAAAAAATTTGTGGACGCTCTATCTCAAGAACTAATGCTCGAAATTTAATAAAATTTTATATTCAGTTAGACCTTGATATGAATTAGTGCCTATTGGTTTTTGGTGAAAACTGGCCTGCAGGTGGCGCTGCTATACAACGTTTTTCATGATTTTCAAGATTGCTATATCTCAAGAACTAATGCACAGAATTTCACGGAACTTTAGATTCTGTGATCCCTTGATATACATAGACGCTGATTAAGTTTTGGTGTAAATTGGTCAGCAGGTGGCGCTGCTATGCCACGTTTTTCATGATTTTCATGATAGCTGTATCTCAAGAACTAATGCACAGAATGTCACCAAACTTCAGATTCCACGATACCTTGAGATACATAGCCGCTGATAAGGTTTTGGTGTGAACTGCCCTATAGGTGGCGCTGCTATGTTACATTTTGCACGATTTTTGCGATAGCTATATCTCAAGAACTTATGCAGAGAACTTCATCAAATTTTAGATTCTGTTACACTAGAATATATAACATAATTAGACGCTGATTACATTTTGGTATTAACCTTGCAACAGGTAGTGCAGCTATGCTGCATGTTGCACGATTTTTCCGATAGCTATATCTCAACAACCAACGCACAGAATTTCATCAAACTTCAGATTTTGTTACAAAATGACATATAACATAATTACAGGATGATTACGTTTTGTTATAAATCCTTCAACTGATGGTGCTGCTGTGCTATATTTTACACGGTTTTTTTTAAACTAGCTATATCTCAAGAACTAATGCACAGAATTTCATCAAACTTCAGATTCTTTTACACCATAACATAATTAGACGTTTTTTACATTTTGGCATAAATATTCCAAGATATGGTGTTGCTGTGTAACGTTTTTCAAATTTTTTGTTATAACTATACCTCAAGAACTAATGGACGAAATTCCATCAAATTTCAGATTCTGTTAGGTCTTGACATAAATAGATGCTTATTAGGTTTTAGTATAAATTACCCAACATGAGGCACTACTAAGCTCTTTTTCTCAGAATATTAATTAAATTTTGCGTTTTAGGCTTTTCGGATACCAGAATCTCATTAGGCTAGGTCAAATGTTCGAGGAAATTCGATAGTGAGTAACTTTAGAGTCACCACGTTTTTTTTTTTTTTTTTTTTTTTTTCTTTTAAATATTAAAATGTACTTATGAGATAGAAGAAAGTTTTGGGATTGACACATCCAACTAGTTTCTTTATTCGCAACGATTTTATACATTTTGATTTTCTATTCAAATAAAATGGTAAAGAATTTCGTTAATAATAATAAAAAATAAAAATAAATAAATCACCTACAGATGATGCAAAACATATTTTAGTTTCATTTAAAATTTATAAAAATGCGTATAAATTACAATGTACTTTGTAGTTATGGTTATTTAAATCAATCACTACGGAATTTCAACTATATTCAAAAGAAATAACGTGAGTTTTAAGTAAATTATATTCTATGTAGCATATTTTAAATTAGTAATTCAATTATTATAGTTGTTAATTAATCAATTTCTTACTTAATCTAGTGCATTTCTTCTTATTTATATTTTATTTTTTGAGATCAAAAAAGTTTTAATGTGCTCTTTTCATAGACACTCCATAGAGTGACCACCTCTATATAGTGACTATGTTAGCCTGCCCCAAAGATGGTCACTTTAGACAGATTCCATTGTATATGATAATACATATATGAAGATATATATATATGTGTGTGTGTGTGTGTGTTACGATCAATTTGATTAATCGATTATCTATATTATAAAGGCCAAACGTACCTGTGCAAAACGCATATGTCATTTTGCGAATGGCAACACTTTCCCCTGCAATTTTCTGGATTTTTTTTTTTTTTTTTTTTTTTTTTTTTTCAATTTTCGCTACTGCAAATTTTACATTTCTAAACATCGTACATTTTAAATTTTTACACCGTCATATACAGAAAAAAATGTACTTTCAAATGCAATTTATTTGAAAGTTGTATCTCAATTTATTTTTTATATGTTATTTTTTTTATAATTTTTAGTACCAATTTTGTAATTGTGACAACAAAATCACCCCATTTTCTCTGAAAAATGAAAATAAAATAAAATAGAAATTAAAATGCGACTGTTATAAAATCCGGTGAATTTCGGTTTTATTTCGTTTAATAATTTGGATAATTGACTTTTATAGTATTTTGTTAATTTTAGCTTAAAGTAATGTTTGTTTGAGATTTAGACTGACCAACATACGATGTATTTTTTACTGTAACTAATTTTGCAGATTTATTATAAATCAATGAAACAGTTCTTTCTTAAAGATTTTCTTTCGTTGAGTTTCGACGGATTCCACCACGTTATTAATAATGACCAAATGATATTCAAGTAAACCGGTTAATATGATAGATTTATGAGAATTTATTATATTAACCCGTTATTATTAATAATTACCAGCGAAGATTGGTAAATATAATAAACCTCAACTCGTTTAGCTTGAGATTTTCTGTTTCGTATGCGTTTTATCTTAATGTACATTGCTAAAAGTTCATTTCAAAACTGTATAATTTATTCTTTGAATAGTTCAGTGTTTGAAATTTTTACCTTATTCATTCAGTAATTATAAAAATAATTATTTTAAACTGTTTAGTCTTCGGCATCTTTATTAATAGAGCACTTCTTTTGATTGAGTATTATTATTAATTATTTTTATTATTAGATTCAAACAGTTATGAGAATACATATCTATATTATAAATGCCAAACGCGTATGTGTGTAACACATACGTCATTTTGCGAATGGCAACACTTTCCCCTGTAATTTCGGTTTTGCAATTTTCGCTACTGCAAATTTTACACTTCTAAACATCGCACATTTTTAATTTTTACACCGTCGTATAGAGAAAAAAAATTATTTTTAAATGTAGTTTGTTTGAAAGCTGCATCTCAATTTATTTTTTATAGATAAATTTCTTTATAGTTTTTAGTACCAATTTTGTAATTGTGGCAGCAGAATCACTCAATTTTCTCTTATAATTGAAAAAAAAAAAAAAAAAAAAATTAACATGCTGTACACTTTTCTATGCAATTTTTACTACTGCAAATTTTTCACTTCTAAACACCGTACATTTAAAATTTTTACAACATCGTATAGAGAAAAAAATGTTCTTTTAAATGCAATTTGTTTTAAACTGTATCTTAACTAAATTTTGTGATATTAATTTTTTTTTTTTTTAATGATTTTTAGTACCAATTTTGTAATTGGGGCAACATAAACACTCCATTTTCTCTTAAGATTGAAAAAAAAAAAATAGAAATTAAAATGCGTTTACTATTTTAAAAATATCGTCTATTATAAAATCCGGTGAATTTTGGTTTTATTTCATTTAATATTTTGGATAATTGAATTTCATTGTATTTTGTTAATTTTAGCTTAAAATAATATTTGTTTGAGAGTTAGATTGACCAATATAAGATGCATTTTTTACGGTAACTAATTTTGTAGATTTATTAAAAATCAATGAAAGAGTTCTTTCTTAAATATTTTCTTTCGTCGAATGTCGACGGGTTTCACCTCATTTTTGTAAAGGACATATTCATTACTAAACTTAAATAATCATATTGTCCGAACTTAATTATTAATAATAATCGTTAAGTTTGATTAATGTGAAACATTTATCAAATTTACCAAAAGGCGCGGTTATTATTCATAATTACCGAATTTATCAAATTAATCCCTGAATATTATGAAAGAGTAAATTTCCTAGATAAATAAAAGCACTCGCTGACTCCTGTCGTGTCATAGATAACATAGCAATTGCTATTTTAAAATTCAGACTGTTCCTTATCTTTGATTTTTCCAGCAATGCATGACCCCGATACGGGACCATTTTCATTTAACGCTCTTCTCCGAGCTCAATGGGCACCGCTTCAAGGGTGGAAAAAGTTCGTTGGAGGCGTGGATTCGTAGTACCGCTGTAGTAAAACGCAGACTGTTTCATTTACAATGGAGGGGGGCCAACGGTTGGGCGCGATCGATCAGAGAACTGGCCGACTTCGAAACTATGGAACGAAACATTTTCATTAAGAAAGGCAATAGAACTCTTTCTTCTTAATGTATTATTACTATAGGATTCGTTTTTATAAAATAAAATACTACTTTCAGTAGCTTTTCTGTATAGTTTGAAAGTTATACTATACAAAAAGAAAAAAATTCTTTAAAATATTTTGCTTGATTTTGATGTATAAAGGTGCGAGTGCTGGCAAGATGGGGCAAAAAGGAACCATGTTTCCTTCCCCGATTTTAAAATTTTAACTAAATTTTCTTTATGTTTGGTAGTGATGTTCAGAAAATAAATACATTTATTTTTCCTGTGGGATTTAAAATAGTTAACTCTAAGTTAAAAATTATGATTGAGAGTGAAATATTATGTATTTATAGGTGATATATATTGGATTCATGAAAGTTTCATACTTCTGGTTTTTAAAGGGCAGGAACACAGTGGTCATATTTAAAGTGTACCTGTTTAGAACTCAATTTCAAAGAATGTACTCTGGCAAATGCAACACTATTTCGTAAATATATTGCGGGGTATCTCAAAAATGACAGCTCTATTTATTTAAATTTTTAAATATTTGGAAAATGATTTTTATTTTAGGTCGAGAATAGAAATGTGTGAGGCCTATAATAATCCTTGTAATGGCCGCACTTTATTATTTTTCTGATTGGACCAGGAATATTAATAATTAATCAATGGCGTGTGTAATGCATGACTCTGTTATTACGTAGGTCAGGGGTGCCCAGAGAGGGGTTTGGCGACACAAGATGAGTCATAAAATTTAGTTTTGGGGGGGGGGGGAATTTGAGAAAAAGTTCATTTTTGGAGGGGATTTTTAAATTCTTAATATTTCCTTTTTTCTTAATGTAAAAAAAAAATTCTTGATTTTTTTAATATCACTTTTAATTTTTTTCAACATTTAATTTCCCGGAAAGTTCATGTGTTTTCTTTTTCTAAATTCTAGATAAGGGCAATAAGAACCCATTCTGCTATACTCAACTCGCTAGCTTTTGTAAATCTTGATTCTTTTAATATCACTTTTAAATTTTTTCAACATTGAATGTTCAGAAATGTTCCTGTGTTTTTTTTTTTTTTTTTTTTTTTTTTTTTTTTTTTTCTCTAAATTCTAGATAAGGGCAATATAAACTCATTCTGCTATGCTCAAATCGCTATCTTTTGAATGTGCAATAGATTATAAGTAGAATATATTTTACAATTGATATTTTGTTTACGGGGGGTTAATGTTAAAGTATGATTTTTTTGGGGGGGGGGGATTTGCGTCATTGGGTTTGGGGGGGGGGGTCACCACTGACGTAGGTCACGTTTTGATCATCCTAAAAATTATGATTTTACTGATTTTTATTTTCTCAATGGGAAACATTCAAACATTTTGTTTTAAGCACTGGATGTCTGCATTTTATTTTATTTTTCTTAGATTTTTTTTCTAGGCTGAATATAACCGAATAACTGAAGTAATTTAATTTATTGAGGGACGAGTTAAATGCGATTAAAAATGGGTTTCCTTTTGTATATAAGAATTTGTTCACTGTTAAAAATATAGTGAAGAATTAGCACTCATTTTAAAGTCTGTCGATTTTCTGACAAATGAGAGTGCCACATGGTGCATTTTGATTGATCAGAAAATAGACAGTCTTTAAAAATAGGGGTAATTTTTCACTATATATTTTTTCTTTTCTCAGCAATTTAGATTATTTTTGTGCACAAAAGCAGGGCCTGATTAATGCACAGACCTCCAGGGTCCACAAATTATGTGGCTGATTTTTTTCTTTCCTTTTTTTTAAATCAAATACGTTTCAAAGTAAGTTTGATTAGTATATATGCACAATTTTTTTTTTTTTCTGATAATTACAATTTAGTATCTTGAAAATTTGATAAGTACTGTAAAACCTCGATTATAAGTTGTTAGAATTTGCGTTTTCCTATATGTAAAGTTTCTCAAAATTTAAGTTTTTCGACTGTTTGCATTTTATATTTTGGTCCCTGACGTAGAAACAAAGTTTTACTGTAATAAAAAACCTCCATATTTAATTTTTCTGTAAAAGTACTTTTCAATTTGAGAGTACCGTTTCAAAACTTGCTGTATTTAGAAAATACAATTTGGAGACAATGCCAAAAACCGCATACTGTGTCTATTGGTTTCTATATAAACGAGGAATTTACAATATCAGAATTATAGTTTAAAATGATTACTAGAAGTCTGGTTTAGGGAAAACGCAATTTTTATGATTTTGAAGGCCAGTTTTGAAAAAAAGATGTCCTCATTTATTCTGCAACATAAACTGTGGATCATAGATGTTTGTGAATTGTACAAATGCTCATTTGAGAAAGTGGACTGTAATTCCTTTTCTAATTAATATTGTTAGGTTTTTTTTTTTATGTAAACTTGAAATTTTTATTCCAACAACTTTGTCAACTCATCAAATAAACCTACTTTTTTTCTGAAACTGCCGCCGGGAATAGGGAGATAGGAGGCCCCAACTTTTTATCAGACCCTGGGCCCAACTTCAGCTTGATTGGGCTCTGCACAAAAGTGTAAGCTCTTAGTTAATCTTACGATTAGTTAAAAAGAATCATTTTCCAAATAGTCGTTGTAATTTGTTAAATTACAATTCCTTTTCTTTTTTTTAAGGACACGTGGGGCATAAAATGGTTCAAACTTTTGAGTTTTTAATGGCCTAAAAAATAGAGCGAAAAGGTTATGCCCCTAAATAATTATGGAACCTAAAAAGTTATGATGCTGAAAAGTTTTAAAATAATATATTTAAAGCACTAAAGGTGGTTTTAACTTTTTAGTGGTTTTTGCATGTTTTGGTAAATTTTTCTAAAATTATATTTTGATAAACAGTTGAAACTTTTTAAAATTGCATAACTAATTTTTTTCTTTGAAAATTCAACATTTTAGGTCTCAGTGAAAAATTCTTTAAAATAATGAAAAATAGGTTATTAAAATTTTTAGGATTTTTAAAGTTTTTTAGTAAAATATTTTTATTTCTTTTAAGTCAAAATGAAAAATGCTTCTTATTATTCTCAAATAGATATTTTATTGTATCCAGGGGTGGGAAAATACATCATTTTGCTCGCCAGTGGCGAATGGGTTTTCTGACAAGGCGAGTGTATTTTTAGTCTTTGAAAAGCTGTAGGCAATAGAGACATTACCAGAAACACTCTTCAAACCTAGATATTTCAGCTTTCTAAATTATCACAGTACATGGGAGCAAGACCAACAGTCTAACGACTGATTTCAATCTTGGAGAGATTTTTGACTAAAAGTAAATTTTGCTTTATATGCAAAAAATAACAATAATTTATTTTACAATAACTTATTTAACAATAACTTATTTAACAATAACTTATAACATACTTTTTTTATTATAAGAGATAATTTTAAACATGATATATATATATATATATATATATATATATATATATATAAACTCCTCTGTATGATATAATTTGGCATTAACAAGTTTTTACAGTAATTGATGTTGATTTGTAGTATTATCTAATGGTTCTATATATATATATATATATATATATATAGAATTACGAAAGTGCATTGTAGTAATAGAAATTTCGCCTGTATACACGTGCGATTTTGTCATAACTATTTTTAACTGCGTGTGTGTTGCATCTTGCGGGCTGGTAAAATAAATCTTTGGCTGGTAAGATTTTTAATAAAATTCCCCACCCCCGCTTATATCACAACAAATTTTATAATAATATAGTCAACAGTTTTTTTTTTTTGTTTTTTTTTTTTTTTTTTTTTTTAGAAAAATGTATCAAAGAAACATATTGTTAAAAAAAATATGCAAAAAGTTAATTAATTCTTGAAAAATAATTTATGCAAGAAATTAATTTCTTTTGACTTATAAGGACCACTTGATTGACTTATAAGATGTGTATATTTACTGTAAAAAAATTTTCCATTTCTATCTCTATTTTTAAGTAAAATACGTGATAATAAATATTTCCAAAAATCTGCTTCATTTTACTTGTGATGTTCTGTGTGCCCCATGCAAACGATAAAAATGTATCATTTGCTGCGGTGTATTTGGAAAAACAGCATTTTTTAAGAAACAGGGTAATATTTAAATATAATAATGAATTTAATGTAAAAATAACAGAAACAAAAAAAAAAATCAAATAAACCCGCGATTTTTCAGTGACACAGCATGTAGGCAATGTAAAATCGTTTTCTTTTTCAGAGAAAAAGTTTGCATTTTCGGTAACAGGGCCAAGAGTAGCATGTCATGCTGATTTTTGGCCAGTAAAATACAATTCACATTCGTACTTTTTTTTTTTTTTTTTTTTGGTAGAGATAAATTATAAATTTTAAAAAACAAATGTAACTGCTAACATATTTCTGTGTTTAAAAATAACCTTAAATGTTAGTGAATAACGTGATATGTCTATTTTTCCACCCAAAATCTGTCTGTAGCACCTATTTTGCTCCAGAGCCGAAGTTCCAAAATTTGTTTTGCTGTAGAAATAGAATTCTCACAGTCGTTGGGAGCTACCGTAATACTTACCCATCATGGATATGCATAATATAATATATGAAAATAAAACATGTGTAATCTATTTATAAAATGCATTGCAATTCCAAAAAACAAAATTTAAACGTATATTATTTTTAATATACGTAGTAATGAATGGCTGATGAACCAATTTTGACAAATTATATAAAACGGCAAACTACCCAAGTAATACCGAATTGCGTAAAAGAAACATCCTTATATAACTTCAAAAATAATAATCACTTTAACTAACAATTTACTGCGTCGGATTAAGCGTCTCATTTCCAATTAAAATCGAAAATTTGTATGTATTTTTCATTAGAACAAACTTTTGAAAAGTCAAAAAAAAAAAATAAAATAAAATAAAATAAAATAAAATAAAATAAATAAATAAATAAATAAATAAATAGTTCTGGATAATAGAAGTTACTGATATTAAATAGGTTTCTTCCCATTTTTAGATACTAAATACCTACAAAATTTCAAGTCTCTATATCAATTTATTCGGGAGATAGAGCGTTTACAGACAGACAGACAGACGGACGGCAAATCTTTTTTTTTTTCTTTTAATATGTTTTTCGGAATCTCCAATATCTGAAACGTGTAAATCCGTCAAAAAAATCGATTTTCAAAACGATTTCAAGACTTACTATGTAGGGTAAGTAATAATTTTATATACTAAATTGTATATAACTACTCTGTACTGACACGTTGGGATATCTTGAATACAATTTGCATTTATTTGAACTAATGTCTGCCAGTGTTATACAAATTTTGCAGCCACTCTAATCCAAGAATTAATTAAAGCTTCGTTTTCAGTTTAGCTATTTTCATAAATTGGCACTGCTTACATTTTCATGTATATCGCTCAAAATTCGGCGCTGTCATGCCCTCTTTTTTACGATTTTCATGACATCTGAGAATTATGTTAGATCAATTAGAGGGACAATCAAAAGTATTTCGTTACATTACGGTCAATGGGGAAAAGTTTCAAATGCATTTTAATTGTTTGAAATTTAAAATACATAATTATTACATAATTTTGTCGAGTCATTTCAAATTTTCTGAAAATCGGATGCATAGATCAATTACAGGGACAATCAAAAGTATTCCGTTACATTACGGTCAATGGGGAAAAATGTTTCAAATGCATTTTAATGGTGCTATTCATTCGAACATAATAAAATTAATATGCATCTATCAAGTACATATTATAATATACATCTTATATACACTGGTGTCCAAAAGTTAAGCATAATTGGTAATTAAGTAAGTAATGAAAGAAATATAAACCGAAATGTGGTGAAATTCCAGGTGTGTAGACAAAATAGTATGCGTCATATATTTTCGCGAAGAGTTTTCCCCGAAATCGAACAGGGGACCGTCAACAAATTGAAAAAGAACGAAGATCTTTTGGATAACCCTGTCAAAACTAATGTAGCAAAAGCGTTCAAACTGCACATTATGATTAAGTCGCTTATTGTAATGTATTGTGTTTATTTTTATAAGGATAGCTTGTATACTCGTAGAGAAATTAAGGTTTTTATAAAAACAGTCCTAAATTTTTCCAAGTTGTTTGCTTATAACTTGCAGAGTTCTTAATATAAAATAATGTTCTTTTCTGAAAATATGACAAACATCATTGTACACAATACCCTGTCATCAGAATTAAAAAATAATAAAAATTGTATGACAAATGAGCAGGTTTACTAAATAATTTTTTACTGCGCATGCATGAACGCTATTAATTTTATTTGCATATTATGTTAGTTAAATGTATAGAGCAACTTTTGTGAAAATCTCAAAAACATAGCTTAAAATTTCTGAATTATCGTTGATAGAATGAGATCAAAATCCTTTATTCCCTAAATGAAGCAAAAAGATGAGGGCTGTATCCATGTTCCATTGTTTAGTGTCTACACAATATTGCACGTACAAATATATTTGGATAAAACCCCCGATTTTTTGCTTCCTTTTAGGAATAACGGATTTTGAGTTGATTCTATAGACGATCATTTTCAGAATTTTCAAGCTATGTTTTTGAAACTTTTACAGAAGTTGCTCTATACATTTAGCTAACACAATATGCAAATGAAATTTTGATATCGTTGACGCATGCGCAATGAAAAATTATTTATTAAACCTACTCATTTTTCATACAATTTTTATTATTTTTAAATTCTGATGACAGGGTATTGTGTACAATGATGTTTGACATATTTTCAGAAAACAACATTATTTTATATTAAGAACTCTGCAAATTATAAGCAAAAAACTTAAGACTGTTTTTATAAAAAAAAAAACCTTAATTTCTCTACGAGTATACATGCTATCCTTATAAAAATAAACACAGTACACTACAATAATCCACTTAATCATAATGTGCAGTTTGAACGCTTTTGCTACATTAGTTTTGACAGGGTTATCCAGAAGATCTTCGTTCTTTTTCAATTTGTTGACGGTCCCCTGTTCGATTTCGGGGAAAACTCTTCGCGAAAATATTTGACGCGTACTATTTTGTTTACACACCTGGAGTTTCACCACATTTCGATTTATATTTCTTTCATTACTTACTTAATTACCAATTATGCTTAACTTTTGGACACCAGTGTAATCTGTAGTGCAAAGAACATTTGTTATTGATTTACAAGGCAACAAAAAAGTATTCCATTGCATAATGGTATAGGGAAAACATTGTTTGGTGCGCATTTTAATTGTAATTAACTATTTACAATTTTATGAGATTGATATATGAGAGTGATATTTTTAAAATTTCGTTATCGTACGAGCGCACCTCATTTGCTAAGCTTCACGTGCAATTTCCAACTTGTTTTAAACTAAAATGGTATCTGGAAAGCTTGGCTTGTCCTTGTAAAGTAAACGGCAAGATAAATTAGAGATTAGCCGTATCATTTAATTTGAAAAATTATAGGAGCTCAACTACAATTTGTTTCTGATTAATTTATAATTTTCTTCATCAGATGGAGCAGGTCATACAGGCATCTTAATCATTGATATTGATGCCAACATCTCTTAATTTATTCCGGAGTCTGATCCAAGACAAACATGTTTTCAACTAGAAATCTATATTATAAAGGACAAACGTGTCTGTGCGTAATGCATGCGCCTTTTTGCGAATGGCAACACTTTCCCCTGCAATTTCGGTTTTGCGATTTTCGCTACAACAAATTTTACACTTTTAAACATCGCACATTTTAAATTTTTACACCGTCGTATAGCGAAAAAAATGTATTTTTAAATGCAATTTGTTTGAAAACTGTATCTCAATTTATTTTTGAGATTTTAAATTTTTTATAGTTTTCAGTACCAGTTTTGTAATTGTGGCAACAGAATTACTCCATTTTCTCTTAAAATTGAATAGAAATTAAAATGCTTATAGTATTTCAAAAATATCATCTGTTATAAAATCCGCTGAATTTCGGTTTTATTTCGTTTAATAATTTGGATGTTTGAGTTTTATAGTATTTTGTTAATTTTAGCTTAAAATAATATTTGTTTGAGAGTTAGAATTACCAATATAGGATGTATTTTTTACTGTAACTAATTCTGTAGATTTATTATAAATCAATGAAACAGTTCTTTCTTAAAGATTTTCTTTCGTCGAATTTCGACGGCTTCCACCTCGTTTTATTGATTCTAAAATGTAACTTAATGAAAGAGGACACATTTCCTTATACAGTAGACTCCCTCAAATCCGCAAACCAGAAATCCGCAACTCTCTAAAATCCGCACATATTTTACGGATGTAAACAATGAAACTTTCAGTTCAGGTATTGGAACAAAATTTGATTTTTTTAGTTTTATACCAATTCCATATATTTTTTAATTTGTAATTTTTGTTAATATGACTGAATTAATGTTTTTTTCACGAAGGAAGAATAAATTTTTTTGGAAAAAATTCAAGATATTACTAATATTACTGGTAATCAGAATCTTCTTACCAAATATATTTATACATTAATCATTAAGCCAGACTAAACTTGAAAAAAAAATCCTTATTTTATGATTTTGATGTGAATTAGTAATGCACATTTATGAGGCAAGTTTTGTTGAGTAATTTTGGAAAAATACATTTAATCTTTATATTGAATATTTAATCATACACTATTGATTATTAATTTGACCTTTGCTATTAGTACTTTAAACATTTTAAAAATTATTTAAATTTTTATTACTTTAGTTTATTACTTATTTTAATATTTTATTATATTGTAAGCATTCATTATAGTTCCGATTGCACTATTAATTGTACTCAAATTACTGTTTAAAAAATGTAAACAAAGCAATGACCAGAAATCCGCAAAATTCTAAAATCTGCAAAACTTCTGGTCCCGAGCTGTGCGGATTTGAGGGAGTCTACTGTATATTTTTTTCTGATAAAAGAACGTATTTGCCTTGAATCAGACTAACAGATGTTGGCATCTATGATCTTAACGGGAGACTGGCAAAACATTTTTTTTTTTTTTTTTTTTTTCTCCCTCGCAGCTAGCGAAATCCCACATTAAACTAATGAAAATTTTAAGCACAAGATGACGTATTACCTAATAAATTTATCAAAATCTGATTTTCACAATGAAATTGATGTCCGATATTTAAGTATTTTTCTGCTTACAATTTAAATGTCTTTAAGAGACAACAAATTTTATAATTTTTACTTAAGCAGAAAATTCTGAAATTATTGTCTTTTTTTAAAGCAAGCTGCACTCGTATTTAATGTTATCTTACTGATAACCTAGTTTTGATAATTGTATTAGGTAATGAATTAAGTATTGACATCCCCCGCCCTCCTCATACATTAAAGTATGAATCTAGATCAGCACTCCCCTCCCCATAGATTAAAGTAAGATTCCAAAATCAGCGAGCATAACTGAAGTGCCCTTTTAAAGATGAACCAATTTCAGGTGAATGCTATTGTAAATTTATCAAGCTATTTATACTATTTGTATATATATATATATGTATATATATATATATATATATATATATATATATATATATAATACAGGTAAATGGTATATTTTTAATTAAAAAAAATATTCTATGAGTTTGATGCGGCCATCTTAACAATAATTGTTAAGATTTGTGATTTTATAAATATAAAATCTTAACTAACTCAGAAAATTATTTCTCTAATCAATGGTATAATGTAAATAACTTAACTGTATAGAGAACTACGAAGCCTTAAGTGAAAAGTTACTTAAACGATAAGTAGAAATAAGGCGAATCTTGCGAAATCCTATTGGATCCTATGATAATTCTTGTAGAATCTCGCAGGATTGAAAGCTATGCGAGATTAAAATCCTTTTTATTTTTATTTTATTTTATTTTATTTTATTTTATTTTTTGTATTATTATTATTAAACATCCTCATGTGTGAAAAACATCAAAATATGTTGATTCTGACTTAACTTTTGTTCTTAAAAGATTTTTTTTACTTATTCTTTTTTTTTTTTTTTTTTTTTTCAGAAACAAGCAGCTGTTATTAGGCAATTAGAAGAGGAATTGAGGTTAGCCCATATGAGGAATCCAGACGCAGAAGTTCAACAACATCTAGAAGCATTGTATAACGAGAAGGAACATATGACCAAAGAAATATTTTTACTTAGGGAAACAATTAAGGTAAGATAGCATATTTCTTTTGTCGATAATCCATAATACTCATCCGCATAATAGTTTTGAATAATGAATGTTAATCATAAAAAGTTACACTGGCAGTGGCGCCAACTTTTGAAAAATATTGGGTTGGCTCAAAAATATTTCGGTAAAATGGCATATCTGAAATGTTGGCAGAAGGTGAAAGGTGAGAAAGTTAAGTCAAACTATCATATTTTAATAATGTTGCAATTTTATTAATTTATATTCTTATGCATTTTTCCTAATAAAAACACTAATATTTATTGTAATATCATCATATCATGAACATGACTACAAATTGAAGTAGCTGAAAGTTAAATATGGATATTTCAGTTATTTGGGATTTATGGATACCAGTTGGAGAATTAAAACACATAGTCATTGACAAAATAAATTTTGTTATAGAGAGAGAAATAATCATAAAAAAAATAATGAAATAAATTACAAAATAGAATAATAAAAATTGAGTATGCTAGGATTTAAAATTATTGGGTGGGCTCAGGCCCCATGGGTCCATATCAGTTGGCGCCACTGTACACTGGCATATTTTATCACACTTCAATCTGAATGTTATCTATTTAAAGCAAAATTTCTGCACTCAAAAACATTTTTTCCTTTAAAATTATATAGTGACATACATATATTTTACATACATACTTATGCAATAATCTTCGGCCTTTACAATAAATGTAAATAATGTTAATGTGTATATATATTTGTCCTACAAATTTCATGATTTGGGACCACTGATTGATGTCTGGTCTAATACAAGGTATACCTTTCATTGTCAAATGTTGATAGGTATGATTTTTCTGACCCTCACAAATACATCATCTACGTTAACAAAAGAAAGATGTTCATGTGTGTCTGTGATGGCTAGGAAAATCCACTGCGCATAGAAGTCTGAAAATTAGGATGAGGATCGTTCAAAGCAGGTCTTGATGCATCTAAGATTCTGAATTTTCTTTTGATAAATAGCGGCGATATGGTACGAAACTTTTGACATTTTGGTACTAAAAGTTAATCTACGATTTAAAGAAGCTAGTTTTTTAATTATTTTTTTTAGTGTAGTATAGCTTCAGATTATTTCATTTCTCGAATGAATTCAGACATATATTATTAAGCGACTGAATTTGCTTAATGTTTTTAATGACCACAGTAACATTGTATCATTACTGAGAAAGGCACTCATTTTTATGTGTTATTAATTTCGGACCTCGGGGTTAGACGCCTCAATTATTATTAACTATTTGAGAAAATAGTTGTTGTCCTCGGTAGAGAATTGAGAAATCTGAAGTGTATCTGAATTTTTCTATTGGTTGAATTCCGCAATTAAGTTGGTTTATTTTATTCGTTTTCTGATTGGCCCATGCTTAATGTAGTATTAAAAGCTACAAAATAATAATAATAATAATAATAATAATAATAACTTCAAAACACATTGAGGTACAGCTTTCAAACAAATTGCAATTAAAAGTACTTTTTTTTTCTATACAACGATATAAAAATTGGAAATGTGTGATGTTTAGAAGTTTAAAAATTTACAGTACCGAAAATTGTAAAACTAAAATTTCATTTAAAATTTGTATGTGATTGGAACAGGAATATTAATTTTTAATTCATGACGTACGTAACATAGGACTCTGTTATTACGCAAATCTCGTTTTGATCCTAAAAAAAAGGATATTTATTATTATTTTTAAATATAGAATTTATTTATAAGTCTAAAATTTTTGTCTTTGAAAATATGACTTTGCTTTCCAAATAGTCGTTGTAATTTAATAAATTACAATTTTTTTATTATTATCGTTGTTGCTTATTGATTTCGTGTTTATTAATTATAGTCTTTAATGAATTTTTTAGATTAGGCACTAAGTTGAAACAAATAGTGCAACAAATTAGTTTTAATTATTTATTAAAATGTGTATATATTTTCTTATATAATACTAAAATAAGATTTCATGATGTTTATTTTTAGGAATTAGAGCTTAGGATAGAAACGCAAAAACAAACCCTTGCTGCGCGAGATGAAAGTATAAAGAAACTAATGGAAATAAAGGGAGTAGGTAAAGAATTTTCTATTTCTTAATCGAGATAAAAATGTTATGTTTAGTTTAATTTAAATTTTGCGAGAAAGAATATGAGCATATCATATATTTAGTACTACCTTTCAAGACGCCTCACTACTGACTGAAAAAGACCCGGATGGTAATGTAAAGTCATGGGGGCGTTCTTTACAAATATCTCGATCAAATTTTAATATTTTAACGTGATTTTTTTTTTTTTTTTTTTTTTTTTTTTTTTTTTTTTTTTAATGATAGCTGAGGATGATCCATAACTGGCCTAGTTTTTACTTTTTCAATTTTGGTGTCAGATTAAAAAAAAAAAAAAAAAGTTTAACTTTTAGAACCTGTTTGAACCGGTTATGAAACTGAAACTATCATAATATAAAAAGAATATAATCAAAATCAAAACAGTAAAAACTAGGCCAGTTGTGGATCATCCTCAGTTATCCCATGAAAAAAAAAATATATATATAAATATAAATATAAAAAATCACGTCAAAATATTAAAATTTGAGCGAGATATTTGAAAAGAACGTCCCATAGATTTTACATTATCATCCGGGTCTTTTTCAATCAGTAGTGTGGGCTTTTAACGTACCTTTTAGTGTAAAATTATTAATTTAAGAGAACGTTCTATAATGAAATTGGTTTTCCATTTGTCAAACACAAATTTTCAAGTTATCTATGGAGAAACAGAAACAGGCATTACTCATTAACTAATACAATTATAAAAAAAAAATTATTTCCACCATCAAAAATTCGACATCCAATAAGTACAATTTAAATTTTCAATATTTTTTTTTCTTAAATTTCAGCTATTTTTAAAAAACATAACTGAGTATTTTAGAAAAAAATAAATAAATATTTCAACATTTATTAACTTTTTTCTTTTTTTTTTTTTTTCTTTTGAATATTTGAAATTTAGGAAAATATTTTGTGGAGTTATTCATTGGTTGCCAAGCAACACAAGACTACGTACATACATTGGACATTAATTTTTAGTCATTTGGGGAACTTTTAGCTGATCTAAAGTATGGATTTTAGCAAGATAATGCGTCTATTCATGTTGCATACAAAAGAAGAACTTCGCTTAAATCTGAAAATACTACTGATCTCAACTGGCCGGCGTGTAGTTCTAATCAGGACCGAATCAAAAACCTTTGTAACATCATATGGCGTAATGTTTATGCAAATTTTTGCTATACTTTTCTTTTAATGAGCTTCGAGCTGCTGTTGAACATGCTTGGTACAAAATACACCCCCAAGTGACGCAGCATTTAGTTTCTTCGATGAAAAGTCACATTCTTGTACTGACTGCAAACAATGTGAGTGGTTTATATCTTTTAAGGGTGGACTTGCTCTTTTTTTTTTGGGGGGGGGGGGGGGAGGCTTGATTTTTCCCTTTTATACTCTGGAGATTACCCTTGTAAAACAAGTTAGCCAAATTCGGCATTCTTTCATAATTATTTAGTATTTTAGCGGAATGCGTCCGTAGGCTTACAATGTTTTGAGTACTGCAGGGATGATTCTCGTCCAAAAATTAGGAAATTTTCGAAAATTTAAGGCACCCTCTTCCGGAAATTTGAAATTGGGTTACCAGTTCCGCATAGTTGCCAACTTGTACGGTTTTGCGCGCGGAAAAAACGACCGCGAAGAAATGCAAATAGCGTGAAAGGACACATTTCGTTAATAATTCGTGGAAAAACGACGATATCGTCAATGTTTTTGTCAGGAAATTTTGTCAAAATATCGCTGAAAAACGCGAATTTCCTGTGCGGATCGCGGAAAAAATGGCAATTTCACCAAATATTGCAGATAAAACGCTGATTTCGTCTAAAGACCGCGAGAAAACGTAGATTTCGTCTAAAGATTGTGGATATAACGCCGATTTAGTTAAAAGATCGCAGAAAAAACGCCGTTTTCGATAAAAGATAGCTTAAAATTATTTTGTCAAAAGACCATTGAAAAAAAACGCCGATTTCGTCAAAAGATCGCGGGGATAAAACGCCGTTTTCGTGAAAAGATCGCGTACAAATGCAAATTTTGTCTAAAAATTGCGAAAAAAAAAACGCCGATTTCATAAAAAAAATAATAACACAGGAAAACGCCGATTTCGTCAAAAGATCGCGGGAAAACCGCCGATTCTGACAAAAGATCGCAATAAATCGCTGATTTTGCTAAAATATCGCAGATAAATCGCTGATTTCGTCTGAAGATCGCGGGAAAATGCCTATTTCATCTGAAGATCGCGGATAAACCCTCCTCGCTGGGGGGTAAACTCGCGGAATCCCCTCCCCCCGCCGCCGCCGATTTCCGAAAATGCGATGTGAATTTCCGAAAACAATTTTTCATCCAGCCTCAACCCTCGAGTACTATAAAGGCATGTTACTCAAAATGGCTTTTTCTAACTAAGCAGGATCAGAAAGCAAAAACTATTAAATAAAGCTTTTTTTTTTCTTTTAGGTAATATAATTCATTTAAGTTTTTGCCTTTTTTCAGAAAACTTTTATAAAAATTAAATATTTTTAAAAGCGCACTAAAGTGCGAAAAAAGGGTAAAAAATAGAACTTTTCATCAAATGATTGCAAGTTTGTTATTTTTCAAATTTTTGACTTTTTTCGAAGTGCTTGAAGCTCCAGACAATATTATCTAGTTTCATAATCCTTAAGGAAAATTGATTGCAAACGACTGCGGTGTTAGAAAGTGCATATGGCGCCCGGTAAAACATCCATCCATACAACTCGAACCACACCATAATTTTTTTATTTTAAAAACATGTTGAAATGTTCTTCAAATGATAATGAATATCAAGCAAAAAGCCGAAACTAAAATTTTTATTACTACTCCAGAAAAAAAAAAAAATGCTACCCCCCTCCCCCATTTTTCGGCAAATCCTCCCATCCCTTAAGGTATAAAACCGTCGATCATCCTTTAAAAATATTACAGACCTTTTCAAGATCTTTCGGATTTAAAATGGTTTTTTTTTTTTTTTTTTTTTTTTTTTTTTTTTTTTTGTGTGTGTGTGTGTGTGTTAAAGGCACTACTGGTCCCTTCCACCTTCACCTTCACCTTTTCTATTTTATTTTTTTTCCCTTGGCTACAAGATTGTTATTTTTATTGATTATATTATCAAACCATTTTATTTTTTAATATAGTATTTATTACCATACAATATTTGCTTGGGACAATCAAAACAATATTTGCTTGGGATACCTTATTTCATTGAAGCTACTGTAAAAAGTATTGAAATTAAGGAATCATACTGCTTTAATTTATCTAAAATCTACTAGTTTGTATATTTGGTAATCTTACATTAATATAAAATTACGCCTGTTATTGGATATGACAATCATGAATTATTGATTGAATATACTATGCTTCTATATTTCTTTCTTTATTTTTTCAGCATTATATACATTATCTTTCAAATAAATTCATTTCTATACCCGAAAGATCTTATCTATGTATATTGATCTACTTGAATAATATATCATTTTGTTGGAACACAATCGCATCACATTTGTATCAATTTTCACCGCATGTTGAATTATGAATAAGCATTTTAAAAACAGAAATATTACTTTAATTCCGCTTTAATCATTCACTATAAAAGAAAATATCCTTTTGTTCTGCTGTTTGAAAAATGTATTGTATTCTTCAAGTAAAATCTCTCGTTTTACATAAGTAACTTGTGATTAAATTAAACAAAGATGTTTTCTAAATATTTCAAAAATATTTTAGGTGCTAACGTCACTATAAATCTTTGTTTCCTGTGTAGTGTTTTATCTTTTTTTTCACTGCGTTATATACATACAGTGCTCAGCAAAAGTTTAGACAATGATCAATTACGCTTCTATATTCAGAAGTATGTACCGAAGGTTTGTGATTCATCTGTCATACATTAGTTGTGACTTATCCTTTATTCACCAACAATAAATTTTGAATTTTACCTTTTACATCTAATAATGACAAAAAAAATGAAATTAACATTATGGCAAAAGTATTGACAATTTGTATATTTACAATAAATAACTACAAATTAAAATCGAGTAGCACCCACATTGTTTGCAGTCAGTACAAGAATGTGACTTTTCATCGAAGAAACTAAATGCTGCGTCACTTGGGGGTCTATTTTGTACCAAACATGTTCAACAGCAGCTCGAAGCTCATTAAAAGAAAAGTATAGCAAAATTTTGCATAAACATTACGCCATATGATGTTACAAAGATTTTCGATTGGGTCCTGATCAGAACTACACGCCGGCCAGTTGAGATCAGTAGTATTTTCAGAGTTAAATAAAGTTCTTCTTTTGTATGCAACATGAATAGACGCATTATCTTGCTAAAATCCATACTTTAGATCAGCTAAAAGTTCCCCAAATGACTAAAAATTAATGTCCAACGTATATACGTAGTCTTGTGTTGCTTGGCAACCAATGAATAACTCCACAGATACTCGAGCATTGAAGCAAAGTGAGAGGACCAAATCATTAAAAAGTCACCTTCGTGTTGTCGACTTAAGAAGTCGTGCGAATAGTATGCCAACTTGTTTGGGCCATTCAAATTCCCTTTTTTTTTTCGTTACTGAATATCACAGCGTACCATTTGGGCCCATATGACGTATGTTTGCAAGTTCATTGCATTCTCGCCAATTTCTAGCTAGATTTTAAAGCTGATTGTTTTATCATTTTCATATAAATTGATTTACCTGTTTCTTTAATTCATCTACGAATCATGTCCGTCGACACAGAAAGTCCTGTCTTACTTTTAATGTATTTAGCAATCATTATTTGTGTAAATGCCAGTTTCTGGATCCTTTTGTTATCTCATTTTCTCGTCACACAAGGTCTTCCAGATTATTTTTTGTTTTGAAGGAGTCATCCTTAGACTATACTTCATAGACAGGCCACTTTGGACGATTCAATGCTGCTGAAATTTCTGCAACAGTCTTCCCTTCCCATTTTAGCTTTCCTACTTCAATTACCTCATCTAACTGAATATTTTTAGCTCGCGGCATCTTCACTAACTGATGCTATATCGAGGTATAATTAAATACTTCAGACATGTGACATCATAATTTGGAAATTTGCATTTTTCCAAGAACAGTTGGCTAAAAAAAAAAAAAAAAAAAAATGTCTAAACTTTTGCAATATGCAAATTTTACTTTTTTCAGTTAAATTAAATATTATATTATATTATAACCGTTATTTTAACTCTGCATTGTTTAAAATACAGGGTGGTCATAAAAAAAACTTTGCCGATATATGGAGCTCTAGCGGCCAGTCCACTCAACCGATCGAGGTGAAATTTCAGATATAGCTATTCAAAGGTATGAGCTCGAGATTTTGTGAACGGCAACAAAATGGCGCTCACGGTTACGGTTATAGTTACAGAAACTCGAAAATTTCCAATGGCAACACCCTTTTTTTTCATCGCAAAATGCTCAGCGCATGCGAAAACCCTAAACAGCGTTGGAACCGTACGTGTATCGCAAGAAACGGACATGTTATGCATGCACAAAAAACTGTTCTGAGAATCCTCCCCCCCATAGAAAAAACTCGATTGGGGCGCAAGGAGGAAATTTGCATATGACACAGAGTCAGTACACTAATCTCTGATTACAATACAGATCGGAGAAATTAAAACTTTTTTTTTTATTACACATTTTCCACATGGGTGCCATCACCATTAATTGCCTGTGATGACACCCATGTGGAAAACGTGTAACCAAAATAAAAGTTTTAGTTTCTCAGATCTGCATTGTAATCAGAAATTAGTGTACTGACTCTGTGTCATATGACAATTTCCTCCTTGCGCCCCAATCGAGTTTTTTTATGGGGGGGGGGGGGGGGAAGATTCGCAGAACGGTTTTTTGTGCGTGCATAACATGTCCGTTTCTTGCGATACATGTACGGTTCCAACGCTCTTTATGGTTTTCGCATGCTCTGAGCATTTTGCGATGAAAAAAAATTGGTGTTGCTATTGGGAATTTTAGAGTTTCTGTAACTATAAACGTAACCGTGAGCGCCATTTTGTTGTCGTTCACAGAATCTCGAGCACATACCTCTGAATAGCTATATCTGAAATTTCATTTTGATCGGTTGAGCGGACTGGCCGCTAGAGCTCCGTATATCGGCAAAGTTTTTTTATGACCACCCTGTATATTTGAAAATAAGTATAGCCATTTGTAAAACTCACGTGTTCATATTTTTTATTTAAAGATTAAAAAACGCCAGTGTCTAAACTTTTGCTGAGCTTTATATGTATGTAGTATGTGTGTGTGTACTTTTATAAATAAATCTAAAGTAACTTAGTATATAATATTACAGGCCAGTAGTAGGAAAAGGAGAGTTTAAGCTTAGCCGCAGGGACAAGGGACCGTCCCTGCGGCTGTCCCACCGCCACCACCGCCCCCTGCGGCTGTCCCTCTTGCGCCCACCGTACCACCGCCACTCTCCTGCCCCCCACACTATGCATCCCCCTCCACGAACACCTCCCTAGTGGAAAAAAGGAACATTCTATTATAACAGAGAGGTGATCAACCTTCCCAATTCAAAAAAATATTATCAATCACATCTCAACATTGAATCATAGTATAACATGAAGATTAAATTTGTATTTGAATTTTGAACAACCGTAATTTTAATGAGTATTATTAATTAAGCGAAACAATTAAAATCTCAGTTTTTAGCCATTTTATTTAGATTTCTTCTACTACACGATGAGATTATCAATTTAACAGAAGAAAGTTAAACATATATTTGAATTTTGCTTGATAGACATCTTAATGAGTAGTATTAATTAAGTAAAAACAATGGAAAATACCAAGTTTTATAGAAAAAGACTGATTTCTTACTATTTTTATCAACTATATGATCAATGTAACGACTTAAAAGTTGAAAGTTAAACGTACATCCTAGTTTTTCAACTGCTATAATCTTAATGAGTATCGTTAATTAAGTAAAAAACAATGGAAAATATCAAGTTTTATGGAAAAAGACTGATTTCTTACGATTTTTATCAACTTAAGAGAGAAAACTTAATCGTACATTTCAGTTTTTCAACAGCTGTATCCTTAATGAGTATTGATAATTAAGTAAAAAACAATGGAAAATATCAAGTTTTATATAAAAAGACTGATTTCTTACGATTTTTATCAACTGCAACATCAGTGTATCGACTTACAAGTTGAAAGTTAAACATGCATTCTAGTTTTTCAATAGCTATAATCTTAATGAGTATCGTTAATTAAATAAAAAACAATGGAAAATATCAAGTTTTATAGAAAAAGACTTATTTCTTACGATTTTTTCAACTCAAACTTCAGAATATCAATTTGATAGAAAGAAATTTAAGCATGCATTCCAGTTTTGGACAACCATTTCCTTCATGAACATTATTTATTAAGCAAAACAACGGAAAATATTAAATTTTTAACTGATTTCTTCATATATATATATTTTTTTTAAATATAAAATCAGAATACACAACTTAAAATAGAAATTTAAACATATTTTTTAGTTTTTGAACAGTCGTTACCTCAAAGAATTTCGATAATTGAACAATTAACAAAGGAAACTAATGATTTTTTAACGAAAAAAGACGAATTAAACGAATTTGGTTAACTTTTACTCTAAATGGAAATTTCATCATACTTTTATATACTAACTAAGTAGAATTTTAATGCATAAACGAACACATTTCAACAAATACTCAACACACACACACACACAAATTTGAAAACAACACCTGCTTCTTGTGACGTCATATTGAAACCAAAACTCATTCCTTTGAAGTCTCTCACCATGCCTTTTCACCCCCACCCCCCCCCCCAATTTTTTACTTCAGGTAGGGAAATGGACAAAGCAATGACCTCGCATTCTTGTATATTTAGAAGTCTGGGAGAAAAAAAGAGACATTTTATGCACTCCAATTTCATAACAGTTACCGCAATATCCCAAAATTTAAATTTTGGAAGACATAATCAGTATAATTAATTAAGCAAAATAATAGAAATATTATTTTTTAAGGGGTAAAGGTGAATTTAAGCGAATTTGATTAGTTTTACAATAGTCTTTTGAATCGCAACTTGGAAATATGGATTTATAACAGAAGAATTAAACGTATATTTTAATTTTAACAACAAAAACTTAACAAGTACCATTAATTAAACAAAAATAAATATCAATTTTAAAGAAAAAACGAATTTGAATAATTTTACACTAGTATTTTCAAAAGCAACATTTAAATATCAATACTTATTCACATATTTCATTTATTCACTGTATTCAATACTATATGTAATAAATTTGGATACACTTTAAGAATTTTCTAATCTATAATTAAATATTAGCTGTATATTTAATGTTACCCATGTTTTCAACATTAGTTCATAATCGTGAATTTTGTATTTTAAATACCATGTATTCGGGTTCAGTTTATTTTCACTTGAAATCATACAGAATTTTTTAACAGAGTTTGTTTTTGAAATCATTGAAGCAACTGTATTTAATATTTTTAACACCAATTTTCTAACATTTTCTAACATTTTCCGATTATACATTCTTCAGAAGTACATTTCTAAATGCTACAATCACTTTACATATCGAAAAGATATTATTGAAGCAACTGTATTTAATATTTTTAATACCAATTTTCTAAGATTTTTTAACATTTTCCGGTTATACACTTCTCAAAAGTTATTATTACGTATTCTAAACAATAGAAAATATTAATTTTAAGAATAAAAAGACGAATTTAAACATATTTTATTAGTTTTACACTATTTTTTCTCATCTCCAACACGGATATATCAATTTTAACAGAAGAATTAAACGTATATTTTAATTTTTAACAACAAAAATGTAATAAGTATCATTAATTAAACAAAAATAAATATCAATTTTCAAGAAAAGACAATTTTTTACACAAATTTTCAACTTTGAAATACATTTGTTTACATATATTGTTACAGTATATTACTAAACTTAAACTTTTTAAAAAGTTTGAATGTCTTTACAAAGGGTTCATACTTATATTTTTCACGTCTTGACTGCATTCGAAATCTTACAACAAAAGTATACTTTTATTATTATTATTATTAGAAAACCTAAAAAATCATTTCTTACTGCTTTAGACACTTGACATATTAAAACTACTCTGAGATATTCTACCCATATAATTAATCAAATTAGGACATGATTCATCTTACACTTCAAAATTTCTGAATTTTTACAATACTTATTTTCATCAAACTTTATTCTCGATCCTATATATTTTAGGAGTACAGAATTTTAACATCTGTTTTTATCTACTTATCAGAAAATTATCAAAACACCCAACAACATTTTCCAAATATGAATATTATCTTTACAGTTTAATAATACAAAACATACACGAATACAAAGTTTAATTTTTACAAACATTTCATATTTCAAACCAAACTTTTCGGAATTTTCACATCATAAGAGCAAACATTAGACGAACTTTTTAACTTTTTTTATTGCTTAGATCTTTTCATCATAACTTTTAATTATGATAATTATCCATTTTTAGGTTGATTGTCGAAAAACTGTAACTGAAATTACATAAACTTAATGTAAAAAACCATGTTCTCACACAATTTCTTGAAATTCAACAAAGAATTGACTATTACTTATCTATTATTATTCTTATTAAATACTTATCTACATCAATATCGACTCTCGATAGTATATAGATATTTCATCATTACACACTTACAACTCTTTTCAAACGTTTATCAGAAAAATAAGTCAATCAAAGTCTAGTAGTTATCACACCTGTTCCTCAGAAATATTACTATCATATGAAACAGTAAAGAAAATTAATATATATTTAATATTTAATAGCCTCATACGTGAAATTACTGTCGAATGAGAATACTAATAATCTATAAAATCAACTGTTGAACAAAAAAATAGTACAGATTACCGAAAATTCAAATGTTTTTTCTGCAAAAGTTACAAAAATTAACAAATGAATGACAAGTTAGAGAAATAACTAAAAAAGTTAATGAACATATTTACAAATTTATTAAAATCACACCTTTTTCTGGATTACAAACCACAATTTCATGAAAAATTTATCACCGAATTTGTAAGATTTTAGTCCTAGTATTACATACACTCAATAAATATTCAAAATTAACAAAAATATAATTTTTTAGTCTCATCAGTAAGCAGAAATTCTATATTAAAAGAATATTTTCATAGTAGTACTTATAAAAATGAGAGTTTACAAACTGATTTTCATAATTTTATCACATTTAAACTTAATATTTTACATAAAACATTATTTAATCAAATTTTATGCTTTCTAATTCAGTAAAATTCAATACTTTTTTAGTTTTTAAACCAATACCACAATATTTATTTACATCAAACTTGATTCTTCACATTTTATATTTCCACATTACACACGTGAGATAAATACTAACTTGGATCAGGAGTTGAAGTCAATTGATTCCATTCGATTTTCATCATGTACGCATTGCTCCTACACGAAATTTCTTACTGCTATAATCATCTAATGTATTAAAACTAATCTACTCATATTTTTAGTCAATTCATCAGATGTTTCATCTCGCACTTCTGAATTATCGTGCATCAAGTTGCTTAAAATATAAATACTATCTTTATAGTTTTAATGATATATAGTATACATGGTTAATCTTGAGTTAGCACTTCCATAGTATTAATCAAATTATATGTTTCATCTTGCACTTGATCTTGCATCTGAATTATCATCCATCGAGTTTTTTAAATAATAATATATTTATAGTTTTTGATTATACATAGCATGTACAAATACAATCTTTAATTTTAACATTTCATATTTCAAATAACCTATTTCCGAAACCAAGCTATGTGAATTTTACCACAATGCTTATTATCATATAATAATTTGTGTTTCACACTTTTCTAAAAATTATCAGATATGTACCCCTCAGAGAAATTACTATCATATGAATAAATGAAGAAAATTTAATTTATATTAAATGTACACGAAATTGATTGCAATATACATGTATTTAATAAAAATAAATAAATAAGTGATTATTTATACATTAAACCTTTACTAAATATATATTTCTTTCATTATACAGATGTTTCAACAAGATGAACCAAAACAGCAGCAAACTTCAGAAATTAATGACCCGAATGATTCATTCGTAGCACATGTGCGTTAACGAATAACACATATGTGAGTACTTATATGAGAAATACTAGAATTCGTATATGAAACGTAATTAGAGTAAATACAAAATGATTTGTCTTACTACCTACACTTTAACAAGTGCTTTTTACCTATATTATTGAAGAGAATCCTAACTGTGTCCATTTATTTCTACTACAGATGTGCTCTATTTGCTACAAACACTTCTTAAGTAAATGGAATTTAACAGAACATACAAAAATCTATACAGGTGAAAAACCTTACACTTGGAAAGATTACCATAAATGCTGTTTTCAAGGAGACGTGAATCAAAAATGCACACATCATCGTATAAAGCATCATCAGATATATGTAAACATAGCGAAGATATTCAAAAATTAGTCAGACTTTTGAAGAATTTAGAAATAAAGGAAGATATTTAGGCTATTTATCCATCATATTTTCACAACACTTACCACAATATCTCAAACCTAAAATTTGGAAGACATACACACTGCTGAAAAGTAATTTTGTGATTCTTCTAACCAGTATGAATGTATAGATGTTATTTTGCAGTATATTCTTTAAATGCTCACATTAAATATTCTTTTATATGCATATATCGTTGTGTTTATTTTTCTAATACTTATTACATTAATGAAATACATAACATTTTAAGTGAAATAACACTCTCACAACTTAAATAATGCATAAGAACATACAAAAAATAAACAGATGTATGAAAAATTATGCAAGTTTACAAAATATTTTCATCGTTTTCTAGAAATATTAACAAAAAATATTTACAATATGAAAAAATTGCAAAAGTGAAAAGAAAAAATATAAATGTAAAAACAAAAACCACAAAGTGAAAAACTCATAACAAAGTTTTTGAAAAAAAATATTTACAACAAAATTTTTTTTACAAAAACCAAAACTTCCAAAAATATTTTTTCAAAAAAATTTTTTTTTCAAAAACATTTTTTACAAAAAAAATTTTTTTTCAAAATAAGTTTTTACAAAAGTAAAAAAAAGAAAATCACAACGTTAAAAAATGAAAAATTTTTGTTAAAAAAAGTGTAAAAAAATTGCAAAAAAAATGTTGCAAAAATTTCAAAAAAAGTTATGAAAAAAGTCTCAAAAATTTTGTTGTTTTTAATAGCAAATGCAATGGTTTCGCCATTGCATACTGCATTAAAACCAACGAAATTTTTGAAGCTTTTTTCATAACTTTTTTTGAAATTTTTGCAACTTTTTTTGCAATTTTTTTACACTTTTTTTAATAAAAATTTTTCATTTTTTAACGTTGTGATTTTCTTTTTTTTACTTTTGTAAAAACTTATTTTGAAAAAAAATTTTTTTTGTAAAAAATGTTTTTGAAAAAAAAATTTTTTGAAAAAATATTTTTGGAAGTTTTGGTTTTTGTAAAAAAAATTTTGTTGTAAATATTTTTTTTTTCAAAAACTTTGTTATGAGTTTTTCACTTTGTGGTTTTTGTTTTTACATTTATGTTTTTTCTTTTCACTTTTGCAATTTTTTCATATTGTAAATATTTTTTGTTAATATTTCTAGAAAACGATGAAAATATTTTGTAAACTTGCATAATTTTTCATACATCTGTTTATTTTTTGTATGTTCTTATGCATTATTTAAGTTGTGAGAGTGTTATTTCACTTAAAATGTTATGTATTTCATTAATGTAATAAGTATTAGAAAAATAAACACAACGATATATGCACATAAAAGAATATTTAATGTGAGCATTTAAAGAATATACTGCAAAATAACATCTATACATTCATACTGGTTAGAAGAATCACAAAATTACTTTTCAGCAGTATGTATGTCTTCCAAATTTTAAGTTTGAGATATTGTGGTAAGTGTTGTGAAAATATGATGGATAAATAGCCTAAATATCTTCCTTTATTTCTAAATTCTTCAAAAGTCTGACTAATTTTTGAATATCTTCGCTATGTTTACATATATCTGATGATGCTTTATACGATGATGTGTGCATTTTTGATTCACGTCTCCTTGAAAACAGCATTTATGGTAATCTTTCCAAGTGTAAGGTTTTTCACCTGTATAGATTTTTGTATGTTCTGTTAAATTCCATTTACTTAAGAAGTGTTTGTAGCAAATAAAGCACATCTGTAGTAGAAATAAATGGACACAGTTAGGATGCTCTTCAATAATATAGGTAAAAAGCACTTGTTAAAGTGTAGGTAGTAAGACAAATCATTTTGTATTTACTCTAATTACGTTTCATATACGAATTCTAGTATTTCTCATATAAGTACTCACATATGTGTTATTCGTTAACGCACATGTGCTAGGAATGAATCATTCGGGTCATTAATTTCTGAAGTTTGCTGCTGTTTTGGTTCATCTTGTTGAAACATCTGTATAATGAAAGAAATATATATTTAGTAAAGGTTTAATGTATAAATAATCACTTATTTATTTATTTTTATTAAATACATGTATATTGCAATCAATTTCGTGTACATTTAATATAAATTAAATTTTCTTCATTTATTCATATGATAGTAATTTCTCTGAGGGGTACATATCTGATAATTTTTAGAAAAGTGTGAAACACAAATTATTATATGATAATAAGCATTGTGGTAAAATTCACATAGCTTGGTTTCGGAAATAGGTTATTTGAAATATGAAATGTTAAAATTAAAGATTGTATTTGTACATGCTATGTATAATCAAAAACTATAAATATATTATTATTTAAAAAACTCGATGGACGATAATTCAGATGCAAGATCAAGTGCAAGATGAAACATATAATTTGATTAATACTATGGAAGTGCTAACTCAAGATTAACCATGTATACTATATATCATTAAAACTATAAAGATAGTATTTATATTTTAAGCAACTTGATGCACGATAATTCAGAAGTGCGAGATGAAACATCTGATGAATTGACTAAAAATATGAGTAGATTAGTTTTAATACATTAGATGATTATAGCAGTAAGAAATTTCGTGTAGGAGCAATGCGTACATGATGAAAATCGAATGGAATCAATTGACTTCAACTCCTGATCCAAGTTAGTATTTATCTCACGTGTGTAATGTGGAAATATAAAATGTGAAGAATCAAGTTTGATGTAAATAAATATTGTGGTATTGGTTTAAAAACTAAAAAAGTATTGAATTTTACTGAATTAGAAAGCATAAAATTTGATTAAATAATGTTTTATGTAAAATATTAAGTTTAAATGTGATAAAATTATGAAAATCAGTTTGTAAACTCTCATTTTTATAAGTACTACTATGAAAATATTCTTTTAATATAGAATTTCTGCTTACTGATGAGACTAAAAAATTATATTTTTGTTAATTTTGAATATTTATTGAGTGTATGTAATACTAGGACTAAAATCTTACAAATTCGGTGATAAATTTTTCATGAAATTGTGGTTTGTAATCCAGAAAAAGGTGTGATTTTAATAAATTTGTAAATATGTTCATTAACTTTTTTAGTTATTTCTCTAACTTGTCATTCATTTGTTAATTTTTGTAACTTTTGCAGAAAAAACATTTGAATTTTCGGTAATCTGTACTATTTTTTTGTTCAACAGTTGATTTTATAGATTATTAGTATTCTCATTCGACAGTAATTTCACGTATGAGGCTATTAAATATTAAATATATATTAATTTTCTTTACTGTTTCATATGATAGTAATATTTCTGAGGAACAGGTGTGATAACTACTAGACTTTGATTGACTTATTTTTCTGATAAACGTTTGAAAAGAGTTGTAAGTGTGTAATGATGAAATATCTATATACTATCGAGAGTCGATATTGATGTAGATAAGTATTTAATAAGAATAATAATAGATAAGTAATAGTCAATTCTTTGTTGAATTTCAAGAAATTGTGTGAGAACATGGTTTTTTACATTAAGTTTATGTAATTTCAGTTACAGTTTTTCGACAATCAACCTAAAAATGGATAATTATCATAATTAAAAGTTATGATGAAAAGATCTAAGCAATAAAAAAAGTTAAAAAGTTCGTCTAATGTTTGCTCTTATGATGTGAAAATTCCGAAAAGTTTGGTTTGAAATATGAAATGTTTGTAAAAATTAAACTTTGTATTCGTGTATGTTTTGTATTATTAAACTGTAAAGATAATTATCCTATTTGGAAAATGTTGTTGGGTGTTTTGATAATTTTCTGATAAGTAGATAAAAACAGATGTTAAAATTCTGTACTCCTAAAATATATAGGATCAAGAATAAAGTTTGATGAAAATAAGTATTGTAAAAATTCAGAAATTTTGAAGTGTAAGATGAATCATGTCCTAATTTGATTAATTATATGGGTAGAATATCTCAGAGTAGTTTTAATATGTCAAGTGTCTAAAGCAGTAAGAAATGATTTTTTAGGTTTTCTAGAATAATAATAATAATAATAAAAGTATACTTTTGTTGTAAGATTTCGAATGCAGTCAAGACGTGAAAAATATAAGTATGAACCCTTTGTAAAGACATTCAAACTTTTTAAAAAGTTTAAGTTTAGTAATATACTGTAACAATATATGTAAACAAATGTATTTCAAAGTTGAAAATTTGTGTAAAAAATTGTCTTTTCTTGAAAATTGATATTTATTTTTGTTTAATTAATGATACTTATTACATTTTTGTTGTTAAAAATTAAAATATACGTTTAATTCTTCTGTTAAAATTGATATATCCGTGTTGGAGATGAGAAAAAATAGTGTAAAACTAATAAAATTTGTTTAAATTCGTCTTTTTATTCTTAAAATTAATATTTTCTATTGTTTAGAATACGTAATAATAACTTTTGAGAAGTGTATAACCGGAAAATGTTAAAAAATCTTAGAAAATTGGTATTAAAAATATTAAATACAGTTGCTTCAATAATATCTTTTCGATATGTAAAGTGATTGTAGCATTTAGAAATGTACTTCTGAAGAATGTATAATCGGAAAATGTTAGAAAATGTTAGAAAATTGGTATTAAAAATATTAAATACAGTTGCTTCAATGATTTCAAAAACAAACTCTGTTAAAAAATTCTGTATGATTTCAAGTGAAAATAAACTGAACCTGAATACATGGTATTTAAAATACAAAATTCACGATTATGAACTAATGTTGAAAACATGGGTAACATTAAATATACAGCTAATATTTAATTATAGATTAGAAAATTCTTAAAGTGTATCCAAATTTATTAAATATAGTATTGAATACAGTGAATAAATGAAATATGTGAATAAGTATTGATATTTAAATGTTGCTTTTGAAAATACTAGTGTAAAATTATTCAAATTCGTTTTTTCTTTAAAATTGATATTTATTTTTGTTTAATTAATGGTACTTGTTAAGTTTTTGTTGTTAAAATTAAAATATACGTTTAATTCTTCTGTTATAAGTCCATATTTCCAAGTTGCGATTCAAAAGACTATTGTAAAACTAATCAAATTCGCTTAAATTCACCTTTACCCCTTAAAAAATAATATTTCTATTATTTTGCTTAATTAATTATACTGATTATGTCTTCCAAAATTTAAATTTTGGGATATTGCGGTAACTGTTATGAAATTGGAGTGCATAAAATGTCTCTTTTTTTTCTCCCAGACTTCTAAATATACAAGAATGCGAGGTCATTGCTTTGTCCATTTCCCTACCTGAAGTAAAAAATTGGGGGGGATGGGGGTGAAAAGGCATGGTGAGAGACTTCAAAGGAATGAGTTTTGGTTTCAATATGACGTCACAAGAAGCAGGTGTTGTTTTCAAATTTGTGTGTGTGTGTGTTGAGTATTTGTTGAAATGTGTTCGTTTATGCATTAAAATTCTACTTAGTTAGTATATAAAAGTATGATGAAATTTCCATTTAGAGTAAAAGTTAACCAAATTCGTTTAATTCGTCTTTTTTCGTTAAAAAATCATTAGTTTCCTTTGTTAATTGTTCAATTATCGAAATTCTTTGAGGTAACGACTGTTCAAAAACTAAAAAATATGTTTAAATTTCTATTTTAAGTTGTGTATTCTGATTTTATATTTAAAAATATATATATATATGAAGAAATCAGTTAAAAATTTAATATTTTCCGTTGTTTTGCTTAATAAATAATTTTCATGAAGGAAATGGTTGTCCAAAACTGGAATGCATGCTTAAATTTCTTTCTATCAAATTGATATTCTGAAGTTTGAGTTGAAAAAATCGTAAGAAATAAGTCTTTTTCTATAAAACTTGATATTTTCCATTGTTTTTTATTTAATTAACGATACTCATTAAGATTATAGCTATTGAAAAACTAGAATGCATGTTTAACTTTCAACTTGTAAGTCGATACACTGATGTTGCAGTTGATAAAAATCGTAAGAAATCAGTCTTTTTATATAAAACTTGATATTTTCCATTGTTTTTTACTTAATTATCAATACTCATTAAGGATACAGCTGTTGAAAAACTGAAATGTACGATTAAGTTTTCTCTCTTAAGTTGATAAAAATCGTAAGAAATCAGTCTTTTTCCATAAAACTTGATATTTTCCATTGTTTTTTACTTAATTAACGATACTCATTAAGATTATAGCAGTTGAAAAACTAGGATGTACGTTTAACTTTCAACTTTTAAGTCGTTACATTGATCATATAGTTGATAAAAATAGTAAGAAATCAGTCTTTTTCTATAAAACTTGGTATTTTCCATTGTTTTTACTTAATTAATACTACTCATTAAGATGTCTATCAAGCAAAATTCAAATATATGTTTAACTTTCTTCTGTTAAATTGATAATCTCATCTTGTAGTAGAAGAAATCTAAATAAAATGGCTAAAAACTGAGATTTTAATTGTTTCGCTTAATTAATAATACTCATTAAAATTACGGTTGTTCAAAATTCAAATACAAATTTAATCTTCATGTTATACTATGATTCAATGTTGAGATGTGATTGATAATATTTTTTTGAATTGGGAAGGTTGATCACCTCTCTGTTATAATAGAATGTTCCTTTTTTCCACTAGGGAGGTGTTCGTGGAGGGGGATGCATAGTGTGGGGGGCAGGAGAGTGGCGGTGGTACGGTGGGCGCAAGAGGGACAGCCGCAGGGGGCGGTGGTGGCGGTGGGACAGCCGCAGGGACGGTCCCTTGTCCCTGCGGCTGAGCTTAAACTCTCCTTTTCCTACTACTCAGGCCATCATCCATTTCGAATATAATTTATAATTTGAATATCAACCCATAATACAAGCAAGATACAAATTAAATTTGGAACAACATTTATTAAATTAACAAATCACAAATGAATTTTATTACTAAATCCAATCATCTAGAAATGAATTATTATATAACACTCAAATATTATAACATTTAAATTTGTCTAAAGATCAATTTTAATAGGTAGGCGAATGCATTAAGGAAAAAATATATATTAATAAATAAATAACAATAAATAAATATGTAGGAAATCAAAAATATTTGACATATTTTGTCAACTGTTTGTAACTAAAACATTTAACAAATGAAAAAAAACCAGGAAAAAAAAAAAAGAAAAGAAAAGAAAAAGAAAGAAATCATTGACAGCGCCATTAAGTCTATTTTACGTAATGCAGGATCTTCCTCCATCTCTCTGTCTATATATATACAACCATTATTATAAACCAACACAAATGATCGTTTTCAATAATGAATATGTAAATTAAAAATAAAATTTTATTCTTTATAAAAAGTATTCCAAAATGCATTATTATATCAA